>VXBN01012032.1:1583952-1636447 GCA_013397395.1 Sinosuthora webbiana | reverse complement strand
TCCCCCCCACCCGGGCAGGTGCAGCGCGGGGCGGGGGCGCCGCCCCGCCGGGCCCCCCGGCGGCCGCGGGGGCCGCGCTTACTTCAGCCGCGGCCAGAACAAAAACATAATGAAGGAGGGGGGGGATGGGATTTTTATTTTTATTTAAGGGAAAAAAAAAAAAAGCCCCAGCCCTGGGAGTAGCTGTCACCGCGCGCATTAAACTAGAGAACTGGCTAATCAAATAAAACTGGCTCATTGTCTGAAACTCTATCCCAGCGCAAAATGCGGCTGTGAATGTAATTAACCATCTGTCTGGCGGGCGGCGGAGCGCCGGGTCCGTGCGGTCGGCACCGGGGCGCTGCCATCCCTGAGCCCCGGGATGTGCCCGGTGTGTGTGTGCGAGGAGGATGCTGGAGCGAGGCGGGGGGAGGCGAAATCCTCCTCGGCTCCGAGGCGAGCGAGCGATGCACGGTGTGATAGATGAACCCAAACAAGCCGTGAGGGGCCGGCGATGAACGCCGAGGCCATCGGTGTGCTCGGGGCGATGCTCCGCCGCGTTCCGCCTCCCGCGGGGAAGCCGCGCAGGATGGGTGCGTATTCGGGGGATCCGCGGCCGGCAGCCGTGGGTGGATGCGTGAGGCCGGAGGGAGCGGTGCGCCTGTGCGAGCCGAGGCCTCAATGAGCCTCTTGCGGGAAAACAAAACGGCTCCGTGGTCCTTAAATCCTCCCGGAGGTTTTTTTCCTCGCCGTTTCCGCCCGGCGGTTCGCTCGTCCCCCTCCTTGCCCCGCGCCGGCCCCGAAACCTCTGTGCAGCCATCAACATCCTGGTACTCGGCTGTGCCGCGCCGGAGGTACCTGCTGGCATCGCTGGAGCGGCGTGGTACTGCGGTAACACCGAGCCCACGGCACACGCTGCTGCCAGCGGGGCTCCGTGTGCCTCCACACACGCTCCTGCCTCTTTGCTTTGCTCTTTGAAATTTTTTTATTTTTTTTTTTTTTTTTTTTTTTTTTTTTTTTTTTTTTTTTTTGTGTGCGTGTGGTTTAGTAAAGGAATAATACGGAGGCTAATAAATAGCGGCAGCGCTCAAGCAGGTAGGATGCAATTTAAAGTCACTCCAGCTAATACCCCATGCAAGACTGCATTTGTTAAGGTATGTGAGCTGTGCAGAAGGCAGCAGTCTTTAGTGAATCACTTTTGAAAAACAAATACTTGACAAAAGAACCAGACCTGCTAAATGGATAACAATTATGTAAGCCTATAGTAGGTTTTGATGTATGTCAAGTCTGTTAAATAAATCAACCTGTTCAGTGAATAAATCTGCTCTGCACCAATGCTTTATTATAATTTTTTTTTTAGGAGAATAAACCTGTGTATTTAAGACGTTTTTACTGACGTGAATCTCATGGCCAAGCCCCATAGCTGCCAGTGGCACAAGACAAATCCGTGGGGAGGGTGGGGTGCAGGAGCGTGGGGAAGGGATAAGGTGGATATTAAAAATACACAAAGATGTGCATAAGGATTCCTAGTGATAAAATTCTCACTGATCCATGTCTTGATGGAGTATTTGCTTTGCAGTGGCAATGGCCCATACAAAGCTACATTGATTTAGCTTGCTCTGTTCACGATGGCAGTTCTGGTGAATAATTATTTTCCCAAAAGCCCTAACCAAGGGAAGAAAGAGAGTCCCTGCTTGGCCTACACAGTGGTGCAGTATCTTTGAAAGCGCGTATCCGGCTGCAAATAAAGAGAGCCAGTTCAAGTGTTACTACACTCAGCAGGAATAAAAGGGAGGCAGAAAAGGGGAGCACCCGGCCGCCTTCCCCGTGTCCCCCTTTCCCCCTCAGCCTNTTGGGGGGGGGGGGGGGGGGGTTTTTTTTGGGTTTTTTTTTCTTTTTTTTTTTTTTTTTTTTTTTTTTGTGTGTGTGTGTTTGCTGTTGCCTTTTGGAGGCGAGGCTCTGGCAGCCCACTTGAGCGTTGAGCTCTGAATGCTGAGGAGTCTCTTTCAGGTGGAAAAAAAAAAGGACAAGAGGTTGTGGCCAGTGGGTTTTAACTTCCGTAGCTGGGACAGGGAGTACGTCTGTGTGGGGCAGTGCCTTGGTGGTGTCCTCCTCTTCTGGGGTGGGGAGGCCTCATGGATGTTTTTTGTGACGGGTCACGTGTGTATCTTTTTCCTGGCTCTGCAAAGGAACATGTGAAAAGACTCAAATGTGCTTGCAGGGCCAAGAAGGCCCCAGGCATGGGGGGAAAGCGTTCCCAAACAAAGGGGTCTGGCTCAGGTTGGATGCTGGCTGTGGGACCCCAGCCGTCCATGTGAGGTGCATTTTTTTTGGATATTAAGGCTTTTCCATTGTAGCAACCAGCCAACCGTGCTGCTCTCCCCCAGCACAGCAGTGAACCGTCCCCTTGAAGTCTGTGCCCCGTTGCAGACAAAAAGCAGCATTAGGAAATAATCTTTTCCTTGGGCAGAATCCAGGGAGGAGAGCCACGGATGCTCCAGGCCTTGCCCTGCCCCTCGTGTGGGGGCTCTTTGATGCTGCCGTGGCTGAGTTTGTGTTTGGCCCTGAGAGAGGTGGGCAGCCTGACTGTTTACCAGAGGAAAATTGCTGTTGCTGCTCAGTAATGACAGCTTTTGGTCTGCGAGGGTATTTAAAAAAAAAATATTTTGAGAATTGGGAGCAAAAATAATTGTTATGTAATCCACCTGTTACGTTCAAAGTCCTGTTTTCCACCTGGGAGAGGGCTGCACTTTTTTTTTTATTTTTTTTTTTTTTATTTTTATGCTAGATCTTTGTGTACTTTTAGCCCCGCTTGAGTTGGCTTTATAATCATTACCTGTGTATACAGTCAGGTGCTTGACGAGCCTGATTTTGTGGAAGCTGCCAGCAGTGAGTAAATGAGCCATGTGGCATAAAACTGAGCAAACCATGTTGTGTTGGTACCTTGCTCTTCCCTCTTTTCTCTGAGCTGGTCCTACACACCCCTGGTGTCACCTGGCAGCTGTGCAGGGGTCTGGGCTGTCCTAGCAGAGGGACACGCCTGATTTCTTACCTGGATGTGGTGTGAGAGGTGTGGTGGGATCTCGGCATTTTGGGTTTTTTTTTGATTTGAGGGCTCCTGGGTGCCGTTAGAACCGAACATTAAATAATTGCCATGCATTGTGTTGTGTAGGAAGCAGCGAGGTTACAGATGCTGAAGACGATGATCTGGTTTGAGCGTCCAGGTGTGGGGATTTGCCTGAAGGATGCAGGAATTGAGGATAAAACCCGTCCTGCTGGCAGTGCCAGAGGGTTGGTAGCGCTGCTGACCTGCCTGCAGACACGAGGAGGAATGGGGAGTGTCTGGGAAAGCTGAGCCAGAGAGGAGTTTGCAGGAGGAGCTGTCAGTTCTGCAAATGAGCGTTGAACCCTTATCCTCAGCAAATTCATCCTAGGAGCAGCCAGGGGAAGTGGCTTTGGTGCTTTGGACTGTGGTGGTAGTGCTGGGTGGATTTTGTTTGCAGTTCAGGGGAGAGTAGCATGTAATCTGTGTAATGCTGCTTTTGTGTGCCTCTATTGCAAATTGATGTCTGGGGAACGACGTGAAGCAAAGGCTCTAGACCAGCAGGTCTGTGATATTTCTGTAGCAATGTCTTTTTATTCAAAGCAGGTGTCATGGAGATCTTTCATCCCAGGATTTCTTTCATCCCTGGCGTTTGTTAGCTTGTGTTAAAACTTTAAATCTTGAGAATTTCTTCTGTACAGAAGGTGTTCCTCATGTTGCTCTGGCATGGGCTGAGCTATGATTATGCAGCCTCCAAAGAGTGACACGGGTGATATCTGCATTGCTACGTCAGCCCTGTGCGTGATCCAGGGACGTGGCCCAGTGCCCTCCAGCCAGGGCAGGCTGTGTGCCAGCTCAGGGGCTGGGCACTGCTGGGGCTCTTGTCCCTGGGCACGGTTTCCTTCTAACCCTTCAGCATTCAGAGGGTGATTTATGCCCAGCAATCTGAGCTCGTGTTTGCAGCCTTGTTTGCCTTTAAAAAAAGCTTTTGACTACGAGATAACTGATTTGCTTTCATTTATCCAAGCTCTTGTCTCGATAGTCTCCCATGATGGGAAATTCTGCTGGCTAATCGTTGCCTTTCACTGATCTCGTACGTCTTTGTTTTGTGCCGCGTCCTCAGAATCTGGGTGGATGTGTCACTGGAAGTTTCTGATCAGTCTCCTTGTGTTGATTTCCTGGTGTTGCTCCCTGCTGGGAAGGTGGAACCACCAACAACATTGTTTCTGCTTGGAGCCCAGCTAATTCATTCACCCCATCAGTTTCAGAGCTTTCTGAATTGTCGCTGTCAGGACTGTGATCTCTGTCTCTGCCAGGAGCTGTTGTTTTCCTCAGGCACCAGGCCACTGTCTCAAGAGGGAGCTTGAGGTCTGGCTTCTGCTGTCACCTCCAGTGGTGGTGCAGTGCCGCTGGTGTGTCACCGAGGCTGGCAGGAGCAGCAGAGGTTGGGCCTGGCCTTGACACCAGGTAGGGTTGTTTTTTGGCCAATTTATCATCCTCCTCCTCCTCTTGCTTCTGTGGGGTTTCTGTTGTGCAGAAGGGATTTCTCGTGGTGGGTTTAGTGTGAAGGTCCATTGCTGCCTTGTGGTGTTCCCTGCTGGTGTCTGCAGCTGTTCCACGCTGCTCCACTGAGGCCTTGGGAGAGAGGAGTGTCAGGATTCCTAAAATAACATGGATTTCTGCCTCTGCTCTCCCCCAGGGTCAGGAGCTCCTCACATCCTCAAACCCAGCATTGTCACTGTCCTTTTCCTGACCTGCTGAAGCTGGTGAGGAGGTGGCTGATGCAGTGACACTGTCACATTTCTGAGGGTGTTTGGACACTCAGATGGAGCTTATCAGGAAAACGAGCTCCTGTGAATCTTGCAGGACGTGGCCAGACCCTCAGGAGTGCCTTGGGGGGGTGTGGGGTGCTTGGGGCGCTCCTGAGAAAACTCCTTGGTTGTTTCACTCCCTGCCTGAGGCTGGGGCACAAAATCCCAGCTCTTTTCCACCTCCATTCCAGGTGAGGTCTCTGCCACGAGCTTTAGGAGCTGTGTCCTTATTTAAAAAAATCAGATTCCCTTCCTGGCACTTGGGAGGATTTTAATTGTGAGTTACAGCACAGAGGAACCAAACGTAGAGAAGACAAGTTCTGTGGGTGAATTTGGTTTCCTGCACAGTGTCCCAATGAATGAGTTGAGTCTTTGATGGAGAAGCTGAAGCCTTATGAAGGGCCTGTTTATTGGCATTAATTATTTTTTATTAGTTACAGCATCCGTAGTCCGTTGGCAGTAGAAGAGCCCAAAGTAAGAATATTAATTCTTCAGAAGTTTTTCAAAGCTTGCATTTTTCATAAGAAGCTTGTGAAGCTTCAAATCTAAAGCTTCCAAAGCCTTTTTTTTTTTTTTTTTTTTTTTTTTCTTCAGAAGTGCCACTGAAGCTCTTTTTTTAATTTTTTTTTTTGTTTTTTTTTTGTATTTTAGCTGAAACTATGAGTTTTACACATGAAAAAAAAACAGTTCTTGCCCATCCGCTGTATTGGCCCAAATTTTCAGGTCCCTGGCTGGGTCAGCTAAACCCTCTGCAAGCATCAGCTGTGCTCTGGAGATCAGGTGTGGACCCTTTGCTGCAAATTTTCTGTCTTTTTTCCCCTCTGGTTGGGGTTTTACTGGGTGGCTGAAGCACAGATGGATGTGAAAGGTGGATTTGTTTGTGAGTGCCCAGTCAGGACAATACTTGACCTTCACAGTTGTTGAATAACTTCAGAGAAATACTTAACTGCTTCATGGGACCGAGGAGAGGGTGGCTGGGAACTTAACCAGTCCAGAGGGAATCTGGTGTCTGTTTGGGCAGCAAGCAGCATTTTATTTTTATTTTTCCTGGTAGCCTCACAAGGTCACGTTTTAATGAATCTCCGAATACGAATTTAAGGGTCATGCTGGTGTTTCAGTGGTGATACAGATGGATGTTGGGTCTTACTTCATATTGCTCCAGGGGATGGAGCAATTAGTAATCTTGGCTCTCTCTGAACCTCGAGGGGGACAATGAAAATTGCCTTTGTCGGGGTGGTCACTGTTCTCATTTGCATGAAGAAAACTGTGGGGGGAGTGGGACGATTTTAGCTACAAAAAGTTGTGACGTGGGTTTTTTTTTTTTTGTTTAATGTTATTGCTGACATTACATGGACAGGTTAACTTCATTGACAGCTGTGCCTTTAACGTGGAAAAATGGGTAGAATTTTTTGGGAAGATCAGAAGGGAAAGTGCTGCTGACCACAATTTCTCAGCTGGTGTTAAACCAACAAGCAAAGCCCAATCTCCCTGGCACTGGGGGCAGCACACAATAATTTCCCATGGTTTGTTTATGCCTCTAAGCAAATCTCCTCTATCAAAATCACCTGTCCATGCAGTGACCTGTGTGTGTGTGTGAGACTGGCTGTGAAGGAGATGGAGCATTCCTTGGCAGCTGGTGCAGGAGTTCAGCTGGCTGATGGGTGACACTGAGTTCAGGACCATTCCTGCCCCATGGGTTGATGTGGTGGTGGCACAACAAATGCAGAGGAACCCCTCAACCCAAACCTCCCCCAGAACAAACCTTTTGTCCTAACCCAGTGACCTTCACTTACTTAATTGTAGCTTCACTTACTGACTCATCTGGTTTGCTTATCCTTTGAGTTTGTGCTGCAGGAAGAGGAGTTTTGTTTATTGTAACTGTTTCTTTGGTTAATTCGTGCTCCTTCCTTGCTTGGGTGCCTCATCAGCAGTTACAAACTTTTGGGAGGTGGATGGGAGGCTGGGCAGGCCCACTGTGTTTCCAAGTTTGGAAGAGTGAATTTTTGATTGCCTTGATCTCTCAGCATCACAATTTATGGCTGTTTTAGGCGGCACAAAGTTGCTTTTCAGGATTTACCTTCAGGTGATAGTTCATGTCCCTGTACAGTGTTGAGCTGAGAACCACGTGCTACTTACAGTTCTCTCTTCTTCTGCAAAGGGTGTTTAAAATCTGCTGCTTAATCATCAACAGGGTCTAGTGCCGATTTCACCCTCGGGAAGCATTTCTGGCTTTGCAGGAGGGATGGAGCAGAGCTGGAGCTCCTCAGTGACTGATGGCCCTGATGTGGTTCCTTTTGTGTGGAATTCCTTTGTGAAAGGAATCACAGGTTCCAATTCATGTGTTAAACAAACCCTGGTGTCTCAGGTTCTCTCTGTTTTTTTTTTTCCTGCGAACTACACCCTCCCTTGTTTGTGGTGTTCACCTCTCTGTGCACAGTCTGTGCTGGATTCCTCACTAGGATGAGTCCAAACCTTCCTAAAGGTTGGTTCAGGGGGAGCTCGGAAGTATCTTGGATTGACTTTTTGGCCACTGCAGGTGGTCTGGAGGGGTTGTTGGGTGAAATGAGTGGCTTGAGACTGAAAACAAAACCACCTCAATGCCAGCAAAGAGCTAGGAGCAGGAATGGAGGAAGGTGAATCCCTCCCAGGAAGGGATTGCTGGAGGGGCATTTCAGTGAAAGTGGTGGGGAGAGGAGGAAAATGCTCTTAAATTGTGTTTTGAGGCTTTTTGGCCTGGTGTGCTATGGGAAAGTCTTCATCTGCATTGTGATCAGTGAGTCTGTGCATGGTGGAGTCCAAATGTTGTATCACAAATGCCTAAAATGACTGTCCTGTGCCTTAAACCTCATGTGAAAGCAGAAGGGTTATGAGCAGTAAAGATAAAATATCTGAAATCTGCAGCTGACAATATAATTTATGAGTTCTCACCCTGCATTCCTGGGCTGATGTTAAAAAAAAAGGCAGTTGGAGGGTATTTACAATATTTACATAATATATAAAAATGATATTGTACCTATATAATACATGATTGTATTTAAGGGTGTTATCCTATATTATATTCTGTTATTTAGTTAGGCCTGAGCAGTGGCTGAAGGGGCTGTGTTAAACCCCTCCTACATTTGCCAGGGTCGGGTTGAAAACTTGATGTGTAGCTCGGAGTCTAATCAGCATTTTTGTTATTTTGTTAATACCTTCATCCCCCTCTCTGCATTTATGGGTACAGCCATACCCTGTGGTGGTGGCTGCTAAACTTGTTATCTTGTGGCTGTTTGAATAATTTCTTTTTGGGGCAATAAAAGGCTGCTTAAATCTAAATAACAAGAGGGGAGCAAAGGGGTTGGAATGAGGATTTTTAGGTGTGATGGGGGCTCTGCAGGGTCCCCCTCAGGGTCCCCAAATGCTTCACACTCTGCTCTGTCTGTCCTTGAACAACTTCTGTGCATTGCATGGTAAATGGAAGTCAGAATAGTTTGTTTGATGTTATTTATTCAAATCTGGAAAGGATGGTTGTGCAAAGACCAAAGAAAAATGGTTTTAGTCTGACAAATGCCAAGGGTTTTTGTTTTGTTTTTAAAGCCCAAACAAACCCTTTGGGATCCTTGGCTGGGTATATAATAGCATGAAATACACCATTCCTTTCATTCTGCTCCCTAAAAATCTAATTTTTTATGCATTTAAAGTGGGAGTTGAGGCAAAAACAGAGTTTAGCTCTGTTGACCTATATTTATGAAAAGAGAAGGCTTGCTAAGTGTTGCAAGAAAAGAATATATAGTGCTGTTGGTATACACTGACAAAATGTACACACATGCCGAAATCACTCTGGGGATTCTTCATCTTCTTACTGAGTGTTTAAGCCCTTTTCCAGCCAGATTCAATCCATTTTTGCAGTTCATGGCATGGATATTCAGGCTGCCATTAATAGCCACGAGGCATCAGTGAAGAAGGGCAGCAAAATAAGGAGTGTAGAATAAGCAAGGCAAGAGTGCTGGTGCTGAAACCCTCCCTGATCCCTAGGTTTAAAGGTGAACTTTTAAACTTTTTTCCCCCCTGTTTCCTTTTTGTTGTTTTATTTTATTTTATTTTATTTTATTTTTAATTCAGCCCACTCTCCATAAAGTGCAGTTTAACGGTTATCATGCTGCTCGTTGCATAACTCTGGCACAGATGTTATTTTTTTGTAATGTTGCCTGACATATTTAAAAGGGAAAAGAGAGGAAGGGAATTTATACCCTTTGGAGATGAATATGTGGAGCCTATTAGTCTTTTAAAAAAGTGTGAGGAGCTAGTTAGAGCTGGAGCTGGCACATCTCTGAAAGGCTGATCTGCGGAGTGGAGCTCTTCAGATAAAGAACGAACGTGTTTTTATCTTCTGGAGATTGTTGTGTGTGTTACCAGCCGGCCCCAAACCCAGACTTGGTGGGGTACGTAACGTTTAGGCACATGATTAAATATTTTATGGGAGCTGAGACCAAATCCAAATGCATATTTAATAAAAGGCTCTGCAGAATTAAGTTTTACGGGATGATCACTGGTGGTGCTCAGAGTTGAGGGATGTGAGGATGAAATACCTCACTCAGCATGGGTAGTACTGAATGTTTAAGTGTTTATTTCACTGCAGCTGCAACCGACACCTTT
This sequence comes from Sinosuthora webbiana, assembly GCA_013397395.1. Lineage (NCBI taxonomy): Eukaryota > Metazoa > Chordata > Aves > Passeriformes > Sylviidae > Sinosuthora > Sinosuthora webbiana. The sequence goes on along the minus strand of VXBN01012032.1, from coordinate 1,626,979 downwards.
AAAGTTGCTTTCTTACGAAGCTTTGACTCAAAAAATAAAACTGAAGTTTTATATTTATTGACTCAGAAAATATTGAGTTAGAAGTACAGTTTTAGCAGAAGGGGAAAAAAAAATTGCATTCAGGCCCACCATTTCCTGGTGGAACAGGCATGAGAACATGAAATCATCTCCTTTTGGCATTTCTAAGAACATCAGAAGTTTTAAAATAGTAGAAATGCAAATAAGAGCGCAAATGGTAGACGCTGTATTTATATTTATTTACGTGTAATAACTGAATGCCTGGTATTTCAGATCAACACAGTGTGCCTGGATTCTCAGAGTATTTTGTTTTATAAACAGGGATAAAGCTGCAGAACCCACCTCTCCCTGCTCTACAGAGGAGCAAACCAGCTCACAGGGAAAGAAATGACCTGCTGGAAATGCAGTTGGGAAATGAACCCAAGAATCTTGGCTCCCCAGCCCTTGTTTGAGCCCATGGGCTGGGCAGTGGGATAATTGGGGTAAATGGATAAAGGGGCAAAGAGGAGAGAAAAAGGGAGAAGTGACACCCACTGTCATGGAGCATCTTCTTGAAGTTGTGGAGTAGAGATGATTCAAATGATTCTTCTAAAAGAACTTGAAAAAAACCACCAGGTGAACAGTTATGAAAACAAACAGAATGAAACCTGAGAGTGTTTTTGGCTTGTTTCTGCCTAGGGCAAGACATTTTGGGTTATTTTTTTATTTGGCTTTTGTTCTGCCCTTTGCCCCTCCCCTTTGCTGGATTACCTACCACGGGAAATGGCAAATTAGGCAAAATAAATCTTGAATTACAGTTGCAGGAGGCAGGAGCTGCTGTGTGAGGGTAACTTTACAGAGGCTCAGGTGTAAATTTTAGGGCAGTCCTTGTGTCTGGGATTTCCTTCTCCAAGAAGGTGAGCTGTGAATTCATCCCTCAGCTCTGCTGGTCCTGGGTGGGCGAGGAGATGTCTCACCCTCCTCCCTTGCTCCATCAGAGGCAAGGCTTCCTCACCTGGCAGGTGCACACAGCTCCAGGGGCTGGGAATTTTCTCCCTCTCCAGCCCAGTGCCACCCATGCAGTGTCCAGCGTGTGCTGCTCCAAAATCATCCTCTCCTGGCCCAGCAAGGGAACGATGGAAAACGCAAGGCTCAGATTGAAGGTTGGTGCTGATGCAAGCCGTGTTTACTTTTGAAAATTCAGTTTATTAAACTCAAGGCTGCAGAACTCCAGGGATCAGTGATGCTGTCTGAACATCACCTTCCGCACCGCACAAGCAATTTTTCAAAATTACTTTTTTAATTAAAAGTTGTATCGGTTTTAATGCGAGTTAAAGGAAAGTTCACGGGCTTAGCGTCGTCTGAAGCGTGCCGCGGGTTTGGGAAAGAACCTTTTCCTTGCCTTTTAAAAGTTTATCCAAAACAGTGAATATGCATGGGAGGAGAGGGGGAAATCTGCTGCTGAACTCGGCCTCTGAGGGATCGCAGGGTGAAGGTATTTATTGATTATCAGCCCAGCTCCGCTCCCATTACCTTCGGAAGGAGCTGCAGAGCAGCAGAGTTGGAATATGAACATAAGGAAAACAAGGGAGGACTCGAGGTACAGCAGAGGAAAGTCAATAGAGAGCTTATTTAAATGTCAGCTGCCTGGGAGAGCTGTGCTCAGGAGCTGTGAGGAGAGATTAGGTCTGGGACACGACGTGGAAGGGAGGGAGGGAGGTGGCTGAGCAAGGCTGCTGCTGTGGGCAATGCCTGCAAAAGGAGCACGTCAAGGAGGGGAGGAGAAACTGCTGGCTGAGAATTGCATCTGACAATTAGTTCTGAGCGACTTAATTGGAGAAGTTCCGTGGCTCTTGGACAGGGAAAGCCTGTGACTGTCGTTGGTGGGCGATCCGATCCATGTTAACAGTGTTATTCGTCAGCGCTGTTGACAGGGATAAGTGACACCCATTACAAATCTGTTTACTACCCCTAGATAATGTATTTAGTTTCTGAATGTATGTGCAGGGTTGGGAGTCTCTGCAAGCACAGGATTTCTGGGATTTTGTAGAACTGTAGGATATCCTGGGTTGGAAGGGACCCCCAAGGATCATCGAGTCCAGCTCCCAGCCCTTTGAATCATTTTAAATCACATTGACTTTATTTACCCAGTAGGTCGGAGTTGTAATTCTGTGACATTTGTCAGTGTAAGGGGTTTTATATTTGGGGAGAGCTTGAGCAATAAAATGACTGGTTTCTAGAAGAACAGCCTGGTTCTGAATTTCATGGCCATTTTTTATTTTGGAAAGTTAGCCGCCAATTATGTGTTGTAATAAGAAGCAGTTTTATCACAGTTGTGCTTGAAATAAAATTAGGTTGAGCACTCTCATGCAGGAAACGTTATTGGGGTCAACCTCCTAAATGTTGTGCTTGGGGATGTAGGTGGACTTGGCAGAGCTGAGTTAACGGTTGGACTTTGAGGTCTTCTCCAGCCTAAATGATTCCACAAAGTCCTCAGCATTTTAGGCAGGACTGGAGGTGAGAAAGGTGGGGTGCTGTAGGTCATTGCAGCTCAGCCAAGTCTTCCTTTATTCTGTCAGCCTCGTGCTTAATTCTGCATGGAGTTCAGCGTTTCTGTCCTCAGGGAGGTGAGTGCCCTGTGCCTGTGATGGCCAGAAGACTTGCAGGCGTTGACATCCAGCCTGTTCCTGGCAGTGTTGGTTCCTCAGCATGGCCAGACTTTGTCTCAGCCCTGTTCAAACCCTGTGTGGTGTAACCCAGGGTAAACCCTGGGTGCTTGCTGAGGCCAGTGGGACCACGAACATGGGAGCAAAGGACAGAACAAGCTCTGGGCTGGGTGTGTTTCTTTGCCATCAACATAAACACATGAACAAGGGCTTGTGTTCTTACCAGCCATCCCTTATGGACTCGCTGTCCCACTCTGCCTGCAAAGGTGTATTTAGTGAAAAACATCCCAAATGCTTCATGTTGGGGTGCAGAGAGGATGGAGAGCCCCAAGGATGTGATGAGCTCTGCATTGTGTGATGTTCTTCTAAGACTCCCACCAGAAGACACTTTATATTATACTCCATTACTCAGTTAGGCCTGGGCATTGCCTGAAGGGGCTGTGTTAAACCCCTCCTACATTTGTGAGGGTCGGGCTGAAAGCTTGATGTGTAGCTCGGAGTTTAATCAGCATTTTTGTTATTTTGTTAATACTTTCATCCCCCTCCCTGCATTTATGGGTGCAGCCATTCCCTGTGGTGGTGGCTGCTAAACTTGTTATCTTGTGGCTGTTTGAATAGTTTCTTTTTGGGGCAATATAAGGCTGCTTAAATCTAAATAAGAGGAGGGGAGTGAAGGGAATGAGGATTTTTAGGTGTGATGGGGGCTCTGCAGGGTCCTCCTCAGGGTCCCCAAATGCTTCACCCTCTGCTCTGTCCAGAAGGGCAGGTGACCAGGCTGGGAAGGCAGGGATTTTACAAATAAAAGTGTGAAGCAGTGGGCCAAAGTTGCTGTCCCCCTCTCTGGTATTGGCTTTTATTTTCCAAAACCTGTGATGACAGCAGAACAGCGGACAAGGGAAGTAGGTTTGTGTTTAAAACACACAGGAGGTGTCACTGAGCCAGCATTGACTTCTCTCTTGGCTCTGTTAACAGTGCCATCACTTTTCTGTCCTGTTCACCCCACTGGTTTAATAGGATCATTAATATGGATGTGTTTGCTTCCCAGGAGTGTCCCGAAAATCAGTTAAAGTTTAAAAAGTGTGTTGAAGAAGTTCTGCTCTCAGTGCTGCTTTAAAAATACTTTTTGATTTATTTTAGTAAAAAGAGGTTTAGTTCCTCCCCTGCTGGAGTTTTCCTCCCTGCATTTTTCCTGTTGCTTGTGTGTGGTATCCCATGGCTCTTCCATTCTGCATCCTGCTTTGTAAAATGTTACATTTTATCCCGTGTTGGAGAGTCAGATTTTCAGTGTTTTATTACACAGAACGGGAATAGGAGGCAACATTCGAAGTTTGGGCTGTAAAACTTCTTCCCCTTTAGATGACATGGAGGAGTTCTCAGGCCTAATTGAAAGGGTCAGGATTCTATTTTCAAGACTTCTATTCCAGTGAAAAGTGGAGAGCTCTTTTTGCAGATTACTTGTGGCCAGGACTGATTTCTTGTCCAAAAACTGACCTCTTTCAGCAGTATTTTCAAAAAGGCAACTGGGGAGCCAGTGGCAAGAGGGGGTAGAGTTATGAGGAACACTTTCTGTAGCATTAAATAAGACATTTCTTGGAGGGCATCCTTCCAAGGGGGGTTGACTGTAAGTGGCATTAAAATCCTTGGATCTTACTGGAAGTTGGGTTGAAGGGAGGGAACAAGGACATGGATGCTGGGAGGAGTGAAGAATTTGCTCCTGCAGGGCGAGGAACCACGGCACCTTCTCCCTTACAGCTCTCACCTGAAGCCCACATTTCCTTCCTCACGTGGACTTCTTTGGTTCTCCTTTGATTGTCTTTCCCTTCAGTATCAGAGCTGCACCCCCTGAAGGTTTTCTTTGGCTTCTGGTACCTGAGTTCACACAGGGAATGAGATGAAACCAGGCAAACTTGGTTCTAATCGCTCTCGTCTAATTCTGCTGCATAATGGAGATGAGCAGTACTTACATAACAATATCCTGGGATGTTAATAGATTTAATAACCCAGAAAGGTGGGAAGAGGTTCTGAATTACCTATAAAATGGCATCTAACTAATGAAGTTTACGGGAAGCTGATCTCTTTGAAGGAGAGTCAGATGGTAGGAGCGAGACTTCTGCATATGCTCAGAAGAGGAGACAAAATGAAGCTGCCTGTCCTAATCAGAATAAAACTCCCATTAAAAATGAGTTCTGAGGTGATGTTGGATTATGCCAGTAATACAGGGCTTCTAGTTCAAGCCTTGGAAAAAATGTAAACAACACAGACTCCTTTAGATTTAATCTTTTTTTTTTTTCCAAGTGTAGATATGTTCCAATCTTGGGGATTAGAACTCTGTATGTGCCCAGTGAAAACAATCGGTTCATTAATGCTGTTTTGTTAGACCTTGCCCCCCTCTTGCCGTGGTGATAAGGGACCTTAATTAGATCCCAGAACAAATGCTGGAGAGCTTGACAAAAAGGAGGAACATGGGGAGGGGGTGGAGAAATGCTGAGATGTTGTTAGCAGATACACGCAGAGAGCTGTATCCTGCAGAGGAGAGGCTGTGTTTGATGGAAAACACTGGTTTCCTTTCCCAGGAACACAGCCTGTGCTGCCGGGCTGGGAACATCCATGGGCAGCGTGTAGGATTGGCACTGGCAGCTTCCTGCACATCCCATCCTGCTCCCAGGTGTGGGCACCTGTCCGTGGGCCTGGGACAAGGAACGTGCTGCTGGAGGGCTGTGGATTGAAAATAGGAATTCCTAAATCTGTGCTGGATGCTGCTTATGTTCCCCCATGGGAAGTGGCCAAACCATTGGGTCGATTCATATGTTCTTACGTGAACAAAAAAATGTCTGTGAGGGGAGGGTTGGAAAGGGAGAAGGGGGAGAGTTCAGAGGGTTTTTATGAATACCATGGGCAGGGAGGGCGTAAGCAAAAGAGGGGGAATTACGGTGCTAAACAGCGAAAAGGAAGGTTGGCAAATAATTTTAGCTGGGAAAAGGAAGAGAGCTTTCTCTGAGCAGCAGATCTCCATGTGGCTTCAGAAGAGCCAGCATGCAGAAACGCAGGCGTTCAAAACTGAGAACTGCTGGGTTCTTCTGTTTGTTTTCTGTTATTGGGGGCTCAGGTTACACCTTCAAAACTTCCTGTGCCATCGTTCGAGGTAGAACATTAACTTCAGGTTAAAACCTCAGCTTTTCATTAACTGCATTCCCAGCCTGAAATTGGAGGACTTGTGGCTATCAGCTCTCATGCTTTTGTCTCCAGTCCCTAAATGACATGCTGCCTGATTAGTTGTACTTCATAATTATTCCTTGCTTAAATTGCCTTTCAATAAACTCAAATAAGATTATCTGTTGGAGTCTCTCGTAGGAAGTACGTTTTTTCTGGGCATAAGACAGTTGTTCTCTGAGCAACTAATTTATTAATTTATTTTTATTTTCGTGTCAGGTTTTCTGTATCACAGTGACATGTCCCGGTGCACAGGTGAAGATGTTTCAGGCGAAATTTATTGCATTACAAGATGATGCATAAAAGCCAGCCCTGTTGTCAAGGTCTATCAAGCAGTTTAAAGCTTGGAATTGGATCTCTGTCTAGCCTAATATTTTAGAAACTTTTAAGTAAGAACGAGGTGTAATTCCTCTCTTTTCAAAAATAGGCCTCTGCGAAGCATGCATCAAACCTGCCAGCATTTTAGTAAATATATCAAAAAGCAAATTCAGGTGCCTGTAGACCTGCATCTCATTTCAACACATTATAGTAGGTGCTAAAGTAATCCTGTGAGAGGCAGGTGTTATCTCTGAGTAAACACAGAACTGTCCATCAGCCCTGGTGATGTGAGAGTGCCTCTGTGTGATCTCTGGGTGCACTGAGCTCCCTGTGCCTGGGGGAGCAACAGGAGCACTGAGAGGTTCTGCCTTTGGTGGTTGGTGCCAGTTCCCTCTGAGCTGCCTGGGTTTGGACAGGGTTTGGTTATCTGGAGTGAAAACAGCTCCAGGTCTCATGGTTTGCTGCCCTGCCCAGGCTGGCTGTGACAGGGCTGCCATGGGCTCGTTTTGACAAAGGTGGCTTTGTTTTTCCTGAAATGTGTTCAGGAGAGAGAAACGGTTTGAACTTTGCTAAGTGGGAGATGGTTTGCAGTTTCTTACTCATCCACTATTTCTGTGTGTTTTCAGTATTTATTCAAGGGTAACAGAACCTTCTTCACAGTTCTTGCTGTTCCTTCAAAACCCTGCATTTCATTATTTTTTAATTTATCTAGAGAGCACGGTGGCCTTAAACATCCAGGACTACCAAGTATTAGTTTTTGTTTTGCAAGAACAGAAAGAGGCTTCTCTTTGGAGCTGAATGGGAACTCAGGTGGTTCAGTTCAAGTTTTCCAATTTTCATTTGCAGACTGAGTGTGACTGTTTGAGCTTAAACAAGTTGTAAGGTTATAAAGACGATTTCATGGACACTCAATGGAAAGGAATTTCAGATAAATACATACAAGATGACTGTAGTTTTAGTAACATTAATAAAATAAGAGATAAAGGTAAAGTAGGGGGAGGAGATTTGAGTTTTCAGATGGCTGAGGTGGAGGAGTGAGGAGGGTGAGCAGCAGTACCTCTGCCTGCCACTTAATTGGACCTCAGAATGAACTGGAGGCCAGGTGTCTGTGCTCTGTAAACCTCTGGGCTGCAAAATTATTGTCAGATAAACCCATAAACTCAGGCTTTTATGGGTTATAACATTTGTTAGTTGTAAATAACACCGTTAAAATCCACCCTTTTCAGACAGATGCTTCAGGAGAAGTGAATACGAACTCCTTCCCATCTTTGGGATTCTGGTTGTCACAGAATTCAGGGAAGGTCTCAGTGGGCCTGGAGCTGTTCTGGAAGTGGCTGCTGGTGTGGGTGTGAGCGTGGTGAAACCAGAGCAGCACCTTTGGAAATTGCTTTCAGTGTTTTTAAAGCTGCAGGAATCGCTTCCATGTTGAACATCTTGGACTTCTGTGGGGAAAAAAAAGGCAGGCAGAGGATAAACCAGCTACATCACTTAGGATTAAGCTGAACTCACTTATGGGTTTTAGTTTGAAAGGGATAAAATGAATATTTCTGTCTTCATTGTTAGTCCCCCCCATGGCAGACTCACTGTGTGTGCTGGTGATGGAACTGTCTGACCTGGGTTGGAGCAGGAAATGCACAGTCAAGGTATTAAATAATGTGATTAGATGATCTAGAGGGTTTAGTCCTAAATCATGATTTGTTTTTTTTTAAGCTGTTGTTCCTAGTGCTTGCAGATATTATCTAAGAAGTTCTGTTTGGCTTTTACTAAGTCAAAACACTGTAGGAGAGTTTTCAAAGTCACCATTTAAAGCTGAGATTTTGAGTTAAAGCTCAGACCTTTGCTAATCCCCTCCAGTGGCTGTCTGGTCTGCCTGCAGACGAGTACAGAGAACCAAGTGGAGGTGCCAAAATGCCAAGTGCTCCCCGTTCCCCACGGCAGCAGGTTTGCAGCCAGGGCAGCAGCAGCACGTGGAAGGTGTGTGACTTCAGGAAGACACCTCTGAGTTAAGCTGATAAAACCTCTCTTTAATCCTTACTCTGGCTTCCACATACTTCAATTAATTATGGAGATGAGTTGTCAGTGGTGAGTTTTATGAAACAGTGTGTAAACAGAGCGTACAGTGAAAACAATGAAGACCTCATTTGTAGATCAGACATGAGGGAGATAGGATTATTTCCTGGTTCAAAGCAGGTGTCACTTGTGTGGATGGTTCCCTTTGTGTGCAAGAGTCGTTTCAGGCAAGTGTTTTTGCAGGGAATAGTGGGCTTTGGAGAGGTGTCTGGGTTTTACAGGCTGGGTTTGTACAAGTGCTGTCCGACTGGTGCCTCCACATCCGTGCTGGGTTGCTGGAGCTGTGTAATGATGGTGCCAGCAGAGAGATGTGTGTGGGGGAAGTCCTTGGTGGCCTGGCTTCTGCTTTTACAGTTTCTCCTGAGCTAATTGTTGAAGCCTTGCATTAAAAAAAATGAAACCTAATTAAGGATTAAGCGAGTTGAACAGTGTATTTGCGGCGAGTCTGTTCCAAGTCTCGATTCGACAACTCGGCGTGTTCTCTTGAGAGAGTTCCATCATGTGTCTGAAGTGTGTCCAGGAGCAGGACTGCAAGAGAAGGAATCAAGGCCAGATGGAAATGATGCTCAGCTTGTTTAATACCAGATCAGCAATCCCAGTCAGGGTCAGGGGTCACTTGCCAGGTCTGTGTGCTTGACCCAGGGGAGAGCCCAGCCCTGGGACTCCTCGGCTGCTGTGAGGTGGCAGCTAATGCTTGTCTTGGGGCAGGAGGAATACCACTCATCTCCTGCAGCTGGGCTGCTGTTCCTGTCTTCTTTCCAGCCCTCCTGGGCAGAAGAGTAGTCCAGCAAAAAATTTGGGATGATAGCTGTGCCTGAGGGAAAGCTGGAGGGAGCATCAAACCCTGTCTCCAAAAAATACAGCTCTGGTCTGGGACACGCTTTGGCCGTGGTGTCTGCTGGGTATTGTGGGACAGGTGTCACCATCTGGCAGGTCAAGTGGTGCCCAGGCAACAGAACTGCTGTCAGCAGTGATGATGGTGGAATGGCAGAGCTCAGGGAGCAGCAGTGATGGTGGAATGGCAGAGCTCAGGGAGCAGCAGTGATGGTGGAATGGCAGAGCTCAGGGAGCAGCAGTGATGGTGGAATGGCAGAGCTCAGGGAGCAGCAGTGATGATGATGGGGTGGCAGAGCTTTGGGAGCAGCAGTGATGATGGAATGGCAGAACTTGGGGAGCAGCAGCAGTGGTGATGATGGGATGGCAGAAGTTGGGGAGCAGCAGCAGTGATGATGATGGGATAGCAGAGCTCAGGGAGCAGCAGCAGTGGTGATGATGGGATAGCAGAGCTCAGGGAGCAGCAGCAGTGATGATGGTGGAATGACAGCCCCAGTAGCAGCTCCGGCTCCAGCAGCTGTGCCGGCCCTGGAGGAACCTGCTGTCTGCGTGGGGCTGGATGATCACACTGGGCTGGAATGGTGCTGGCAGGAAAGCTCAGGCCCTGCCTGGCTGTTTGATTTGTCTCCCTGGCTTCCCCTGCCTCCTCTCCTCTGCGTTCCTGGCAGGGAGGCCTCATCTCAAGCTGCAGATGGTCACGGGGAGCAGGGAGGTGTGAGCTGGCCAGGGGCTGGAAGTGACCGGGCGCTGGCAGCACCAGGCAGGAGGAGCCAGGCAGCCTCTCACACAGAGCCCTTGCAGGGCTGATTTGGCTTCCATAGGACCCTTCTACAGAATACAGTAGCCTGTAGTGTTGGTCTGCACATATTTAAAATACAAAATTCGTTACGGTCGTTCGTCTCACAACTACCCCGGAGTTTGTCATTGGTTTAACCAAGTGATGTGTTGGAACTCCTAAGTGCAAAAATGTCCAAGAAATTAAATTAGCAAGCCAAAAGTGATGGTGTGGAAGGGGGCAGGAGGTAATTAAAAGATAAGGCTTTGTAAAAAGCTCGATTCTAAGATTTGTAAGCAGATGTTTGGAGTGTAATTTTTTCCTTTGTGTTCAGTGGGAAGTTTCTATTTTTTTCTTGCTTCTCAGTTGATGACAGAATAACAATACAGCTCCTGAGTCTGTTGTGAACAAACTCCTGGGCACTTTTTTTCATAAAAATTCTTTTTGCAGTATGTGGAAGTTTACCACAGACTCATCGTGGCTGAATGCTCTTGGTATCCATCAAATTTAGCTCTGCTTCAAAAGCAACACTGGCCCTGTTGCTTACTGGTGATGTTCATTAGCAAGTGTTTTTAATCCTTTTTTTTTTCACAGAAAGTTAAACTGAGAGTAGGAAATTGTGGTCCAGTTGTGTGAAGGTGCTGTAGACTCCCAGTTCCCAAGGATGTCAGTGATGACAATCAGGCTGCAGAAAAGAAAAACTCATGTTCTCCCACTGAATCCTTCAGTGCAGGGTTCCCTGGATGTAACAGGAGCTGGTGGATGTTCATCCATGCATTGTGCTGAAGTGATTTTATTTATTGTACTTTTTATATTCCAGGAAGCCCTGAAGCAGTGGCAGCTAAAAGAGCCACTGCAAACTGCTCTGCCCCATCCCTGGAAGTGTCCAAGGCCAGGTCTGATAGAGCTCTGGAGCTCCCTGGGATAGTGGGAGGTTTCCCTGCCCATTGGTATGGGAAGAGATGAGCTTTGATGCCCCTTCCAGCCCAGGCCATTGGGATTCTCTCATTGTCTGCTCCATGTAGAATCCCAGGTGTACCTGCAAGTTAATATTTTCTGCAGTTGCAGAAACTTCTGATCTCCAGTGGTGGGTGCAGGCAGCGATCACCGGGCTCTGCAGGAGTGTCTCAGAGTAAATGAGGTTGTTAATCAAGGCTGGGGCTTCCTCTACTTGCTGAAAGCTAATTAGGACTTGCCCAAAAATATGCATTTTAAATGGCCTAATGGAACTGCTCAGTGGTGTAATTTAGCTATAATGGAGGTCTAAAGTTTTGGTGCCTGTTGTCAGAACAGGAGAAGACATTTATGGTTGGTGGTGGTCAGTGTGTAACAGTGTAGTTACATTGCAGCTCCATCTCCCAGTGGAATCAAAACAAACCCCGTGTTCCAGTGGAATAAAAAAGCATCATAATTCCACTTTTCACTGGCTTGGATGCAACAGAGAGCAGCCTTATCCCCAGACTCACTGGCTAAATTTGACTGGAGCCTTTCCCCGCTTCCTAAACTCCCCATTATTGTTTTAAGTGCATGTATTCAGTATTCTTGATGCCTGTCCTAAAGCTGCATAGCATTTCTGTAAAACACAAAATACCTTGTGACACTTGCCATTTCTTGCTACGTGTACGACCTCTGGAACATCTCCAAAGCTCTGGAAAAGAATGAGATTTTCAGTAATGGCTACAGGCATTAAGGGCATAAATACTGTTGAGTATCAGTGGGATTTATGCTCCTAAGTTGCTGTAAATGCTTTTGAAAGTCACATCCAAAATGTATCATTAAGAACAAGATAGTGTGGTTTTTTTTTTTAAAGCAGATGTGTGATATAGATGAACATTAAAATGAAAGGTGCTTTATAATGTTATTCTTGTGGAAGAATTGTTAAATACATAATTATTACAAACAGCTGAATTTTGGAGAGCTTTCTTGTCAGGATTGCAATTTGGTGTGTTGATATTCATCCAGCTCCAGAGAGAAACCAAGGGACTGAGATTTCAGGGCAAAACTCCTTTAGTTTGTTGTTAATCAAGAAGAAATTTCTATATATTCCTACTGAGACAAGAAAATACCCCCAGTTCCCAAGAAATGTTCTAGTACACTGATTGTTAAATGTAAATGAGACCCTGTCATTAAAATCCATAGATTCACAGTGCTAAATGACAAATTGCAGTTACCACATCGCTTAACACACCATTCTTTTATTTTAATATCTTGCAGGTTTGTTACTGCTCAGCGGCGTCTGGGAGGTTTTCTGGGGGGTTTGGGCTGGTGGCTGTTGTGTCTGGGAGGTTTTCAGGGGTTCCAGGTGCTGGCTGTTGTATCTCCAGCGACCCTTGAATTTCCTGAAGGCAGGAAACGTGTTTTCGCTCCACCGGCGGGATTCCTCCTGCTTTTCCTCTCAGAAGTCCCCAAACTGCCTTTTTTCCCATGATGTCCCACGTGCTCTGAAGATGGACCATTTCTCCCTCCTGCCTTCCTGATTTCAGCGCTGTGTGTCGTTACTTTAGATCTGTAATTCCGGAGTTCTCTTCCAGAAGAGGTGGCGGTTCCTCCGGGAGCGTCTCCGGCGTTTTGCCCGTGCCCAGCTGCTCTCCCATCCTATGGCTGCGTATTTATGGGGCTGGGCACTCCTATTAGCAGTTGTAGTTACATATTTAAACATACTTCACATAACTAATTACGTCTCGTGGCCTGTAGCCAAATTGACTAATTTCTGCCTCCTCGAAGCTCCGGAAAAACACACATATTTAGAACGTGGCTAAAACTTCCCTTTAGCGACACCATGACGTTTCCCTGAGGTTGGGCTGTTCTGAGAGGGCAAATAAAGTTGTTTCAACATTGAGGGGAATTTTGAACCAATTTTCCCATCTGTCTTTCCTTCTCCCTTTTTATTTTTTGGAGCCTGTCTTTGGTGGCAGCTGCTCCCTGTTCCAGCCGAGGGGGTTTGTTCTGCCTGGACATGCTGGTTGGGCTCCTTCACATCATCAAGTGCAAAACATTTGTCTTAAATAAACTCTTGAGGGCTCTACTTTTTTAAAAACCATCGCACAGAGCTAGAGGCTGGGCCAGCTGTTTGCGTTATTGCCCCGGAGAGGAAATACAGACCAACTGTGCTGCAAATGGAAGTGGTTGGACTTACATTTGGAGTTGCTGGTTTTTATTTGTAGAGCTGATTAGAGACTTTTACAGGCAATTATCAAAAATAAGGAAAATTTGGGAATATTTTCTTTTTTTTTTTTTTCTTCCTTGGTGTTGCTCTGCAGATTGTGTGTTCCCTGTGAAATGCTCATTGCTGACTCGCTGCAGGCCGGGGCTGGGCATTTGTGCCTGGTGTGTGACTGTAATTCCATTTTGGAGCCCCAGCATCCCACCTGACAGCTCTCACATCCTGCTGCCACCGTGCTAATTGCTTGGCATGCCCGGGATTTTACTGCAAGGTGTTCACGTGCCGAGATCTCCCTCTCGCAGGTGGGAAGGGAGGGGGGATTTTTTTATTTATTTGGTTTTGCTAGCCTAAGTTAGGTTTGGAATGGGGAGCCATTAAAGGATAAAAGCAACACACATGCCTGTAGAGGTCAATTTAACTGGTACAGCAGCACAAAAACACACAAAGGACCCATGTAACAAAACCTAATCGGCTTTAGCTCGAGGGTTACCAGAACCCACATCTTTGAGATTGCTGCTATCAGTTACATTTTTACAGTTCAGCGCTATTTTTTATTGCAATTGAAGCGCAGTATTTATACCTATTAGCCTCTGAGTTTCCTTTTTAGCTCCCTTCCCCATAAAGCGAGATGCAGCATTATTATTAAACTGTTCTCCGGGCTAAACACTGTGAATGTCATTCATGTCTGTGTTTATTAATAAAGCTGGAAGAGGGAGAAGCTTTAGCTTGTCTGGTTTGCTTGACTTGCATCAAGGATAACTTTGCAAGAGAGAGAAAGCCTTCAATAAGTATTCAAAATTGCATAATGAAAAGGTTCTGGAAATAATTATAAAAATCAGACTGAAATCACTTTGGAGAATTGTTGAGTTTTTTTTTTTTTTTAATTTTTTTTTTATTTTTTTACATTCAAATTGGCAACGAAGTGTAATGAAGACAGTCAGAAATAACCCCTGCCGCCCACGCAGGGTATATATAGAGATTGTATTTACTCTGCTGTGCAAGCATCTACTGCAAGATGGCACATTAAAATGTGAACAAAACAGCACATCCCCGCTCCTGGATGCCGCAGTGCTGCTGGGATCTGATAAACAGTTGGAGTGGGGAGCCGTGCTGAGTGTGTGCAGCAGCTGCTGCCGTCCCCGGCCACCAGCTCTGCCTCCGCCAGCCCTGGGGACGTTCTCAGCCTGTAATCCTCCTCCTCTTCCTCCTCTTCCTCTTCCCAGGGCAGTTTTCCAAACCTTACCCCAAACCTGTGATGCCTTGGGAAGGCTGACCTGGAACAGAGACTGGGCAGAGCTGGAGAATAAAGTAGGGATTTATTGAAAGGCCTCCAGGGTACCCCTTGGGCAGGACAGGGCCTGGCCAGGGCTACACCCAAGGTGGACCCAAAATGGTCACAAAATGGCTGGCTGGTCACAAGGTCTCTCACACTTCGATAAGTTTTGGTCCATTTGCACATTGGGGTTTAATTGTCCAATTCCAGCTCCAGGCTGTGAGGTCCCATCCTTCTTGTTCCTCCCTCCAGCCCACCCTTGTTTGTGCTTTTGGGCCTGAACGTTGTCCTTGGTGTGCAGCAGGAAAAGGATTTGTTTTGTGTTCCTGCTCTGTGCAGAGCTGAGTGACACTGACTGTGAGCTCAGAGCTGCACCCCTGGGCAGCACAGAACCTGAAAACCAAGAAAGCTCAAACTTTAAGCATCCCCTGGGGCGCTCAGACTTCCCAACTCCCTGCAGTCCTCGCTGCTGGGTGTGCGAGCACACCCCAGGAGTTGGATGGTGACGATTTTTGGGTCGAGGTGGTGTCTGAAATCAGCACAGCTCTTCTTTGCTCTTCAGCACCACAATTTATTTTCTTTCAGGTTTAAGCTTTNTTTTTTTTTTTTTCCCCCCGCCACAAAATTGTTTCCAGCCCTTGTCGATGTGTGTGTGACCTTCAGTGGGTAATCTCTTAATTAATTTTTGTACTGAATATGCAGCATATTGAGACGTGAGCTTTAGACACTCATCTCGGAGGCTGTGCTAGTTCTAAAAATCAAACGCATCAAATTTGGCAAGAAAAGCCCAATTGCAAGTAACCAACCTCTTTTAGCTTCCCCCCCTGCTCTTTCACCTCAAAAAAATGTCATATTGCCTATATTTGCATGTGATAATTTAGCATAAAAAGCATTTTGAGCACCCCGGAATGAACGTTTTGACATTCAACTGGATGTTTGCTTTTACATTTGCCATACTTGGGTGCACCTCTGTGAGAAATGCGTAGCAGAATTTTTTTGTATCTGAGGTTATACAAATTGTTTTAAATGCTGGTAATTGATTCCCTGCTAATGCTTTCAGCATGGGTTGCTGGGGCTGTGAAGTGCAGGCAGAGGTTGAATTTGAAATTGGAGTTTATTGTGTTGCTGTCTTCTTTCCATTAGGTTCTGAATGCTGGGGGAGAGCTGATGGAAGGATTTGAGGGGTTTTTTTGGTTTGGGATTGGTTTTGGGTCCTGTGGTGAGGTTGGTTTGTGGTTTTGTGGTAGGTGGGGGGTTTGTGTGATTTTTTTGTTTGGTTTGGTTTTGGTTTTTTGGGTTTTTTTGGGGGTTTTTTTGTGTTGTTGTTTTGGGGTTTTTTTTTTGAGACAATGAAAAAGTCAACTTTCTAGGCAGCAAAAATGGGGCACGTGGCTTTAGGCTGCAATCCTGTGGGCTCCCATTTCATGTGTTCTCGCTCTAATTAAAAGGGAGTGTTCCTTAAAAGTGTAGGTACGGTAGAGGGGGAGAAAAAAAAAAAGTGTGGCTAGTTGTTGGCAGCAGTTACTGTTTGCAAAGGGATGTCATCACCTTCAAAATTTGTTGTTTGTAAGAAGGCTTTTTTACCTCCCAGTGCTGCAAGCAGCATTTAAAATAAGCAATCCTGAGAAAAGATCATCAGAGTTTTTGTATTTTTCCCTGGCTGTTTTTGTGAAGATACTGATACAAGTACATTCAAAGAGTTTTTCCCTATCCTAAATAGATTTTTCACTTAGCTGTAGGAGGGAACAAAGGTTTCATGTTGGAAAAAAAAAAATACTGTTTGCAAATTCTTTGGGGGAAAACTGACAGCAAGATTTGAAATTAATTTCCAAGTCCTGTAAATTTTAATAGATTTAAAAATCTGATTGGCCTTTTATTTTATTATCTTGTCCAGATACTGCCGTGCAGTATAAACAATGAAATTAAACCGTTATATTCTTTATGTTTTTTTTCATCAATAATGAATTCCTGATGTGGAAATTCTTAAAGGGATTAGTTCACCATAGCTTAGATGTGCACTGTGGTGCCATGATGTGTTATTTACTGATTCTGGTTTTGGGGTTTGTTCTCTTTTTTTTTTTTTTTGTTTTTTCCTCTCTAAGATATTTTTGTCTGCATTTATTAGTACAATCCTGAAATCAGTGCAGCAGCCAGTTTTCCCTTGCAGAAAACCACGGACAAAAAGGAAGATCCACACAGCTAGAAACTTCCTTTGTGGCTGTAAAATAAGTCACTTGATGGTGACAGTGATGTTGCTCAGGTGGAGAGTTCTGTGAAAAGAAATCCAAGGGATGGCCCAGCATTGCACCTGCACCAAATGGAGACGTGCAACAACAGAATTCTGGATTTACACTGATTTATGGACGTAATAAAAGTGCATCTGCCTTGACTCTTGGGGATAGTGCTGTGCAGGGCCAGGAGCTGGCTTCCATCATCTTTGTGGGTCCCTTCCAGCTCAGAATATTCTGTGATCCCTGTGGGTCCCCTGCAGTTCAGCACATCCTGTGCCTCTGTGATTGTGCCTTCCTTGGCATCTGCTCTGGGAACAGCACCCTGGGCACCTCTGGGGAGTGGGAACAGCCCAGAACCAAACATTCCCAATGCTGGTACCTCCAGCACCGCATCCTCTGGGAGCTCTGCAGTGCTTGGCATGGGCTGCAGGCCTGTGCCTGCTTTGTGGGTCCCTTCCCCAAAGGTTTTCCAGCCCTCCCAAAGTTCTCCCAGCCGTGTGTGATGGAGAAGCCGTGTCCAGGCAAGGAGATGCTGGGGATGCTGCAGGGCTGCCAGCAGCTGCTGGGGTGGGGGACAAAGCCTGGGGACAGCCCTGGAAGGCTAATGAAGGCAGGTGAAGTATTGAATTTCTCCAAGAGCCAGGTATAATTAGCTCTGTGAGGGTTCAGTACCTCTGAGGGTGTCCAGCACCTCACAGAAAACGGCTTAAATAACTTGGCGAGACGGCACGGTCGGGTGTGTCTTCAAAAAGCAAAAAGGTTTTAATAAAAGAAGGAAACAATACAAAGCAAAAGAACAAATCCATTCACAGTGAAGGGACAGGTCCCACACAGCTGCTACGACACCCCAAAAACGCGCTGAGAAGCCTGGTGCTCTCCTTTAGGTATTGAACGATTTGGGTGGGTTTTTGGCAGTCAGCCCAATAGAGAACAGCTGCATTTCTGAGGAGCAGGTAAAGAGACCTGTCAGTGTTTTTGTCTTGGCATTGAGCTCATAATTGCCAGCAGAGCAAAGAAGTTTCTGGGTCCTTTCTCCTTGCTAGAACAGCAAGGGGTGAGTCTTAAACCTTTCCCTGTATGGAAACACCTGCTGGGGTGTGGGGTGCATTCCTACAGTGGGCTTTGCTGGGTTCCCCCACCCGGCCGGGATGCCTGGCAAGCCAAGGTGGATTTCTCAGTAGCCAAAGTGGGTTTCTGGGCACCCAAGGTGGATTTCTGGACACCCAAGGTGTATTTCTGGGCAGCCAAGGCAGATTTCTGGGCGCCCAAGGTGGATTTTTGGACAGCCAAAGTGGATTTTTGGACAGCCAAGGTGTATTTTTAGGCAGCCAGGATGGATTTTTGGGCAGCCAGGGTGGATTTTTGGGCACCCAAGGTGTACTTCTGGCCACCCAAGGTGGATTTCTGGGCAGCCAGGGTGTTTTTCTGGGCAGCCAAAGTGGATTTTTGGGCAGCCAAGGTGGATTTCTCGTCAGCCAAGGTGTACTTTGGGCACCCAAGGAAGATTTCTGGGCACCCAAGGTGGATGTTTTTGCGCAGCCCCCGGCGCTGTTGCGGCAGCGTGTGCGGAGCGTTCGGCGTGTCAGGATCCCCAGATCCCGGCACACTCAGGGCATAGCAGGTGAGATACTTCCAGAGCGTCCCTTAACTCCTTGGTGGCTGGATTTCCATCCCCCAGCACCGCCTGCAGACATATGGTTCACCCCCGCCCGGTGTCGTGGTTGGTTTTTTATGTTGGAGCTTCTTTTTTTTTTCTTTTTTTTTCCCCCCTGTTTTCTCTGCGTGGTTGGGTTTTTGTTTGGATTTTTTGTTGTTGTTGTTGTTGTGGTGGTTTGGGTTTTGTTGTTTTGTTTTGTTGTCTGTTGTTGTTTTGGTTTTTGTATTTGCTGAGGCAAAATACTTGGTGTCGCCTGTAGTCGTCGGATATTTGGCTTTTTGGGAGTGACATCAGTTTATCTTGGCTAAGCTTTTGCCCAGATTTGAAAGACAAACCTCTCAAATGATGGATTGCAAGCCAGACTGACCCTTCCCCATCCACGTGAGGATTTTTTTACCCCGTTACTAGCACTGCCTGTCTGGGTTTGAGCACTGTTTTAATTATCTTTACCTTCCCTGCACCTCTCAAACTTTATTTTTTTTTTTATTCTCAGAGATACTTCACCAAGCATAAATATTTCATTCGATATTTGCATGCCTTCCTTACCGCTGGACTCTGCTATATTTAATAAATAAAAAGACAGGAAAATAGTTGGTACAGTTGTTTGTTACACAGGACTCAAATTTTAATGATTAATGTAAATACTTGGTCTTTTCAAGTTTAAATCTGTTTAAAAAAAAAAAAAAACACCAAGACAATGTTGTTTACATGAAAATGGTGAAAGTAAAGCCTGGTTTTATGAACATAAAATGGCCTATAATCTCCCAATAAACAGTTTTTTTTTTTTAATAGTCAATAGTATGTTTATGAACACTTGTGTTGGGGATTTTTTATAAGTCACTCCTTAGTGTCTCCCACCCTTCAAAGGCATCAGCAATCAACAACTTCAAGGAATAATCTCGTTTCTGTTTTTATGTAAGCATTAAAACCTTCACATAAACTTGGTTTGTTTTGGGAAGCAGATCCCAGAGCAGATCCAAGATTTGCATTTTTGATGCTGGCTTTCAGGTTAGACCTTCAAGATAAGGATAAGCAAGTTTCTGATTGTATGGAAATACTGCACTGAGTGTCCACGAGTCTTGCTGATGTACAGCTCTCACAGCAATTGAATGCCACGGTTTCATTTTGCCTTTTGACCTCCCTGCCAAAACCACCTTGGGCTGATTTTCAAATAGCCAACAACTTTGTGTCACCTTTCCTCAGTTTTATCTCAGCAAACCTGTTTGTTATCCCAGCAGAAATGATCCTGTCCCAGAACTTTTGGAACTTGTGGGCTTTTCCCTGGGTCAGGTGCATCCTCCTGCTGGTCCTTTCCTCTCCTCTGGAAACAGGGCAGCGTTCCCCTTTCCCAGTGGTGATTTTTCCTGGTGTTTTCCCAACAGGAGTAGAGAGCAGCAGGGTGCCCTGGAGTTCCTCTTTCCCACATCTCTGGCTTGACAGGGCTTTTGGAAAACGCAGCCTGTATAAAAATAGTTCTTCTTGCATCCCCTTCGCGTGGTGCTGGTTTGGTGGTTTTGTTTTTTCTCCTGAAGAAAAAGATAATGCTGCCAACTGGAGACGGGCGAGGTGGGTATTCAGTGTTTGTAATGTTCCCTTCCCTCCCCCGGCCTTCCTTTTCAAAGGAGCTGGAGCATTGCTGGAGTCTGCAGCTCATTCTTGAGGATAAATTTCCCGGAGCTGGGAGAGCAGTTCCCTGCGAGGTGACTCCAAGTGGCTGTTCCAGCTCAGCTGGGGCTGCAGTGGGAATCCCCAGCTGGGGTTATGGGACAGGGCTGGGGCTCTGTGGGATGGCACCAGGGGGTTTAGGGGTGTCTCCTCCCTCACCCTGCTTCAAAACCCTTCCCTGGGCACAGCCACCTCTGCCAGGTTTGTGGCACAGCGTCACCAGGGTTGTGGCAGGCGGGGAAAACCAAAGCTCACGTGGAGAACTAAAACTTGCCGTAAGAAGTAGCACCAGGTACTTTGTGATTCTTCCACGTTTTTGTGGTTTGTGGTGTGATCTTTGTTTGGTGGAGACCTTTCAGCCTCTGCCCCTGCTGTGGGTGAGGCCAGGGCAGAGGGGCTGTGCTTCGGGCAGGTCCCCCGTGTGCCTGCCCTTCCTCCCTTCCCCTGCTCCCACTGTCAGCGGTGTCATTCAAGTGATAATCCTGCCTCATTTTCACTGACTAATGGTGGTGATTAACCTTTTCAATTTTGACATTATGGATAATGCATCAAGTGTATTGGCATGGGCTCTGCCGCGGTGCAAGTTTTTAAAGGATAACAAAACGGGGAGTCAGAGCACAGCTCAGGCACTGCCTGCTGCCCGTCCTGGAAGTGTTTAAGGTTGGGAAAGTCCTCTCAGATCATCAAGTCCAGATGTCAAACCCAGCACCACCACCAGGTTCGCCACTAAACCATCAAGTGCCACATCCACAAGTTTTTCCAACGCTCCCAGGTTTGCTGACCCCTCCACTTCCCTGGGCAGCCTGTTCCAATGCTTTGCAACCCTTTTTGGGGAAAATGTGTTTCTGATATCCAGTCTGAACTTCTCCTGGTGCAACTTGCAGCTGTTCCCTCTCCTCCTGTCCCTGTTCCCTGGGAGCAGAGCCCGACCCCCCCAGCTGTCCCCTCCTGGCAGGAAGTTGTGCAGAGCCACCAGGTCCCCCCTGAGCCTCCTTTTCTCCAGGCTCAGCCCCTTTCCCAGCTCCCTCAGCCTCTCCTGGGGCTCCAGCCCCTTCCCCAGCTCCATTCCCTGCCCTGGACTTGCTTCAGCCCCTCAATGTCCTTCTTGTGCTGAGGGGCCCAGAACTGCCCCCAGGACTGGAGGTTCCTCAGCAGTGCCCAGCACAGGGACATGCTCACTTCCCAAGTCCTGCTGGCCACACCACTCTCTGTAAATACTAATTGCTGTGCAGTTGGGGGGATTTTCAGATATGTGTGCCCATGTGCTGCGTGTGAGCCTGGAGCCCCTGTGCAGGGACAGTTTGGTAATCTGTTACAGCCTTGGACATGGCTGTTTTCAGATCTTTCTCCTCCTGCTTCCAGTCTGTGGAAGGAACAAATCCTGGGAGGATGAGAGCCCCTCCAGGGAAGGGCAGTGAGGGTGGCAGTGGGGATGGAGGGGAGGGAAACCCAATTTTGTCTTCTCCCCTCCATGGCTGTGCCAGCTGGGACGCCCAACCTGGCACATCCTATTCCTGGTGGCATTCAGAGGTGACAGTGCTGGGACACTCCATTCACAGGGCTGTCCCTCTGTACCCACGAGCTCTCCTGACACGCAGATCCACGAGGATCAGCGCCATGGTCTGTTGAACGTTTTGCCTTGTGGCATTGCCACCAGATCGTGGCCAGAAACGTGTCACCATCCCGAGAGGCAGCCAGGAGCACAAGCTGCCCGTGGCAGGCTGGGTGCAGGCATCTCTGTGTCCCTTTGTGTCCTTTCCTGCCTCCCAGCACATCCCTGCTGCTGCTGGGGATCCTGTCACGTGCTCCAGGTGTTGTTTGCTCAGGTTTAATTTGCCGTGGTGCATGGCAGTCACATGATAGCTGGGGACCTCACTGTGCCTTCCTTCTTGGAGATATTGTTAATTAAATTTTTTATGAAGGAGCTGAGGCACACCAGCAGCGATCTCCTTTCAAGCAGAAATGTAGCAGGCAGTTCCCAAAGAGACCTCATCTGCTCTCTTCTCTATGAAAATCAATTAGTGTTATGAATGTGTGATAGCTCCTTAAAAATCTGGCGTGTTGGAGGAGTCTTTGCACCTCAGAACGGCGAAGGGAAGGATGTGGCCTCTTGCTCCTCCTCCCTTCCCTGCTCCCTCCCCTGCTCTGGCTGCTGAGCATGGCTGTGGGCATCCACTTGAACTTTCTTTTTGTTCAGATGCTTCAAGTTTTCCTGGATTCTCTTTTAAGGAAAAAAAAACAAGTGTAGAGTTGTTTGGCTTGATAAGGGTGATATGTAAATGAAGACGTCCATGCTTTGGTACCTCTTACACCATCAGCATCCCCAGGCAGGGGTTTGCTGAGGCTAATTCTTGTTTCACGTTTGCTAAGAAGCACTTTTTATTTAGTGAGTGACCCGTGGTACAAGCTGTAGGTGTGTCATCAGTGACTTTGTCACAGGGCAGCCATTTGTGCTTCTGCTTAAATGCCGATTTAATTCTCCCTCTGCAGTGTAAACACTGTCTCCTTGTTGACTGTTGTGTTTGTTTTTTGAACTTCCTATCCAAGCTTAAATACTGATTTTTATTTTCCCCCACACCTATCCAAGCAGAGCTGCACACTAAAGAAGAAAAATATCATACTTATGTGCTAAAATGCTTAATAGCTATGTAGCAGTTATAGACAAAAGATCATTTTCCCAGCGTGACAGTGTTACTGGAGTAAATGACTTCAACCCAATGAAAAAGGTGATGTTTGCAGTATATATTTTTGCCTAAGCCTTTATTTTCCGTTGTGGCTTATGCAGTATTTGACACCTAGAATATGCTTTCAGGAGATTTTTCTAAACAAATTGTGTGAGAAAAGAAAGCGAGGGATTAATCCGTGAAAACATAAAAGTTGCTTTTGAAGCCACCTTCCCGAACACAGGCAAATCGGAGGGCAGCAATTTGCCTCTTTACCTGGGATGCTGAAGTGCTGCCACCGCTGTTCCACCTTCCTGTCACTCCTTTGTTCCCTCTGTCACAGGAGTGACTTTCACCCATGCAAAATGTATGATTGCACAGGCTCTGACCTTTACAAACTGCGCCGTCGTTCCCTCCCCGTCGGTCCTTGGAGAAGCAGCACAGATTTCCCTGCCCTGGCTCTCCTGGTTCACATCTCGGAAAGGAGCCGGGCAAACCCGTCCTTCTGCCTCCAAACACACGCACTGACATCCCAGATAAACGTTCCTGGGCCTGCACTTACCTTGTGGAGAGAGAGAGAGGAAGGAGGGAATTAGTTTTGAACTCCCTGTTTTGCAGGGTTAATCCATCCCAGGTGTGCAGCCCACAGATCCCAGCGAGACTGGCTGGGGGCGGGCGCTTCCCCAGGGGCTCTGACAGTGTGTCCTTGTCCTGGCTCTCAGGGAAGGGCTGGGGGCACGCTGGCTGCTCTGGGAACCCAGGGATTTGTAAAGGACAAAAGGAGCATCCCAAGATGCAGGCAGAAGTGGGTGTTGGGTTGTTCTGGGGCAGTGGTGGGGAGGCAGAAGCTGGGATCACTGGCTGCCATCCCTCTTGCTCTTCTCCTTGTCCTCACTCCAGAGCTTTTCGTCTTTTCCTCTGCCTTGTCCCTCACTGTCATCATTTTTCCTCGTTATTTACCTTCCAGCTATGCCTGTCCATAAGATCCTATGGAGAGATCTTGTTTCAGGCCTCACTGGAGGTGCTGCTCCTGTTTGCTAAACACCTTTTCCTCTCCTAATACATCACAGACTCCAAGCTGCTCTGACAAGGACTTCAGACTCCTTACCTCGCACTGTGAGGTGCTCTTTAGACATTCCCACAGATGCATGGTGACATTTAATCTATGTCAGATTATATCACCTTTTTTCCCCCTCCTTTCCTTTGAATTTTGGAGGTGCATTAACAGTCTCAACACCTTGCAAGCAGATGACTGGGTTCCCAGAAAAGTATTCCTTAGCTTTGCCTTACAGATCCTCATCTGCAAAAACAGGGGTGAATAATTCAGGCATAAATTAAAGGACTATCATGAGGATAAACTGTTATTTGAAAATTGGTTTTTGGAAGTGTTTTAGCTGCTTGGGATCTCTCTGTTCCCAAAGTTCCAGGAGATCTGTTCTGGGTGTATGGATTTCATGATTTATTTAGCAAGCACTTGCAAGCATGTGCTTAGCTGCTGCAGTGAGCCAGAGCCTGAGGAGGCAAGCTTGGGATGACTGTTTTATCTCCAGGTGATGGACAAGATCTCTGCTTCCTTTGTGTTTCCTGTGCTTGGGAATGTGTCAGCTCCCGGTGTGAGCGGAGCCATCAGCGCTGCTCCAGCCAGAAAAAAGCCAAGCCTAAGCAGCTGAATTTCAAGGGTGGAAGATAGTTTCCAAAGGAAGTTTTTGTGGGAATGATAATTTCCCGGTTTTTACAAATATCCTTGTGCTCTGGATTTCGTTCTGGAGCCCACCCCCAGGCCTGGATCTTCTGGGTTCAGCCAAGGCTTTCTGCTGTTTTATTGCCTGAGCGTCACCCCCTGCAGTGCTGTTCTCCAGGTGGCCCTGCAGTGTGCTGGGTGTACCTGCTGCTGGCAGTTTGGAGTTCTTAAGATGTGACTTCTCCCAGTGTACAAACCAAACTGGCAGAGACAGAGCTCATTTTCAACTCTTGCATAGTTTTTAAACATTTACATTGAAGTCGAGTATTAATGATCCAGTGGCTGTTCCACACCAGGGTATAAAGCATTTCAAAGTCCTGCAGGCTGCTGAATTTTGTATGGAGGCAGGTTGAGCGGATCTTTAATTGAGCTCCCAGGAAAATCAGGAGAGCGTGGTGTGGCTTTCAGAGTGGCTTTTCATTCCGAGCTTTGTGTCTGGGAAATGCAAACACGCTCAGCACCCTCATCTCCCTGGCACTGTGGTTACTACAGGATCTGGCTTAATGAATAGGCAAAGAAAGGTGTTTGCAAAGCCTGATGTGATATTTAGTTTTACCTTTTCCCGAGGTTTGCCTTTGACTGTGTTTATTTTTTGTGTGGAGGAAATAGTCACGTCAAAATATGCGAGATGTGTTGGTGCTCCGCAGGCTCCTGCCCCGGGAGCTGTGTGTGGCTGTGGCACTCTGTCCCTGTGAGCAGCTGCCTGGATGATGATAAAACACACCCTTTTCCTTGTGCACAGTTGCATCAGTTGAGGTTTTTGGAGTTACACTGTGCCTGCAGGCTCTGGGGTGATCCTGGGGAGCACAAGCGTGGGGTGTCTCGCAGCGTGTGGTCAGCAGCCCGTGCCCTGGGATTCATTTATTATCCGATCTGCTGCATTTACCTTGTTCAGGAGTTGCTGACATGGGACCTTCGTTGTTCAGTCTGTTTTGTGTCTTACTGATGCCAGACACGTTTTGGTAATTTAGTGATATAATGGTATTTTGAGTCCTTTATCCCTAAAAAACCAAACAAAAGCCTTCTTACCCAAAAAGCCCTTCAACACCTACATTAAAAGAAGATGTTTTGCAGAGAGGATCTCTTGGAAATCTCTTGGTTCTACAGTTTATATTGTAATGGTTTAAGCAACTAAGTATGTCATAGAGTCATTAGAAGATCCTGGGTTGGAAGGGATCCACAAGGATCATCCAGTCCAGCCCCTGGCCCTGCACAGACACCCCAACAATCCCACCCTGACTGACCAAAGGCTCCTGGAGCTCTGGCAGGTTTGGTGCTGTCACCATTCCCTGGGGAGCCTGGGCAGTGCCCAGCACCCTCTGGGGGAAGAACCTTTCCTGATACCCAACCTAAACCCCTCTGACACAACTCCAGCCATCTCTTTGGGTGCTATCATGTGTCACCAGAGAGAAGAGAGACTTTTATTGACTCTGTGTGTCCCTTCTGTTTGGGTAGCACTGTGTAAATGGGGAGAGGTGTCACACCCAGGTCACCAGGAATAATCCAGAGCATCCTCTGAAGGATCCCAGATGCTCCTTGGATATGGCTCCTCCCTGCACACCAACCACCTTGTTTACAGAGCTCAGGTATTTCAGTACCACGGGTGGAAATCCACATCTGCCCTGCCAACAGACCTTGTTCCTGGATCAGACAGAGACTGACAAGACTTCTCCCGTTTGTTCTGCATCACTTGCTGTTTCCCATCAAACCAGCAAGCTGGAGGAGGCAGAGGTCCTGCAGGAAAAGGAGTATGTGATCTCTTAAAGAGTGAATAGCAGCGTGTGTACACAGGGGACAGCACTGCACTGCTCAAGTGGGCTCTGCTTAGATGCTGTCAGATGTGGAGTCTTTAAACTTGGACTTATTTTACATGGAATTCTTCAGGGTTTTAGAAGAGGGGGAGGAAAAAAAAAACAAAACCCTGGTGTCTTTTGGAGCTCTGTGCTAGACAGCAAAAAAGCTGCTGTGTTTTAATAAGAAGCTGCTCCCTTTCTTCTCTGCCTCATAGAGTTTGCTCGTCTCGTGTTGATTGAGCTGTAACTCTCTCGGGCACCTTTGCAAACACAGCCTTGGTTCGTGGGAATTATCCTGGGCTTCCTCTTGTTCCCATCTCCTCACCTTCCTCTGCCTCACGTGGGCACAGGGAATGGTGCCTGGCCCAGGGGCTGACCCACCTGGGCCCCAGACCACGAGGTGTCTGCAGGCATGTCTGAGCCAGGTGCTCACCTTCCTCTTCCAGGTAGAACCTGCTGTTCCATGCTATGGAAAACCCAGATTTCCCCAGTGGAATTGGTGATTTACAAGATGTAAATGTTCATGGGATAGCTGGCTTTCAAAAACGGGCCTGTATCAAAATTTCTGGCTAATGAAACCTCTCCCTCCTGCTCTCAGGGATTTTTTTTGGAGGAGCTTGGCTGCTCTGGTCTCAGCCCATCACGAGTTCAGGGCAGCTTAGGTGATGGGGGAGCGATTTAGTGAATATACTGCACATGTAAATCCCATCACTAGTCCCTGGGTGCCTAGGAGGATGGATTAGGAAATGGAACCCTGGTGAAAATAGCTGTGGTGTGATGGAAGCCGCTCATTCTGCTGACACGCAGGATGCTTAGAAACAAAGGCTCGTCCCCCAAAGTTCCAAGCACCGCCGTGTAATCTTTCCCCCACTGAACTGAATTGTTCCTGTGGTCCCTAATGGGAGTTGTGTGGCTCACTCCCCTGCACTGGGCTTTGAGGAGCAAGCAGGGGTTAATATTAAAGCAGAGCCTGCTGCTTTAGAAACGGGGTGGGGGGGAAAGTAGATGCAAATTACTGTGAATGCTAATTGTTTCTATTTGAAAATTCTCGTAGTGTTTCTCTGAAAACACTCCCATTAAGTAAGCATTAGGTGGATGGCTGAACTGTTTGCAGAAAAATCTCCTCAGCCGTGTGCGGTGGGGCACGGTTGCGTAAGAAGATGAAAAATGCATATGGAGCCTTCTGGTGTCTCATATACCCTTCCTTGGGAGCTTGGAGCTGTGCCTGTCACACAGAGAGCAGCGTGGACTCGAGGCCACTCGTGTAGAAAAAGGGGAGGGAGCAGATTCCTAAAGACCTGTGTGTGTGTCTGAAATCCTGATGTGGGGAGAGAGCGTCAGGGTCAGGGAAATAACTCCTTTTTATACCAGACACAGGCAGGGATCTCACTGAGCCTTGCCAGTGGCTGTGCTGCCAGTTTTGTGGCCATCCCTGTGGCTTTTTGTGGAACAAGGGCCTGATCCCACCCTATTAAATAAATGAGGATCTCTCCACTGAGCGCAGCAATCCGAGGGTGCAGCCCTAGGGAATGAGCCAGCTCTGGGATCACTCATCCAGGTGGGAACAGCCCTGCCAGCCCCCCAGTGCTGTAATTGGATCAGAAGTTGGGGGCCATCAAATTAACTACGAGCTGCCACAGCCTCTTCGTGCTCCTGGGCCCCTCTTCTTGTGTGCTCCGGGCTCAGGTGACTCCGGTAATTGGATTGCCAGGGAAGCGGGGTGGATGCTCTGGTCACACTGCACACCTCTCATGTGGATGGAGCCCTGGCAGCTGTGCTGAACACAGCAAAGGTAACAGGGCAGCTGGCAGGGTTTGCTGGGGGAAGAAGGAAAGCAGGGCTGGCTCCATCCCCGTGCTCCGTCTCCTGCCAGGTCTGTGTGTTGTTAACGTGTGTTCACGTTTGCACACGTGTGTTCATGTGGGTACACACAAAAGGCAAAAGCCCAGGGGCACTTTTCCTGCCAGACACAACTACCAGCAGCTTCCACGTTTAGGAGGCAGAGGCAGGTGATGCTGTGCTGTGAAATGCAGGTGTGAGGAGGGCACCAGGCAGCAGGGACAGCTCAGGGCTGGGTCTGGGGGCTGAGCTGCTGCCCTGCCTGCTCCAGAGCTCTGGCAGAGGTGTTCCAGCTCTGGCTGTGTTCACACCACTAAAGCTGGCCAAGTGACAGGGGGGGTTAAATGCCACAGTGTGTTTGCCTTCAGCTGGGTTGTGATTTCGTGGTGAGTTGGGCTTTTTTTTTTATCCTGCTGCCTGAATGTGGTGAAGGCAGATGTGGTGGGTTGATCCACCAAAGCCTCTCTCACACTCCCCTCTGCAGCTGAACAGGGGAGAGAACATGTAATGAAGGGCTCATGAGCTGAGATGAGGTCCAGCAGTGATCACTCACCAAACACCATCACAGGCAAAACAGGTTGAATTAGAGATACTCATTGAATTTATTACTAACAAAGCCAAAGCAGGATAATGAGAAGTGAAATAAGACCTTTGAAACACCTGCCCCCCACCTCTCCCTTCTCCCCAGCTCTGCCTCCTCCCTTCAGTGCTGCAGAGAGACAGGGAATGGGGGTCTTGTTCCAACCCCCTGCCCTGAGCAGGGACCTTCCACTGCCCCTGCTTGCTCCAAGCCCTGTCCTGGAGGAGGAAATTCCCTGGCTTGTATCCCTGCTTTGCTGCTCCTTTGGGATGGTGCAGTTTTTGTCCTTAACCAGCTGGTGCCATGCACACGGTTATGCTAAACCACAGACACCTACTTTTGTTTAAGGCGAGAATTTTACAATCAATAACTTTTTATTTGATCTTTGGGTTCTTTAATCTTCCTGCCATAGTCTCAGATTAACATGAGAATTAGGTTTCAGGGACCGATGGGTTTGCTT
This sequence comes from Sinosuthora webbiana, assembly GCA_013397395.1. Taxonomy (NCBI): domain Eukaryota; kingdom Metazoa; phylum Chordata; class Aves; order Passeriformes; family Sylviidae; genus Sinosuthora; species Sinosuthora webbiana. The sequence goes on along the minus strand of VXBN01012032.1, from coordinate 1,598,044 downwards.
GTGTTTATCCTTTTGTTTGTGTTGACAGATAATCCCATTACTGCTCTTCTTAGCAGTTTGATGGCTGTGATTGCTTCAATTGCTGATGTCTGCCTTTAAACCTGTGAGCTTATCTGAGCACTTGATTATACCTTTGGCACTGAACACCTCCCCACCCTCCTGAGCAGTGGACAGGATGAGTATGAATATTCTTGACTTAAATACTCGTAAAAAAAGAAAATGACAAAAAGAAGAGACAGAAGCAAAAGGCACACAGAGTTCAGGGAAGTACTTGGTTTGACTTCAGAGGGTTTCAGATCTGTTAAAATTGGATGTGGAATGGCTGGAGCTCCTTGCATTGTGTCCTTTGCCTTGTTCTGGGTATCAAGAGGTGTAAACCAGAGCATGACATGATGGAAAGGGGCCCAGGCCTGTTGTGTTGCCTCTCCTTTCTCCTCCCTACAAGAACAAATTCTCACCCTGCTCCTCCCTGCCCTGTTTTGCCCTCCTTGGTAAAACTGTGTGTCACTCCCACTGAGGCTTTATTTTTGCCATCGTGGCTTTAATTCTCTGTGTTGGAAATCTGCAACCCATGTATGACCAGCTAAAACTTGAAATGATTCCTGCAAGGGGTCTGGTCATGAATAAACGAGTTGCTGCAGCTCAGCTGAACCCCAGCAGCCCATGGCCACCAGCCTGGGGCACCTGGAACAACTGGAATTGCCCTGGGGAAGCCTTTGCCACTGGGAGCTGCCACCTGGGCAAGGAGGAGGCTGTGTGTCCTTCCTTCCTTTTTCCTGTGATCATAGAGTGATCATCTGAGTTGCTCTTATGGGGGATCTCTTATGGGGGAGCCTCAGCTTGCTCCCATTTTCCTCCACAAATTTCAGTTTTCCAGCCCAAATTCCCATTTTCCCACCTCAAATCCTCCTTTTCACCAGAAATCTCCCATTTTCCCACCCAAAATTCCCCTTTTTCCCCCCAAAATTCCCCTTTTTCCCAGCTGGAAACCTCAAGGTGAGCCCAAATCCCAGGACAGGGAGGGGAGGATGACCAGAACCTGGGGCTTTATTGAACTGGGAACAAACTGGGCTCCAACTGGGATCTCCTGAGATAACCAATGTGTTGGGAAGAGCTGGTGGCTGTCCCTGCGTGATTGGGCAGAGGCAGCTTGGCTGATGCAGCAGGAATGGCAGGGAACCTCTGTAACGTCAGCAGGAGGATCTAAACGTGCCCTGTGGGACTGCAGCAGGCACCTGCTTCTCAATTAAATTAAATTAAAATGAGGGAAAAGACGTTTGGCGTGCAGGTTTGCAAACACAGGTCAGTGGAAAGTGAGCTAGAGGCTTTGGGGTGAGGATTGAAAGGTGTTCCTGAGGTGTTTCCCTCTTCCCCAGAAAAGCAAACTGGGTGGAGCTTGTCTTAGTTTGGAAAGACAGGTGTCTGCCAGGGAAAGCTGGAGCCTCCCTTGGAATGGAGAATGTAAATCCCCTCCCTCTGAATTATTATAATTTTTGAAATTAAGGGGCTCTCAGGCAAAGATACGGGAATAGGAATAACAGTGCTTTACTAGGAATATTAAACATAAAACTCTGGTAGTACAAAAAAGCAAACGAACAAAAAGATAAACCCTGACCCCCTGTTGGTCAGGGTGTTGGTATCAGCCCAGTCCAGCCCTCCTGCAGGGCCAGCTGTGGTTCTGTTGGAGCAGAGATGATCCTGGAGAAGGGCCCAGTGGTGCTGAGATGGGGCTGGTCTCCCTCTGGGAATCCAGTGCACACAGGCTGTGCTGCTGTTCTGGATCCCAGCTGTGATCCAGGTGGGAATGCTGGGCTCCTCCCCCTGGGTGGGGCCTCTCCCCATGGGATGATGGGATTGGCTCCTCCCCCTGGGTGGGGCCTCTCCCCAGGGGATGATGGGATTGTATCAGCCCTGCAGTGAGCCTGGATGGCCCATGGACAGCAGAGATCCCCTGGGGGGAGGATGGGTCCTGGAAGGGATAAAGAACACGGCCCCAGCTGGTTTAACAGCTGCTGATTAACAGAGGACACCCACCCCTTCCAACTTAGATTTATGAGGAATGGGTTAAAGAAAAAACACCTCCCAACTGATTTCAACAGATAATAGAATACTTTTGGTTTCATCCTGCATTGCAACCCAAGACAAGCCTGTGTGGGGAAGGGCAGGTGGTGGGGCAGAGGCCACGTCTTACAAACCTCTCACTGTGTGGCACCAGCGATTTTGAGCTGTGGCACTGTGGTACCAAAGCTCTGAACAGTATAAAAAAATCCAAGATGCTTCCTTTAAATGAGCTGTAAATCTTCCTGAGCTGTAGAAACCACAAAGGGCATTTGTCTGCTGGTGGGTGCATCCAGCATGTGTTGTCCCAGCTGAAATGGGACAACAAATCTCCTGGGGAAGGGGAGTGGGTCCTGCCCAAGCTTCCATGGAGCTCACCCTGATGGAGCTCTGGCTGGCAGCAGGCAGAGGTAGATCCACGAATTTCTGTGGATCTTTGTACTTCCTTGATGTTTTTCCTCTGCTTGAAGCTGTAGAGACCCCAGGAAGGATGGGCTGAGTGCATGAAGCCTTCAGAGGCTAAAAATCTGAATTTGGCTGGTGCAGTGCTTGACCTCCATCAGCCTTTTGTCTTCAGATTTCATATTTAAATATTTTTATATTAATTTGCAGCCGTTCAGAAACATACTTCATCACTTGAAAGCAGTGAATTTTCTTTCTTCTGTCTGGGTCTGATTGTTTGAAAGACATTAAGAGGAGAACTACAGTTTTGCCCTTATGTACCCGCTGTGGCTTCACCCAAAATTTAAGCTTGCTGTGATTTATAGAAATTAGCAAGTTTTTTTAACTAGCCAAGGCTTCTGACAGCTCTTTTTTGTATCAAATTTTCCTGAATAGTCAGTAGGGTTTTTATATTCCCTTCTAAATGGCTCTTATAAATATCAAAAGAGTAATAAAAACCCTTATAAATTTTTTTTTATTGATTCAGGAAAAATAAACCCAGGACTTTTACTTAAAGGGTAATATTGGAAAACAGTTTTTGGTTTGGCTGGTTTTTATAGGGGTATTCTTAAAGGAGCTAGGTTGAGGCATACAGATTTTACTGAGATGTTCATTTTGTTTTACTGCTCCAGCTGGAATTGTAAAAAGTGTGACCTGCACCCCCAAAACACACAAATGCATCCTGTAACCTGCCACAGCCTCTGGGCTTGGGATCTGAGACACGAGATAAGGAAAGGGAGAGAAAAGAAGGGAGTGGAGTTATTTAGATGGCTTTTGGATCACTTGTTTCTCAGATCATTTTATTTTTTAACACAATAATTTGACGTTCCCTTGGTTCGTCCCCTTGGATAATTCAGTGTAAAGTTTCAGGGACTGGGTTTTCAGGAGGGTTTGTAGGAAAGTGATGGCCATGGGAAGAGGTGTCAGCAGAGGAAATACAGCTGTCATTTCACAGCAGAGGGTGAGCAGCATCTCCTGTTACAGCTCTCACCAGAACACTCCTTGTTCCATCACTGACACCCTTCCCCAGTTTTTCCACAGAAATCTTCTCCATGAGTAAATCTCCACGAGTGTGCCTGCACAGCTTTCATTAAGTGTGGAGGAGATGGGACTTTGGGAAGGCCTGTGGGTGGACAGATGAAGATGGGATTTTTGGGGGAATGGAGTGGTTTGGGATGGATGGGGTGTGACAGGAGTTGATCTTTCTCCCTCCTGAGCAGTAACAGGTGCACGTTGTGGGATTGGGTTTTTTGACAAGCAGAGGAGCTCGTGTGAATGGATTATCAGTCTTGTCAAAAGGTGCCTTGTTAACCATTCCAGTCGATTCATTTATCTTCCAGTGTCTGTATCTAGAGCTTACCAGGGAGTTTCAAACTTGCTTTTGGGGTGATCGTTTGAGCAGGGAGAAAATTACATTCCAATGGTTTGGGTCGGAAAGAACCTTAAAGCCCATCTTGTTCCAACCCCCTGCCAAGGGCAGGGACACCTTCCACTGTCCCAGGGTGCTCCAAACCCCATCCAGCCCGGCCCTGGGCACTGCCAGGGATCCCAAAGCCCCACACTTGAGCACAGATTTAGGTTTCCACTCCTGTGTTGTGCCTCGGCCCCTTTTCCATCCTCCCTCATGTGTCAGCCCAGTGTCACATTTGTCGTGGTGATGGTGCAGGTGCTGCAGAAATCCACGTCTGCTTTTGGAACTCTCTTTGATTTCTTCTCTTTTGAATTGACTAATGCAGCAAGAACACATTTCTGTCTATTTGTTTGCTCATGCTGCTTTATGAAACGAGGTGCACTGAACACACCCATTTCTTTAAAACAGGGAGCAGCAACCAGTTTTGCATAATTTCTAAATCCTCTGGACACGAGTGACTTGAAAAGAAACCCACAAAAAAAAAAAAAAAAACCAACAAAAAAACCCACCCAAAACCCCACTGTAAAAGTAAAAGGCAAATTGAGATACCAGACTACAAAAGTATTCTGAATAATTGGGGATTATCCCTTAATTTCATGAATTGAGGAAGAACTAAATCTTTTTCTTTTTGTGCAAATTCCGTGTTTCACCCGTGATGATGATTGCTGGTGCTGGGGATTAAATGCTGAGAATTTCTTTTAAAAACTCTGCTGTGGCACCTGTGGCCCTGAATGAAATCACAGAAACCAAGTGGGGGCTGCTTTTGGTGGTGGCTGGGGAGCCAGGAGGAGATTTTGGGCTCCTTTGGCTGGGAGTTCCCATAACCTGGGAAACGCTGATTCTTGGAAATGAGTTTGAATTTTTTTTTTTTGGTTTTAATTTTTCCTGCTGCAGCCTTGTGTAGCCCAGATGCATTGTGCAGGTGCAGAGCAGCTCCAGGAAGCAGAGAATGGCATGTTCAGAGCCATTGATGAGAACTGAGGTGACTTTTAATGTCTTGTACCACAAGTATTTCGTGTATTTTTCGTCCTTAATGGCATTCAGGCTTGTTACAGGAATTAAGCACTGTGAGTTAAAATAACAAATCTGCACTATGCTTTGCTGGGTTTTAAATCAAAATGGCATTCTTTTTTCATGAGCCCATAATCCTTTCTTTTATACAGTTTGATGCTAGCCAGCTCTTGCTTCCTGAGGCAGAACCATTAGATATCAAAAATATAATTGCTCTCTATATGAGTGCTCCTTTGTAGCCCAGCCCTTTCATGTTTTGAGGCTGCAGCACTTTTATTTCTTTAAAAATATTCTATTAAGTTCTTCTGAATCGTGAATCCCAGCCTCCACAGGTAAGGGGTCAGTGCCCTGTTGGGAATCAGCAGAGAAGTGGAGGTTCATGGTTAGGATTTGCTTTTTGGTGTGGGAGTTCAGCTGGAAATAGTGAAATCCAGAGACAGGAGACTGTAATTATCCCATCAGTGCCAGTTGGGAGTTAATTAATCTATAGTTCCCCACCTGGCATCCAAAGTGGAAACTGTTTTGGGTGAGGGAGAGAATAGTAATGGCTTATCTTGCACTTGCTTGAGTGTGAGAGGTTTGGAACACACAGATGCTGCAATATATACATTGCGTTTATTAACGTGTCACAGCAGCACTGCTTCGCCTCCTTCCACACAGAAATCCGTGGAGGTGTCTGATTCGTGTGGACAGGTGTTTCCAAACCCCAGGGGGTCTTTTTTTTTGTTTTGTTTTGTTCCTTGCTTCTTTCCATTCTGTATCTGTAATTAAAAGCAAGCACTGCAGAGACCTGCAAAGCAACCGCCCACCCTTCTGTCCCTTGGGAATTTCACATCCCTGCACGGGGAGAGGGAAAGGCTCTGGGAAGTTCAGCTGACCCCGTGCTGGACACCAGCAATTGCTCCTCCCTTGCTGAAGGGTTAGAATTATAAAAGGCCCCACATGCACAGACATTTCCTTTAATAATACAAACCCGCTTTCTCCAGTCTGCCAGAATTGGGAGCGTCTGGTGGTTTCCATGGAGAAGGATATTTCTTACAAGGCCCAGCTATTTTTGCAGACTATTTTGTAATGTATTTGAACTCGCAGGCTTGTGCCATTTCTGTTCTCCTGCTCCACGAGCAGGGCAGGGAAATACAGCCAAATTCCCGTTAAGGAGCAGCCAAGGGGCTCTGTCCTGGCTGGTTTTGAGGGTCAGGGCACTGTCTTTGTGCTGTCCCCTGGTTTTACTGTGTTTTGAGGAGAATCCCCGTGCAGGTGGGAGAGGTGAGGCTTCTCCTGCTGTGCACCAGCACAAGGATGCTGCTCAGACCCCAGGAGATGTTTCCTTTGGGATAGGTAATTTCACTGCTGCTGTTTCCTGTTCTGAATTTTACAGGGTCTGAGTTTGTTTTCCAGCTGACAGCTTGGCTTTCTCCAATTTCTTAATTATATATAAAGTTTTGTCTAACAAATGCCACTTCTTCTTCCTTGATTCCTCTAATTAGAACTTAAACTGTGTTACTGGTCCTTCAGAGCTTTCTTCTCATGGCTGCAAGAAGAGAAAGCTCAGAAAAAAAAACCAAAAACGTGCCTAGACAACATCCTGTCTTTGCAGCTCGTCCCCTATTGCTTCAGCGTTGTCCACTACAAGTTTAATTACTGTGTGAGAAATACTTTTCCTCAAGTGGAGCCAAAATCTAGGATTTAAGCCAAAGTAAATTAACAGTTCTCAGAAAACCTGGAGTCCCAAAGCCAAGAATTTCAAGGCTTTTAGGCATCTCTCTGTTATTGGCAGGCATCTCGTGATGTCATGTGGTAGAACAAATGGACACCCAAAAGCTGGAGCCGACGTCGTGCCAGTTGAGCAGGAAAGATTAAAACCGATTTAATTTCGGGAGGCCAAACTGAAAATAATGATTATACACAGAAACGGTGGGGTTATCCCATAAGCCATATCCCTTCTTCTCCATTAGTGGCGAATTTCCAAGCTTCATTCTCAGTTCCTAAATTTGCACTCTTAGTTTGTTTGGTTTGGGTTTGGTTTGGGTTTTTTCCCTTTTTTTAATTATTTTATTTTTTTTTTATTTTGGGGGCAGAAGGGACTGCTTATTTTTGAAGTTGTACTTGATTAACTGTATTTCCAAATGTGTTAAATGTAGTATTCTCTCTTTTTTTTTCCCCCTTATTTTTTTTTTTTCCCCTGAATTTCCATACTACACAGACCAAACATTGAATTTGGTATAAAATAACTGCTGCTCAAGGACTCAGAAGGAAAAGAGCCATTGGCTGATGGAGTGAGGTTAACACAACGTTTGAGGGAAAATTCCTAATCCTTGATTTTACCTGGTGTGTGCAATCAGGAGGGCTCTGTGTGTGTGTGTGTGTTCAGTGCAGAGCTGATAATAAGAGTCCCTCTTTGTGTCTGGTTCTTGCAAACACAAAGGCCTGAGGAAGAAAGGGAGCTGTGGTGCTCTCGGGCTGTGCTGGTGGCTTTCTCTGGGGTGGTCACATTGGATCCAGCAGATCCAGACGTGTGGGGTGTGCTGGGGACAGGGGAGATCTGGGCTCTGCCCGTGTGGGAGCTCTTGGGAGCCCTGGGGGTCGTTCTGGTGGAAAATCTTCATGGAATCCAGGCTGCTTTGGGTTGGAGGGCACTTCAAAGCTCATCTCATCCCACCCCCTGCCATGGGACACCTTCCCCTGGAGCAGATGCTCCAAGCCCCATCCAGACTGGCTGGAGGGGCCAAAGGCAGCAGGGCTGGAGTTTCCCCACCTCCACCTGGAGCTGAGCCCCCTCTCTGAGCCCAGGGTGTCTCCTGAGGGGAAGGGGCTGTGGGGGCTTCTCTGGCATCCCTCCCTCCTGCCCAGCACCTCCTGTGCCTGCTCAGCTCTCACCAGCCACGGCTTTGCTGTTTGTCACTTCCCTGTGTTCAGTGCCAGGTCCAGTGGCTTTGGGGGGTGACCAAATCCCCCCTGCCCGGTGGGCACCAGCCCTGGCAGAGCCACCCAGGCTGCTCCAGGCACTTCCAGAGTGCCCACAGCCTGAGCCACGTGCCACCTGTGTCCCTGGGCCAGCTGTGCAGCCCTTGCACATCTGGCCGTGCTCTCCCTGTCCTTGCTCTGTGTGCTGATGTGTTCATGGGTGGGGTGTGTGTGTGTGTGCTCTTATAATCACGGTAATTTAAAAAACCAGGGAATTCAGTCCCTGAATTTGTTTGTTGAGATATGGATGCTGTTAAAGGGCTCAGGGAAGGAAATGCTGAAAGCAAGGCAAGTCCTGATGTATCAGCTTTGCCTTCTGGGTGCTGGGAGGGAATCACCCAGCGGGCAGGTGGGATGGCAGCACCCTGTACCAGCCATACCTGGGCTGGCAGATGTCCCAGGTCACTGTAGCACCCTGTACCAGGCTGTCCTGGGCTGGCAGATGTCCCAGGTCACTGTAGCACCCTGTACCAGCCATACCTGGCCTGGCAGATGTTCCAGGTCTGGATATTGTCCTGTACCAGCCCTGCCTGGGCTGGCAGATGTTCCAGGTCACTGTAGCACTCTGTACCAGGCTCTCCTGGGCTGGCAGATGTTCCAGGTCACTGTGGCACCCTGTACCAGCCCTGCCTGGCCTGGCAGATGTTCCAGGTCTGGGTATTGTCCTGTACCAGCCTGTCCTGGCCTGGCAGATGTTCCAGGTCTGGGTATTGTCCTGTACCAGCCCTACCTGGGCTGGCAGATGTTCCAGGTCACTGTAGCACCCTGTACCACCCTGCCTGGGCTGGCAGATGTTCCAGGTCACTGTAGCACCCTGTACCACCCTGCCTGGGCTGGCAGATGTTCCAGGTCTCTCTGGGTGGGACAGGCTGTGGTGTTATTGTGATTCCTGCACCAACAGCACTCGCTGCCATCCCTGGTGTGTCCCTGCACATCAGAACCTCACCATTTACTGCAGATGGTGTAGTGTGAGGGTGAGGAGGGGAACCACACAGAGAGCAGGGTCAGAACATTTTACTGTTGATTTTGTACCAATGATTATTCAATAGGTGTGTGTGCGTTGTCACAAAGTGCTTTTGCTCATGCAGGAAAGCAGGGTGGGCTGAGAATGAGCCCCCACACAGTGGACATGTGTACCTGTGTGTATGGACACCCAATAACATAAAAGATGCTGCTGAAGGAGCTTGCTGGGTGTAGCTGTGACAGAATTCACGGAGAAAAGAGGAATCGTGTATTACAACCAACGTGACTGACTGAATTCCTTGTTTTGATGTTTGCTATGGGTGTCAAGGATGTATAAATGCAAACAGCACATTCATAAATTATTTTGGGTTGCTGGTAGCTTTCTGAAGAAAATAATTTGTAATGAGCTTCATTTATGCACCAGAAATAAAGATGGGATTAGGCGAATATTGAACTGTAAATGCACTGGTGATTTTTGGCTTTTGTGTGTAGCACAGAGAATCTCATCATCTATCTCCGCTCTGATCTTGAATATGCAGAGCTGGCTGTGCCTTTCATGCAGCAGCTATTTTAGTGTGCAGCAGTCTGGCCTTGAGTGTGTTTGGTGAGCTTGGCAGGGCTGGCAGCAGCACCTGCCCGGGCTCTCCCTGCAGCCCCAGAGCTCGGGGGCTCTGCTGGGCTTTGTGAGTCTGCAGAGTCCCTGCTCTGTGTGTGCCAGGGCTCAGCTCCCTGGGTCACAGCTGGGCTGGGGGGTGCTCATGGTTTCACCCTCCAGCTCCACAGGTGAGCAGGGTGGGTCACTGGCCCAGGGCTGCAGGGAGGTCCAGTCACTCCCACAGGAGGATTTGGTCTTGGCAGGAGTAGCAGAGGTTGTACCTGGAGATTTTGCCTCCCTGGTCTCCTGCCGGGGTTCGTGTGCTGTGAATTCCCAGCCGGGGCTGCCTTTGAGTGGCTCACTTTAGGGATGTGGTTTTTTTAGCCAGACCGAAAGGCTGGTGTGTGTCGTGGCCAGCCTTGGTGCCTGTGAGGAATGGCTCTGTCTGGGGTGATTTACTCTGTGCAAAAGCTGAGAATGTGCTTTAGCCCCCCTGGAACTGCAGGCACCCCCCCACACACACCTGTGGCCAGTGCTCACATGGGCCATGGGCTCGCTGACAGCTCAGTTTGGGGTGCACACAGGTGCCCATGTTGACAAGCCCTGGTTTTGCTGCAAAAGGAGGGTGCATCAGCTCGTTTCTGGAGTCTGTTAGATGAGGAAATGTGCTCTTGGCTGATGCATTTTAACGAGGCTGCTGAACCCTTGGGTGATTAGTGTATTGGTGCCACAGCGTGCACGGTGCTGAGAGCACTTACAGCCCTGATCTCAATTTCACACAGGTGCAGACAGCAAATATTTTTTCTTAGCAATTTCAGGCTCACACACTTAAAAGGAACTTAGATATCTTCTCCATTTGTCTCTTTATATCTGCTGTGCATAATGGCTTTGGAGGGGCTGGGGTTAGTGAGACAAGCCATATGTTTTGGGCTGAATTGCTTGGGCTGAGCTGAACCAGTTGTGTTCATGTAAATCAGGCTCTGAGGAAGCAGCTTAAGCTCTGCCCATACCTCTGACCATGAAATGTGAGGGGTTCTGAGGCAGGAGCTTTGGTGCTGGTTTCACCTGCTGGTGTAATCTTTCCAGTTCTGGTATGGGCTTGTTCAACCTTCCAGTGCCTGGAGGAGCTCCAGGAGAGCTGGAGAGGGACTTTGGAAAAGGGCATGGAGTGCCAGGACAAGGGGGAATGGCTTCCCACTGCCAGAGGGCAGGGATGGGTGGGATATTGGGCAGGAATTGTTCCCTGGGAGGGTGGGCAGGCCCTGGCACAGGGTGCCCAGAGAAGCTGTGGCTGCCCCTGGATCCCTGGAATTGTCCAAGGCCAGGCTGGACATGGGCTGGAGCAGCCTGGGACAGTGGAAGGTGTCCCTGCCCATGGCAGGGGATGGAAGGAGAGGATGTTCAAGGTCCCTTCCATCCCAAACAATTCCTGGATTCTGATTCCGTGATGACCACTGACATTCTCAGCACCTTTTTTGTTTTTTTGTTTTTTGTTTTGTTTNCATGATAACCAGTTACATTTTCACCCCCTTTTTTTTTTTTTTTTTTTTTTTTTTTTTTTTTTTTCTTTTTTTTTTCTTTTTTTTAAATGAGCTAATTCTTTAGCATGAAGGTCTGCTTCATGTTATTTAGCCTTTTAGATTTTGCAAAACAGCCTTGCCCCTTGTTGGGCTGCCTGGAATTGTACTTCCACTTTAATTTAGTCACCTTGAAAGGGGACTGCCAAAAACAAAGGCAGGATTCAGTGATACGGATCAGCTTACACCAAATCAGCATTGTTGCCTGAGAATATCTCTTGCAGTGAGAGGAGCTTGAAACCTGCAGGGTGTCTTTTTATGAAAAAAGCAAAATATATACTTATTTGTATGCATAGACCACCTAGGGGAGTTTCTTTTGAATTTTGCAGTGTTTTAAACACTCATTGATGTGAGTGCTTATTGCAAAAGCAAGGACAAATAAGATGTACAGTAGCTAAAGGGCCATTTTTGCCTGGAGGTGCACAGGAGAGGAGTAAACAGGATTCTTTAGAATCAGAGGAAGGAGGAACAGCTGTGGGGGGACATGTCACCTGCCAGCACAGTGGCCCAGGACCTCGGCAGTGGGAGCAGTGTTGTCTCACACCTTTCAGTAAATGCCAGATGAAAGTGCTTCCTGAGCTAGATAATAGAGGGTGGTGAGTACGAGCTGATAAATATGTCTGCATTTCTTTATTGGGGGCTTAACATGTGACAGTTTCTCTTCTCCTCACTGATGTCCAGCTCTGGAATATTCCTCACTGATCCTTTCACAGGCAGCTAAAACCAGTTCCTTCTAGGCTTGGCCAACCTCCCTGAGGTGGGACAGGCAGAACAAGGCAGAGTTGCTCAGCCATGGTTGTCTCGTTGGGTTGGCTTTTGGGTTGACACGTGGAGCAGAGGAGTTTGTGATGTTTGCTGTTTGTGGTCCCAAGAACCCCTGAAACATGATCAGAAAATAATGAAATCTGGACTCTGATACATCTTATTGCGTAGAAATACATCCTTTACAGTTTTGGGGCAAAGTTTTATGTTTGAGTTTGCACAGTGTGGGGGAATAATTGTATTACTGGAGTCTCAGAGAATGGAAGTGGAAGAATTTCTGAACATGAGGTGTTGGGTACAACTTCTGGAAATAAGATGGGGAGGTACCTTTAGGCCTACTGGGACCTTGGATCACTTAACTTTATTTCCAAGGTGTCAGTGCAGTAGAATTTAGAATTCTCAGAGTCTCAGAGAATGGAAGTGGAAGAATTTCTGAACATGAGGTGTTGGGTACAACTTCTGGAAATAAGATGGGGAGGTACCTTTAGGCCTACTGGGACCTTGGATCACTTAACTTTATTTCCAAGGTGTCAGTGCAGTAGAACTTAGGCAGAAGTTTTTATCTTGAGGGCTGGCAGTGTTGCAGGTTTGCTGTGCCCAGCACACTGAATTGCAGCTGGCTCTAGGGTGGCTTGTAAGAAGCTTTTAAGACTTGAGTGGTAGCTCCAAAGTCATTTGATATGTATTCAAAAGCAGCATGAGGAGCTGTTAGTTCAGCCCATCAGGGGTGGTGTGGGAAGGTCACTGTGCAGCCCACCCAGATCTCAGGGACTGCCAAGGCCACCAAGAAGTTTTGGTAAAATCTATGAATAGCCATTAAAACCAGTACCCTACGAGCTGGGAGGCTGCTGCGTGCCCGGCTGCCCTCCCTAACTGGCTGTTTGTATTTTGAATTTTATTCTCTTCCCGTGCAGGTTTCTGCTCATGACTTCAAGAGCACCTGTGAGCCTTTCCCGCAGGTGGGAGCTTCCCTTCCCCTCCTCCCCGAGTCTGTCATTCAGATTTGAAATCCTTGGATTCTTCCTAAAGCTGGTTGGGAGCAGTGCTGCCGTGGTGTGGGATGGGTTTGCTTTAATGCTGAGGGGGAGGCTTGTGGGCTGGATACATCTTTCTATCAGCTCCCAGTAAGTGTTGGCATCCCTTGCTTCCAGGGATATTCCAGCCTTTTCTTCCCCGCCTCCCTGCCCTTGCCAAGGCTCTGTAGGGCTGATGGCCCTGCCCCATTCCCCCAGGCCTCTTAGCCAGAGCAAGCCCTGGGTCTGTGTTCCTCACCCTGAGGTTATTTTGGGAAAAATCAGCTCCCAGGAGCGTCCTGAAAGCTTGTAGGAAGCAGCTGTGGATTCCCAGGATGTGCCAGTAGACAGGGCTGGGGCCAGGTGTGCTGCTGCAAGGACAATCTGCTCTTGTGGCCATCAGGTGCTTTAGGGGGTGGTTCTTTGAATTGTTGTGAGAGATTTGATTGTCTCTGTTGTTTTTTTTAAGCGGCCTCCATCACCGTGGTTTGTAGAATTGATTCCTCACCGCCTTTTCCCAGAAGGTGCCATCACACCTGAATAGACCTTTCAAATCCAGCTCCCTTGAAAATAATGGAATTAGGCTGCGGCGTTGTTCCCGTTTAGGAAATCAATCTCTTTTTTGAAAACCATCCCCGTGGTTTTAGGGAGGGCAGAACCTGACAGGAAGATCCACCTTCCCTCGGCAGGATCCCCCAGGAGACATCTGCCCTTGGTGGGCATCCCTCGATGGTGTTCGCCCCCCTGTTGGGGGGAGATTTGCTGTGATTTTGGAGCTGCCATTTCCTCGAGTAGTCCTGTGCTGTTTCCTCTGTTAGCACTTAATGCTGATCTCTCCCCACTCTCTCTCCCCCTTGATCTTTCACGACATTTATGTCAGGCCGTGGACAAACAGCGCTGCGCTCGGGTTTTATTTTGGGCGGCGCTGTCCTGGCGGAGCGCAGCCACCAGACTGCGTTCCACATCCGTCCCCTCTGCCAGAGCTGCGAAAACTGCTCCTGCTCTTCATTCAGCAGAGCCCACTGCTGCTGCTGGGCCCTCCGTGGCCTCCTTCCAGAGCTTCTTAGTCCTTTCAGAGCCAGTTCTTCGCCGTTCCTTGTTGGACACCGAGTCGTGGGGATGTCCTCGGTGGTGAGAGGACGACGTGGATCCGTGCAGAGCCATGGGTTTCTTCCTGACATTCCTGGGCGGTGCAATGTTGTGTTGGCTGCTTTGCTTTTCCTATTCCCCCCCTCTCTTCATTCTGCTGTATTTTTATATATATATATATATAAATTATACATATATAAAATAAACA
>VXBN01012032.1:1541367-1583567 GCA_013397395.1 Sinosuthora webbiana | reverse complement strand
TTTTTTGAGGTTAATAATGAGCTTCTGAGATGCATTAGACGCCAGATAGAGAAACTGAGCACCAGAAATAATAGTAGCATTATCCTGAACCTCGTAATTACTCTCAGGGTCTGATTTTACATTGTATCTACTGCTCATGAAATGACGGCGTTGTATTTTGGAAAGGGGCTTTTTGCAATGACATGTAGCGATAGAAGAAAAGGGGAATGGCTTCCCACTGCCAGAGGGCAGGGCTGGATGGGCTATTGGGAAGGAATTCCTCCCTGTGAGGGTGGGGAGGCCTTGGCACAGGTTTCCCAGAGAAGCTGTGGCTGCCCCTGGATCCCTGGCAGTGTCCAAGGTTGGAGCTTGGAGCACTGGGATGGTGGGAGGTGTCCCTGCCCAAGGAATCCTCAAGTCCCTTCCTGCCCAAACTGTTCTGTTTGATTCTGACCAGAACCCTCCTCAAGCCCGTGCTGCCAACTTGTGCAGCTCCCTTCCTGCAACACTCCAACAAACATCTTGCTTTCCCTCCCGGGAGCCTTCCCCAGGTCTGCCCCGACACCACCGTGCTGTTCTCAATCATCTCCGCCGCTGTGATGCCGAAGAAGTGGAAAAAATGAAGTGCCCCAGACCTGACAACAGTTCAGCTGGTGACAAATGACTGTCACACTGACCAGTGTAGCCTGCTTGTTTCTATTCCCCTCTCCCTTTAGAGTGATATCGAGCTGGACTGCGAGCTGAAATCGTCTCCGTGTTCGGTGCTTGCACCAGCACCTGGGACTCACCGTCATCATCGCCACGAGCTGCACTTCAGGAGAGACCAGGGAACACATTTTCAGACACGTTGGCAGGTGATAGGGACCTTCAGGCTGGTCTGACCACGGTAATTTATCAAAAGCTGCACCATTTGCAGGGACTTGGCCTCTGAAAGCTGCCCGGGGTTAGCGAAGGTGAGGTGATGACAGCTCTGGTTTTCCTTGCGAAGACAAACTGAGAAGTTTCAGGCAGGGATTTCACTCTTAGGCCCTGCCAGTGCCAGCAAGGTTTTGGGCTGTCCACAGACACGTCTTGCTGTGAAAAGGCACCAGGTGAACTTTAAACTTGAGCTTGCTGTGGCTGTGTTTTGCTGTTCTGAGCTGGGTTTTGCTGTTCTCTTCTGAGTGTGGGGGGATGAGGGTTTATCTGCAAACCCTCTGCAGCCCTGTCTGGGTGTTTCATGTGCTGCAGACCTCTCACACAGGGACCTGGGGAGCAGCTGGCTGTGGGTGGAGGATCCTGTCCATGGGTCCTGCTCCCAGCTGTGTCACCAGCTGCCGTGAAGCCAGCTCAGAATTCTCTGCCCTCCTTTTTCCCTGCCTTTTGCCTTTAAAGGCTGACGTTGATCATCTCCTCCGCTTGTGTGGTGGACCCACAGTGACACCAAACCCTTCCCACGTCCCCCAGGGGTGTTTAACCCGTGCAGTCAGACACAGTGAGGGCCTTTCACCATCCTGCAGGGGCAGGATGAGCCAACTGCTGCCTCTGCTGCTGCCTCAGCATGTGATTTGTAGGCAGCCCTTGCAGGAGCTCCTCGCGTGGTGTCTGGAATGAGTTTGTCAGAGCAGGCTTGAGATGAAAGTCACTAAACTACAATAAATGGGGAGCTCCAAGGTATCGTTTTTAGAAGTTCATTTAAGAGCGTGGCAGCCCTTTAAACTGATTTCAGTAATGAATAATTAAAGCACAAAGTACAAGAAAAGTAAATATTTCATTGAAATACTAAACAGAAACTATAAAATCTGTTGAAGACAAAGGAAGCTTTATTTTTTCTTCTTTCCCACAACTACTTCTCCTCTTGCATGGAGAGCCCTGGGCTGAACAGGAGGAAGCAGGGGAGTGTGAAACCATCAAACCCCTGTTGGAGATGACAAGTTCCCCATACTTTTTAACCACTCCCTTCTGAATTGTCCTTCCTTGGTTAACTTGTGGGTATAATGATTCAGGTAATACCCCATTTATTCCTTTCCTGGAAATGTTTGTGGACCTTGTAATCACAGAGGGTGGGAAGTTTCAAACCTGTTCTAGTGAGAAAAAAACTGTGTCCAAGCTTCAGTCCTAAGCCGTGTTCAGCAGGAGTTAAACAGGGACTAAAGCAGATGAATATCTGGACTTGTGTTGTGTGTTTGCTATTAAAATTAATAAAACCTCCCTAGAAAATGGCTGATTAAGAAAATGTCACTAGGTAGCAAATAAAAAATGAAACAAGTCCTCAGAGTAATTTCTCCAGATTCACTCTCACCCTGCCATGTTCTGGACACTTAAAAAACATAAATTTATTTAGGGTCTCTGTGGTTAGAAGTCAGATTGGCTATTGGTTGGGGCTGTGTTTATTAATCAAGACTAGTGATTACCAAGAGCTATTCAAGCAACCCTCACCAAAGCCCAGCAAGGGTGAATAGATAATATGTGTAACTGGTAGATCAAGAACAAGCATTCGAGGTTGATGAAGACCTAATTTCCATTTAAAAACAAAACCAAACCTAATCTGAGGCGTTAGAAACAATAAGAGTGATGCATTAGAGGGTATTTATGGGCAATGTTGATCTTTATTCTGCATTGAAGTTTCCCAGGCCACAGGTGAGGGGGGCCTACCTTGTACCTCGGGAAATGACAGCAAAAGCAGATCCAGATGTCACTGTCCATGACAGAGTCACCTTCTCCAGCTCTGGTTTTCCTGGATTTCTTTTATTTGAACAAAAAACCTCTGAGTGATCCTACAGCCTCCCAAGGGCTGTGTGGGTGATGTGCACCAGGTTTCCACAAGACCCAAATCCTGAGATTGTTTCCAGCCTTTTTTTCCTCGTGACTGAACTGACTGTGGAGCAAAGCCCTTCACTGATCGTTGCTGGATTAGTCACTGTGGCTCTGATGTCAGAGGTTGCTTGGGATTAAATTTAATAGAAGACTCAGCTTTTGCAGCATCTTATTTTTAAGTGCTTGGATCCCTGAGTGGAGCCCTAAATTTGGGTTAAACACAGACTGCAGAGAAGGGTTTGGCACTGGTGATCTTTTAAAGCCTGGAGAATCTGGAGCACCTTCCAGAGTTGCCCAGGGATGGTAGGACAGAGAGGACAATTCTTTATATGCAGAGAGGTGATGGGCACGGAGCTGGAGGGATGTGGAGGAAGCTTTGGACACCTTGGGGAACGTGGCCATGAGCTCAGGTGCCTGCAGATTTAGGGGGCTGCCACACCTGGGGGTTCTTGGACCAGCTGAGCCCAATTCCTGCCCAATTCCATCAGAGCAGCCACCAGGAGTTCTGGATATTGGCTGGTCCTTGTCAAGCACTTGAAGATTAAATGTGCTGCCTCATGAACAAGTTCTTGCTTTTCTTGTTCTGAGCCGGGATGCCGAGGTGATGAGCGTGGTGTAAATATCTGGAGAGAGAAATGCTGAGCATAATAATTTGTATTGATCTCAAAAGCTAAAAGACCTTTCTGCAGCACTCTGCTTTTTGGTGTATATTATGGCCATTTAATAACGGGATTATTATTTCAGCAAAAGAATCAGGAAGAGGAGATTATTATTATTCTAATAAACGCATTTTGGAAAGAAGAATTAATTTGATTCAAGGTGAAAACTAATGGTCTAACTTAGGGGGGGATTAACATATTGAGCATTTTTTGGCTCTGCAGAAACAGTGGTTTACAGGCTAATGTTTTGTTTTATTTATAATGACCCTTAGAAGATCTTTTAGAGTTTGTTTTTGGGTTCTTTTTTTCTCTTTTTTTAAAGGCTGGCATTATTAAAAAACAGTCTAAAAACAATGGTCCCTTATCCCTGAGATAAGCTTTTTATAAATGTGATTTTTTTTTTTCCCCCTGAACAAACAAAGCCCCCTAATTATAAAGGATTGCAGCTCTCAGATAGCACCGGTATGATTTAATTTGCCACTTGCTCTCATCATCTGAGTCATTCCCAGGGAAGAAAACACGGAGAGTACTCCTGGATGTGCTGCAGGAGGGCTGATACTGCTCCAGTACACTGTGGTAATGATTCTTCCATGGGTTTGTTCCTTATAGGTTCAGCACATGTAATTCATGAAGTGTTTAGAACATGTAAACCCTTTCAATATGTGAAGTATGTGAACAATTGTACAGTTACTGCTCCTTCTGCTGTTTTTTAATTTTTATTTATTTTTTAAATCTGTCACTATGTGAATGTGAAACGTTTTGAACTGGCTTAATTGAATGGTCATTCCAAAGCCTTTTGCTGAGCTGAAATACAATATTGCGAGGGCTGTTCCCCCTCTGCCCTGAGAAATGGTCAGGACTGGATTTGCCACAGACATTTGGCAATGGGACGGGGATTTCCAGCCCTGCCTGGGATGGAGATACACACTCATTAAGGAGATCCTTATTAAATATCTCGAAAATCCTGATGAGTGGTTGGGTGTTCCTCACAGAGACACTTTGTCTTGTGCTGGGAGAGCGACTGCCGAGCAGCTGTGCCCGGGTTCCTCTGCACACAGTTGTGTCTCGGCTCTGCCAGAGGCAGCAGATGATGCTGCACAGCCTGACAAGGCCCTGTCCCGCAGGGATGGAGTCGGGTGACTGAACTGACAGAGGTTCTAGTTCACAAAATGGGCTGGAATTATTAATTCTGGTAGCGGGAGTGTGAAACGCAGAATCCCCGTTGTCTGTGGAGAAAAAGGAGGGGCCAGCACGTTAAACAAGCACTGGTCCCTTCTGAGCTGGTTCCAGAAGGAGCAGTGCATTTTCTTTATTTCATTTTTTTTTTTTAGTATGTGCTCAAATTATTTAAATGCTGCATACGAGGCAAAAAAAAAAAAACCCAACCCCACGAAGAAAACACAATTAAAACATTAATTATTAGTGCTGGGAGTATTTTGAGTCATTTTTGTATTCAATCGGCTGTAATTAAATACTCAGTGAACACAAAATTAGGTCATATATTATGTAAATAGGATGAGACATCCACTAGCTCCAGCAACAAATGCATTGGAGTCCTTAAGGGTACAATTCAGGGGTGGACTCTGGGAGCCTGATGGGTTCTGTCTGAGCCTGATTTCCTTCTGTGCCCACCTGAGCAGGGAGCACATCCCGTGGAGGGTGTGGGATGTGATCCGTGCCGGGCCACCTGCTGCCTCCTGTGTTCTCAGCCAGGTTGAGCTCAGTTCTCCCAGGGGAAAGATTTTTTTCTCCCTTGCCTCTCTCTGCTGTGACCCAGCCACGTGGCTCGAGCACATCCTTTAGACACAGGATGAATTTCGGTATATTAAACAAAAATTAATAGACGCTTTGATGGTTTTGCCGAGCGATGCCGGGAGCGCTCGGCGCTGCCCAGGATCAAGCCCTCCATTCTCTCACATGACACTTGATAACTCCTGGTTTAGCAGCCTTAATTGCAAATGCCAAACCTGATTTTGCTCCCTTTGGGGGATAGTGGAAGCGGTAACAGGTCCATTATTATTAATCAGAATGTTTATGCAGCTCTTAAAGAAAGAAATAACAAATACCAAACCAAGCTGCTGGATTCTGCTCTCTTCTGCCAGGGGCTTGCTGGGGGGAGCAGCATCTCCTGTCAGTCTGAGCTGCTTCATCCTCATGCCTTCCACTCACCGTTCCCATCTCCAGAAGTGGCTCTCAGATCCCTCCCTTCCTTCCCCAGTCCTTTCTTCCCAACTCCAATTTCTCCAAGTTTTAAATCCAGACATTGAGCACCATTCCTTGTCTTCCACGCCCATCTGCTTCCCACTGGAACAGGTAGAGGTGGAATCCCTGTGTCTGGAAGGGTTCAATGTGATTTTTTTTTTTCCACTTGGGGACATGGTTTGGTGGTGGCCTCGGCAGTGCTGGAGGCGTGGTTGGACTTGGTGATCTTGGAGGGATTTTCCAACCTTGATGATTCTGTGATTCCATTTTGCTCCCTCAGGGCAGAGGCTGCAATTCAGAGCAGAGGAGGTGTTGTACATCAAATATTCTGTTTGAGTCCTGCAGGTAATAATTTTCTGGAGTGTGGGCAGTTTGGTGCTGTTTGTATGCTTCAGATGATGGAAGAATCAAATTGTAGTTGTCTATATTTTGATTTTTAAGAGAGCTAATGTCTCTTCTAGCCTCTCTCCTTCTTCTCTATGCCCCCTTCCCCCCAGCTGCAACCAAAAAAATCTTATTTTACAGAATTTCTTTTCGTAGCCCACAACTGATTCTTCACAGATCCCTGAAAAAAGCAGGGTGGGATTGAATCAGTAAGAAGAGATGAGCCTTGGCACTGGGAGTAAGGGTAATCCATGGAGAGGTGCAGTGGGAACTCTGCTGCTCCCAAACCCTGATGTGGGGATCCCAATGAGCCCACAGAAGGGAAATCAGGGAGGATATTTCCATAAGGGAGGTGCCATGTGGTTTTTATACCCAGGTAGCTTTTTTTCCTAACTCTCCTTGAGGTAGGAAGGAGCTCATCTGGTGTGTGCATCTGGAATGGACATGTCTGGAGTCCTCAGGGGAAGAAAGAGTGGCAGTGTCGGGGCTCTGGGGATGGGATCATGCCTGTGGCCCTTCTCTCACCTCTTGGAGCTCTGAAAGCTGAGTTACATAGTTGCCTCCCTTGTTTGCTGTGCCATTTTTACCTCTGGAATCGGGGTATAATCCAGTATTGAGGAATGGAAAGCTTATTCCTCTGGCTAAGCTGCCATAAACCTACATGGACTTTTGTCTTGGTTTGGAAAGACAGGTGTCTGCCAGGGAAAAGCCAGAGCCTCCCTTGGAATGGAGAATGTAAACCCTCTGAATTATTATAATTTTGAAGTTAAGGGGCTTTCAAGCAAAGATGGGAATAGGAATAACAGTTCTTTACTAGGAATATTAAAAATGAAAAGGAGTAGTACAAAAAAGCAAATGAACAAAAATAAAACGCTGACAAGAGTCAGAACACAACCTGCATTTGAATTGCAGAATTGCACCCTGTTGGTGCAACCCAGGACAGCCTTTAGGGCTGATGGTTGGTGGATTGCAAACATGGGCAGCTTGTAGGAGCTGGTGGTGCAACCCCAGGAACGGGATGTCAGGCACCGTGTGCTCACAGTGGAGGAAAAAACGAGGCAGAGTGGCCACTCTGAGGCCCTGATATTTCACTTTCCAACTTCCTTCTGGCTGGGAGGGTCAGGCTTGGCTGCTCTCAGCTCCTGTACTGTCAGGAGGCACGGATTCGGCTTATCAAGCAGTGCTGGCCTTGCTAAGTGCTTGGCAGACATTATAGAAAAGCGAGATGCTATTCATGCTGCAGTGGATAAGGAGTTGGAAGGCTTTGGTTTGAGATTGCGAGAGGCTGAGAGGAAAATTGAAGTCATGGAGATAATGATCATTGGACCTAATGCTGCTCTTGCTGAGAATGCCAAAGGCCAGGTTGTAAGGCGTGCAGAAGTCCAGTTGATCATCTGGAAAATAAGTGCAGATTGAGTATTATCATCTTGGTGGGAGAATCTTGTGAATATATTGATGGAGGAGCTCAGGGATTCTCGTGTGCTGGTTGCAGGGTGCTGGCTGAGTGGCAGAAACGTGAGGTGGGATTTTTCGAGTGCTCCAGTCTGTCGTAAGGGGCGTCGTGTTAGGGAAATGTCAAGCTGCTAAGCACTGATTTCCCAGGACAATAAACCAGTGAATATTATTGCTGATATTATTATGACACAGTGACTTGAAGCTGGTGCATACGATGCAACTCCAATAACAACAAAAATCTGTGGGGTTTTTTTTTTTCACTCACTGTTGGGGGATTGTTCAGTCTAAAATATCAGGGGTTCATTTTAATGCTCTTGTGGCTTCTGTGTGTCATTTGGATTTGGCTTTTTCCTCATATATCCTGAAAAATAGTTCAGTTTGGTGACACTGAAAATCATTCACAGTATTCTGCCTTCTTATTGCCAATAGGTTATAATTTGATGAAACACTTGCTACTTACATAAAAATCAGCAGAGAGAGACATCTGGACTGGAGTTGCTGCCATAGGCCTACAGCTTTTCTTTCCTTCTTTTTCTGAGGAGGAGAATGAGATTTTAGTTTAAACTGTTTTTGCCCAGCACACTGTGTGCCAATAGGCAGTGAATAGATACCATCTCCTCAGATGTGCACACAATCAGATTTTATCCTCCAGCACTGGAGGTTCTGTGTGCAGCTGCTGACAGAAGATTTCATTTGCCTGACAGAGGTCCCTGTGGACAGAGAAATTGTTCCCCACCGACAGGAGTGGTCCTTCAGTGTGGTTTTGGATTGTCTTCGTCAGAATTGTTCCTTCTTAAAGGTCGACTGATTTCCTCCAAACTATTAAACATCCTCTCTTAAGGAAAAATGAAACAGTTGTGCTGATGATAATATGAAAATTACCATTCTGACCTTTTTCCCTGCATTTCTTCGTTTTTCTTGCCCTGCTTTCCTCTCCATGGGACAGCAGTGATGTGTCCCACAGCCCTGGGCTGGGAGCCACGTGTTGGGAGGGCACACACGGTGGTGCTTGTGCCTGTTTGTGGTTTTACACTTGCTTGGGAGGGGTGTAAAAAGGGAGAAGTGCATTAACCATTCACTTTTGGTCTCACTGTTTGTGTGGCAGATCCGTGGTGTGCCTGGCACTGGTTGTTCTTGCAGGAGTGTCGTGGCTGCATCGGGTTCATTTCCTTTGCCAGAGGACCAGGAATTGCTGCCCTTGGTTCTTTGGGAATGCAGGTGTGCACAGTAAAGGCAGGTTGTGATCCCGGGTCCTACCTCCTCAGACTGCTTGGGATTTCAAACTTTGTTTTCCTAATCTGGAAATGGATGGCTGCTGGGAGTCTTGCTGTGGCCTGGGGCTTTCTGTAGGAAAAGAGAAATTGCAAACCGAGGGTTATATTCCAGGCACAGGATAATTTAACATTACGCAAGGTCAAGCTGAACCTTTCTTGACCCCTAACTGTTATTATGGTGTGCTTTTCCCTGAAATCCTCATGAAGTGGGTGGAATTCATTGCTTGTGAGGGTCTTGGTGCCTGTGACACAGCGTGCACAGTTTGGGGTGGGTTCTGTGAGGATGTGTGTTGGATTATTGCCTCTCAGCAATCAGAAGTGGTCAGCAGTGTCCCTGTGGTTTTAGGGTGTCTGTGTCACGGCGTGCAGTGAGAGGACCCATGGACCAGCTCCTCTGCCAGCCAGGGAGATGCTTTGGAAGTGCCCATGGCATTTTCATGGGCTGGTTGGTGACACCCTCACTGTGTCTGTGACATGTCCTGGGCCGTGTGGGAGACGGGACAGGACAGCCTGGCCAAGCAGCCGGGAGATGGAACAGGAGGAAGAGGAAGCAGGGCAATTAACTCATCTCCAAAAGGACAAAGCGTTTGTTGTGCTAAAAATACACGGCCACAGGGCTGATCCCACATCTCTCAGCAGTGGCACGGAGCTGTTCCAAGATGCTGGATGGGAGGGGCAGGGGCTGCAGCTCTGCTGGGAGAGCTGTGGTGGCCAAAAGTGTGCCGAGGGTCTGTGGAGAGCAGGGGACAGGAACATTGGCAGGGTGGGCTCTCGAGGTGGGGCATGGGGAAGGCTGTGGGGGTGACTGCAGCGTGGGGGTCACCCTGGTTTTGAGTGGCTGGGATGTTGTTTTACACCAGGGAGGTGTGAAGAGGGTTCAAGGACCCACTGGTGTGTGGAGGTGTCCATCACCCTGACCTCTGGGCTGTGAATTTGACACGGGGGTGTCCTAGGGCTGCTCTCCAGCCTTGGAGTCCTTTCTCTTTTCAAGCAGCTGCTTGTAGGACCCAAGGGGCTGTGGGGGAACAAAACACCCCCTTGCCCAGCACTTTGTTCCAAAGCTGCACTCGCAGCAAAGTTTTCCATTCTTCAATTCCTTGTGACTTTCTGTTCAACTCCTGTGCTCTCCGGTGCCAGACTAACAAGTGTGGGAACACGCTTCCATGTGCTGCTTAAAATGTGATTTTTGATTACCTGGGAGATTGCTTAGGAAATCTCTGGGCTTTGTTGCATTGCACATGCTCCAATCACATTTACAAGCAAGCCACACACTGGGACAGAACTAGGTCACTGGAAGACTCCTTACTGGACACATGTTTAGTTTTCCTAATTCAACCCCTATATTAAGCAACATAATTGGGATTTTAGGGGTAGCCGAGTCTTGCTGACCATAGCTAATTTTTATTGTGGGTCCATCAGAAGGTTGAATTTTAGAGGCACAAAATGAGAGGTTTTGGTACATGGGAGAAAGTGGGGTATTTTGTCTTTGACTCGCAGTGGGAGGTCACAGCCTTTTGTGCTGGCAGCTCCGAAACCAGCACAAACTGGGGTGATTAGCTCCCTTTTCTAATGAGTACACAAAGCTGATTGTGAATGAGCCAGTGGGTTCATTGTGCACCCTTGGCCTGCGTTTAATCCTTTATGTGAGACCCCCTTTTACACGGGGACAGCAATTGGAATCCAATTTACACCGGGCTCGGCATTAAATCTCCTTTACTCCAGCGATGCTGGCTAATCAATGGAATTGAAATTCCGGTGCCATCAGGAGCCTCCTCCCCTCCAGCTCTGCCACTCTTTTTTTTCCGCTGCGTTTTTTAGGAGAGATGAAGCCCTTTAAGTGGGAAACACTTTTGTCTCCCTAATACAAGAATAAACAATGTCTCGCTTCTTGGCAAAACACATCCCGGCACTGTGTAACAAGCAGCAGAGATCTTAAAAGTCCATCAAGAGATGTTATGGTAATTTCACGAGAACGACCACCTCGCTTTTAGTGAGAATTATCTAAATATGAAGATAAAAGGAAGAAGAAAGAGAGCTTGACGTGCAGAGAGACACATGAAAGGTTTCGGGAGAGGCTTTCGGTGCTGCACAGAAATATTTTGCAGCTGAGTTTTCTGGCGAGCACCTGAACAGCAGGAAGAGTTTCTGCCTGCCTCCTTTTCACTTTAACAAGCAGGACTTGTTCAATCAGTTTTGGGGGGTATCAGAGCTCAGTTAATTACAAAGAGGAGGCCTCAATCAGCCCCTCCCAAGAACTTTAGGAACTGTGGGATTACAGCTGAAGGAACTTCCCCCTTGCTGCAGTTGAGTCAGGGGAAGATGAACCAAATTTTTTAGGAGAGTGAATGTTTGTGCGCCCACATGTGATGGGGAAGAGTGATTTCAGAAGTGCTGAATGCCTGGAAACCAAGCAGAGGAGATATCTCACCTGGGTAGGGTATAAATGGGAATGCCATGAATCGTGGCTTGCTCCTGGAAATTTTGGCTGGTCATGGCTTTTGAAAGCCAGCCCACTTTGTGCCATGGGACAGCTCAGCTCAGGAGCTGCTCTGTTCTCATCCCCATCCATTACTTCTGGTGCCTGCAGCCCCTTGAAATATTCATCCTGCCTTTTATTCCTCAGTGCTGTTTAATACCCCGGGCAGAGCAGTGACCTGGAGGGTTTGTATTCAGTTACAGCCATTGTCGTGGGACAGGCTGGTGTCTGGAAAGCTGACACTGGTCTGGAAATTAGTGAGTATATATTCCCATTGCAACCTGTGTGCCAGGTGTATTTATTTAAAAAGTCATGAAGCAGCCTCCCCAAAACGAGGGGATGCTTTTTTACTCAACTCCCTGGGTTTGCTCTTTGTCTCTCACCTCGTTTCTGAGCTGTTGGATTGCACACTGGTTGCATTTGGGGTGGCCATGCTGATAAATTGTGTTGTTTATCTCCCTCCACTTTGGCTGTATCGGTGCCCTTTTCTCTCTGTGCTGTCTGGATGGAGCTGTCGTGTTGTTTTCTGAACAAGGCAGACTCAAAGGCCTTGAGAAGTACAAAATGTCCCTGCCTGCCTGGTTTGTGGCCATCAGACTTGATCCTGATCTTGATGGCCATCAGCACTGACCACTTGATCTTCAGTGGTTCACACTTATTTCCACACATAAATATAAAATACATTTAAAACCACCCCGAAACGAGCCTCAACAAATACTGTTTCAAGCTGCAGCTCCCATTCAGAGATGCCACTTACCCATCCACAAGCCTCTGAAGATTACCTGGAATGATGATGAGGTAATCACTGCATAATAGCCCCAACTTTTGGATTTCTTTAGTGGGCAGGATCTTAACTTAGCCATTGAGTCAGTTGTGGAAATCCTGGTTGAGTTTTCAGGCAGAGCTGACCTGCCAGCCTTTAAGGTGAGAGTATTTTATGTTTTATTTTGTGTAAACCCAGCAGTCTGAATTAAGGGCAAATGCCCTGAAGCGTGCAACTGAGCCTGTTTTAATAACTGAAATATTTGGGGCCATTTGATTTGGTGAGCTCTTTTTCTGTTAAAAAAAAAGAGGAGCAAGCTGAGCTCCAGCATTTTGCAGGGAACATTATTTTGTGGAGAGAGAACACTGATCTTATTTGGCAGAAAATAAATGGATGTTTGTGTTATGACGCCTATTCAAGTACTTTCTTTTATGTATGTGCAGGATGCTCTGTCCTGAAATCAGATCTCGTCTGACTGATACATTTTAAGCACGGTGATCCCGACTCTTTTCACAACTTTCAAGTGTAAATGTGTTAATGTTTTGCCCAGCACATTATTTCTAACAGGCTGAACTTTTATTGTGTTTTCGCAGTTTGGGTTTAGGTTTAACTCCAGGCTTTTCATAGCGATTTAATTCCTCATAATTTCTGACAATCCTGGTAGCCTCACGGCTCCCCCAAGATTGCAGAGACGATGACAAACACCCAGCCTTCCCTGGCTTTATTTTTTGAAGGATCTTTCCTTTCTCTCCCCAACCTCCCAGCTCCCAAATCTGAGCCCCAGGGGAAAAATCGGAAGTCGCTTCCTCAGACCTGTCAACTCTTGTGCTTTCAGGGTGAGCCTAATGATGTTGAGCCCTATATGATTCTTTCACACTTGTCTACTTCAATCTCACACTGCAAGACAAGCAGTGGCTGTGCAGAGGGAGGGGATGAAAGTCCTGCTACGGTGGAAATCTGCAAAACATACGCACTGGCTGTGAAGGGAATGTGGGATCAGATGCAAATCCTGTGTGTAGCAGAGCTGGTTGGGTTGTGGGGGTTTTCTTTCCCCCCCCATCCCTGCAGTTTAATATGGTTTTTGTCTTGCTGCATAGGAAACCAAATCGGGTTTTGGAGGGACACGGGGAGGGATCAGAGTGGAGAATTATGCTGAGTGTCTCCCATCTGCCTGATGGTATGTAGGTGGGAGTAAACAGCAGGATTTGACTGTGGAGAGAAGAGAAATAGTAGTGAAATTGAGTACAGAGGTGGCCACAAGCCTAATGTTTCAGACATTGACCCTCTCTGCCTTTTTTTAACCAGTTATGAGACCACTTGTCCTCAGGACATTTTGTGCCTGGGAGGAGGCACAATGTAAAAACCCTGGGCTGGCATTAAGAGACTCACAGAGGCCTCTCGAAGCAGTGCATGCAGCCCACCCTGTCCCCTGGGATTTTCCTCCCTGAAGATGGATGGGCAATGCCACCAGGGTGAATTTTGGGAGCAGCTGGCGTGCAGCATCACCAGACTGCTCGGTCTCTGTACTCTGAAGTCATCCCTTTTTTCTCTTGTGTTTGCTTTTCTGCTTAATCTCTGAGCAGTTTCCTCTGCTTCCATTTTTCTGGTGAGTCACAGAGGAGAGGAGAAACAGGCTAAACACAGATGGAAGTGAAAAATCTGGATCCCTGAGCCTGCTGCCTCAGTTTCTCTCCAGAGTGCACTCTTTGCAGATAGTGTTTGGAAAATGGTGTGTGGGTGCTACAAATACCCCCCAAACCCATGTGGAGACAGGGCTTGTTTCCCCCTTTGCTGTTAGATTGATAGGTAAATCAGATTTATGTTGTGTGTGAGCAGTGTGACTGCCTCTTTCCTGTTATCCAGTGGTTTTTTCCTCCTTGTAGGTATTTATCAACTGGTTTTGTACAGGGCTCTGGTTTTGGTGTGCCAGAAAAATACCTGAAGCCATGTAGGCAAATGCTGAGCTTCTCCTTCCCTACAAGACTCTGTAAGACACAGTGGAGATCATCCCTCCCTTGTGTGGGACTGAGTGACAGTCCCTGAAATAGGTGGAGAGAAATGGGGTGGAAAGGAAGAAAAAAAGAAGTGGGGTATGGCAATCTTATTAAATTTTAACTGCTTTATCTGTGCTTTCTCACTTCTAAATAGCCCTGGGTCTTTTTTCCTTATCACTCTTTGTGGAGGGGTCCCCTGTCCAAGCCCAGGCTCTGCTGAATTGCCCCTTTCCACGTACACACGCAGCTGCAGCTCAGCGTTACTTGGGCTTGTTTTTGTTGGGTTTTTTTGGAGACTGTTTTGCCAGCAAAGGCTGATGTCACATCTCTGGGTAGTTAAAAAGCAAATTCAAGCAGCCCTGGTGGTGGAGAACCTGTGGAAGTGCTGCTGCCAGCCAGGTTCTCAGGGAATGCTGGCCCTTGCCCAGCGGTCGGGCGGGTGATTTACTGAGTGCTTTTCCCATTGCTGTGCAGCCTCCAGAACGGCTTTGTGGAGTTTCTAAATGGTTTTTTTTTTTGTTTTATTTTTTTAAAAGACCTCTGTGGTTGAGTTTTTGAGGTTTCTTCGTGGTTTGCCACTTGGGCAGTGTTGAAAATGACGGTTTGTAGTCGTAGGTTTAAAGCCCGTGGTAGGAAATTGGGATTCCGGCATCGGAAATGGGGCTTTGCAAGAGGCAGATTTATAAATCAAGGGGGAGCTGAGGAAGTGTGAGCTTTTGTGAGGCTCTGCCATGGAGCTGAGGGTGTTCAGCTTTGTGGCTGGAGGTTCCTGAGGGATCAGCAGTGAAGGAGGAAGGTGTGTCCTCAGGAGCAGTGCGGTTGTGTCCCATGCCTGAGGTGGCACCGGTCCCCTCCAGCTGTGTTTCTGCCTTCAGGGCTTCCTCCTGCTCTCTTCCCGCAGCAGACACTCCACTGCAACTGGGCTAAACACAAAATTTACCGGTATTTTTAAGTCAAAATACGTATCAGTTGCTCTCGTTGTGTCTGTTGCCTCATTTCTTTCAGCAGCCACTCTTTGGGCCTGGAAAGCTGCAAGTGTTCTCCATTCCAAACTACTACTGCTTCCTCTGGGAGCTGAGAGACCTCTGTAAGAGACACAGCAGGCTTGTAGCGGGGAAACAGGGTAGAAGCAGCAGGTTTAGAAGTGTTTGCATTGGTACATTGTCCTGAAGACTTCCTAAAAGCTGCGCTGGGGGCAGATCTCCCTGTCCAGAGCCGTGGTGTTACCCTGGGATGGGCTTGGGCACCCCAGAGGTGTTTGGAGCTGTCAATGTTAGTCTGCCCATGTGCTAACCAACCCAACATTGTGTTATTAAATACCTGCACCAGTGACTGCTTTTAATCAATATGCACGATGCTAAACCTGAAATCCAGAGAAATCCCCCAGGGACGTTTTCTTTTTTTTTGACTGCTCTGAAATCCCGTTCAAGTTACTCCTCCAACATCTGCTCGCTTTTCTTTTCTGAATCAGCACTGATTCAGAGGTAAACTTTTAGGGATAACCTTTGCCAGCTCTTCCCTGAGTCCCCAGTGATGTGCAGGGAGCAGGGGGGGCACGCTCAGAGGGGTTTGATACACTCTAGTGATGGCAGGATGCAGCTACCACCTGCAGACCAGCGTTTGCGGGGCGACCCCAGCAGTGCCTAAAAGGTTCTCTGTGAACCCTAAAAAATGGGTTCACTGAGTTTTTATTATTATGATTATTCTAATTTTTGGGGTTTTTTTGGTCCTTTTAATCCTTCATGTGCAACAGCTTGATTTTGGGGTTGGTGGCACTGGAGGGGGGGACAGCTGGTGAGGAGGGAGAGCGGACGTGGCTGGCGCCGGAGCTCTCGGGAGCTGCGGTGGGGCTGGGAATGGTGAGGGGCAGTGCTGCTGCTGGCATCACTCGGGAGCATTTTCCTGAGGTTCAGCACGGCAGGAAAAAGCTGACTGTCATTCTGATCATCGTTAACTTGGCCTTCCACACCTTCACTCTTTCGGGTGTATTTGGAGAATTCCTCTGGCAGACGCAGTTTCTTCATTAAGCAGTTATCCCTGCTTGCCCTGGTTAGTCACTGGAAACCAGCTGCTGTGTTTGGTTCTGACCTGGTGCTAATCTGCTACTCCTTTTAACAACGTTAGTCACAACAAATAAATGCTCTGCTCCTCTGAATGGCCCTTCCATCCTGTGGTGCTCTCCTGAAGGTTGATTTGTAGCTTTTCATTTCCGTCCCAGCACAGTCCTTCCCCAGGATTTGAACAGGCAGGTTGTTCTTGGCATAAATTTGGCAAGTTTTAGTGTGAAGAACGAGGGTGTGGAGCAGGCTGGGAGGAAGGGAACACCTGGACTGTTGTTTTAGGTGGCCCATTGTTTCCGACCGGTGTGCCTTTGGTGCTCCAAGCCCCATCCAGCCTGGCCTTGGACACTTCTAGGGATGGGGCTTTTCTGGGCCCCCTGTGCCAGGGCCTCACCACCCTCACAGGGAAGAATTTCATCCCAATATCCCATCTATCCCTGCCCTCTGGCAGTGGGAGGCCATTCCCCCTTATCCTGTCACTCCATCCATTGTCCAAAGCCCCTCTGCAGCTCTCTTGGAGCTCCTTTAGGCACTGGAAAGAGCTCCCAGGTCTCCCTGGAACCTTCTTTTAGGGGAGGGTGTAATTTGCCCCTTGTTTC
Source organism: Sinosuthora webbiana (assembly GCA_013397395.1). NCBI lineage: Eukaryota > Metazoa > Chordata > Aves > Passeriformes > Sylviidae > Sinosuthora > Sinosuthora webbiana. The sequence continues at coordinate 1,566,926 of VXBN01012032.1, read as the reverse complement.
AGTGGTAGTTAATATTAAAATTAATTCTTACATTGTGTCCTTTGTTCTTGGTCACCACGATGCCATTTTTCTTTTTTTTTTTTTTTTTTTTTTTTCCCCCTATTGCAAATTAAACACGAGCCGTCGTGGTGGGTTGCAGACTCGAGGGATTAATTCTGCAATTTCCAGCCCGACGTTCTTTTGTCCTGGAATGAAAATGGTCGTCTTAGGTAATGGCTATTTTTACACAGCCATTTGTTCCCTGAGAACTGGGTTGAGACCTCCAGTAGTGTATCATTGACTGCTGAACAGCCACCGTGCAGTGCAGATCACTTCTGAGCTTGGCTACGCCCTCGCCCGAGATGGAAAAGCTGCTTCAAAAAAAACACCTCGTGTGTATGGTCTCACCCCACTCAAGGCTCCCCTTTCAATCCTGTCCCTTTGGTTTTGTTGTTTTTTTTTCGGTGGGACTCACCAAAAAAAAGGAAATCTGAAGGAAATCTTCATTGTAGGTGACGGATAGAAATAACCACGTGCAAGTTTGTGCTTTTTTTTTTGTTGTGGGGGGAAAAAAAAAAGCAGGAAATGTTGCTGCAGTACCTTGTGGGTCACTGGAAGGATCAGAGTGCCTGGGATGTGTGAGCTGTTGGAGTGATGGCAGGAGCTGGGTGGTTTGTCCCCTCCAGCAGCATATTTAGGCTGGAAGGGCACAGCTTCAGGTGTTGTGCAGCTCTGGGAAGGGATTTTTGGGTTGTTTGTGTGTAGTGGAAGTTTGGCCCTTCTGAGCCCGTGCCAGCAGCCGAGGTGATGTGTCCCTGCGCTGCTCCTGGCTGTGTGATGTGCCAGAATCTCCCAAAGTCACCACTGTGCCCTAAAAAATACCCTTGAGGAACTTGAAGATGCTTCTGCATCTCATTTCCTTTGAAGGCCATCTCCAGGTGGTTCTGGTGAGGACACTGTAAAGGTGCTGGAGAGGCTTGTTGTCATCTGCTGGTGGCCTGTGGGCTCCTGGTCCTCTGGGTGAGGAGGGGAAGCTCCTGTGCTTCCTAACGGAGAAATTTCATCTTCCTAAGTGCTGGAGAGGCTTCCCAACCCTGTCTGTGGTTAATCCCCAGCCCAGGGGCGTTGCCTTTACCTTAGAGAAGAGGAAACTGAGGCAGAGACTCTCAGAGTGCCAGAGGCACATTTAGAGCCCTGATGGTTTCACTGCAGATCAGCTTGGTTGGGCCAAACTTCTTTTAAATTAAACTATTAAAAAGCTAATAGTGAAAATACTGGAGCAAGGCAAGCTCAATATGCAGAGTGGAAAGTAGAATAGTGTAAGCTATGGGGTTTTAGTCCCCATACAGTGGAGATACAGGCAGTTATTTCTTTAGGAATTATTTTATTTACTTAACACAAAATAAATGCCATTGTTGCTTTTGCAAAGGCTTTTTATTTATTTATTTTCTCCTCTTAATAAGCCCAAGCGAAAACAGCTTGGACATTGCCCTGGTGCTGAATTGGCTCATGCATCACAGTGCTGGGAAGTTGGTATTAATCAGCACTCTGCAGTCAGTGCATTGTTGCTTCATTAACCTACTTGTTTTTAAGTATCTGTAAATCACAAAGAGGGGAAGTCCTGCTGCTTGCTGAGAAAGCAGCCCTGTTTGCAGCATCTCTCCTCTCTGAAGCACATTTCTGGTTTGCACTTAAGTTTTGGGGGCTTTTTTCCCCCCTCTGTTTTTCTCACCTGTGAAATTTGGACGTTTCAGATGTGTGTATCCAAAACTGCGAGTGCTGCTGCTTTTAACATCCGAGCTCCCTGGGGATATTTGGTTCTGGAATACATCTATTCTCCAAGTGTTATTTCACTGCTCACAATGTCACAGCTAAGGTCTTGTTGTTCAGGAGGTACATTTTATTTGTCAGGATGCTGTATCTTCCTAAAGAGGCAGGGAACTGCAATAAAAAATGATTTATTTTTCTTTTTTAAGTGAATCATTACAAGAGTTGTTAAAGGACTCTCATAAATTTTGTTATTAGAGAGCTGGTTCCAGGGTCTAGAGGAGGAGAAAAGGTTGGTGTCAGGTTGTACAATCTAACAGTGATTATGTGTTAATATTTCCCTGGCTAACAGAGATGCTCTTCAGTGTCCTCTGCTTCTGAAGAGGACTTTGAGGGGATGGGAAGAAATAAGGAAAGGTTGTTTGTGCTGCTGAGACTGAAGTTTGTGCATTGGTGGCTGCAAATCCGTGAAATCCTGTAGTGGTGGAATGGACCCAAAACTCATCACTGCTGTCTTAACCAGAGAGTCACAGAATGGTTTGGGTTGGAAGGGACCTGACAGATCACCCAGTGCCACCCCCTGCCATGGCAGGGACACCTCCCACTGTCCCAGGCTGCTCCAAGCCCCATCCAGCCTGGTCTTGGGCACTGCCAGGGATTCCAGCTGCTCTGGGCACCCTGTGCCAGGGCCTCCCCATCCTCCCAGGGAACAATTCCCTCCCAATATCCCATCCATCCCTGCCCTCTGGGATTCCAGAGCCATTCCCTGTGTCCTGTCCCTCCATCCCTTGTCCCAACTCCCTCTCCAGCTCTCCTGGAGCCCCTTTAGGCACCTTTTCTTCAGGCTGAACCATCCCAGCTCCCTCAGCCTTTCCTCATGGCAGAGGTTCTCCATCTCTCCTCTGGTGGCATCTGAGCAGCTCTTTGGACCATTCTCTGGGCAGGACAGGGGGTCTCAGAGGTGCCCCTAGCACAGCCCCGTGCTGCACCCCCAGATTCGGAACGCGGCACAAACAACTCAGGAGCTGCTCCTGCTTTCCTGTTATTTCTTGGAATTGCGATGTCAAGGCACGAACAGGGAGGAGAAGGATGTTTTCTGTCCTCTCTCGGGTACTGTGTCGGTGTCTCTGGTGCTGTTGTTGTCAGTGGCAGGGCTGCTGAAGTCACTGCTGTGTGACTGTGCAGCTCAGAGTTGGGGCACGGGGCTCCCCCGCGCAGCCGGGCCCGGCCGTGACTCACGGCGCTGATTGGGAATCGCAGGCACCGAATGTGCAACTGCTTTTCCTCTGCCACCAGGCCCATTATGCAACAGGAACTGACAAGAACATTTCTGAACGTTTTCACTTACTCCACAGAAGCATGGGTTCTGAAATTTGGAGAGCTTTCTAATTGAGTGATATTCTCTCCAGGAGAATCAAATACATATTAACGTTTTTATTTTTTTTTAATGTAACAAAGAATAATTGAACTTCAATAGTATCTGATTACATTTGGTGTGTTTCAAAGATCCTTTTTTTTTTTTTCCCTTACTGATTTCAATTGCAGTTGCGGTTCTATATTTGTATTTTCCTGCCTTGTGGAAAGTACCACATGCAGTATTGGCACTCCAGTGCCTGACTTCTGGATGAAGGACTTAATCAAAGTAAATCTGGATGGTTCCTGTGAGGTGCCAGCCAAGGATAATCATCATTCTTGTTGCTGTTTACCAGCCTGTCCTACCTGTTGCGAAATGGAACATAATCTGTAAACACACACTCTGGGTTTTAAAGTCCTCTTCCCCAAATTCCTAAAGCCTGTAACACTTCCTCTAGATTAATATTTAGACCAAATTTATTAACCGAGCGTGATTTTTCTTTTAAATTAATTTATCAGTCTCTTTCCTCACGCTGCTAAAAGAGACAAAAGCGAATCTGTCTCTCTTATTTAGATTTATTTCACAGGCATATTTTCCCATTTGTGTGGATAAATGCTGGTCTGACTCCGTCACCATTTTTAGATGTTCTGCAACGCCGAACACAAAATACGAGCTGTCCTTTTTAGAAACAGTCCTCCAAACCCTCTGTGCTCGTAACCCATTTGTACAGCTGGGTGAGAGGATGTGCCCAGAGCCTCCAGCTTGCCCTAGTTGAGCTGAGCTCTGGCAGTGCCAACAGGTTTCATGGGCTCAGAGAGGAGCAGAAACTCTGGATGAGCTTCCAGGAGATGGATCTGGCTCCCTGGAGGTTGGTGCCGCTGCTGTGAGCCTGGCTCAGGGCTGTTGATTCTTCCCTGCCTGGGGGAGGCAACTGGCTGGACGTGGTGGGGACACCCAGCCCAGCCTTGTGCCCATTGCTGCTCAGGTGTCCTCCTTGCCCCATTTTCCCAGGTTTTTCCCTTCTCATCCCTCCTGGGAAAGCCTTGCCCCATGTGTATTCCCCACCCGTGAGCTGCAGGGAGAAATCTGAAAACACGAATTGAGGCGCTTTCTGAGTTTCCAGGTGTTTGTTTAGATGAGAATGGTGAGGGGAGTTTCATCTGTGCTTTTTAAAGGCCAGAATGGCCCCAGTGCCAGGTCTCTTCTGGCTCAGTGGCCCCACTTTCCACGTGCCCTGGGTCAGACCACGTGTTGCTGAGCCCTGGAGAAGTTTTGGGGTGGTTGGTCCGTAAAACAATGGATTAATTAACCACATAAAACAATGTGGTTAATGCCCTAAGTCTAAATAGATCCAACAATGTATATGTTGCCTTTTGTTGTCGCTGCTTAAAAACAAACAAGCAGCATCCCCTGCTCCCCAAACCCAGTGGAACTGGGGACAAAATGATGCTTGGGGATTGTCTGCTGGAGGTGCTGCAGCTCCTGCCCAGCCCTTGTGGGGCCGAGCCCAAAAACCTCCAGGATGTGCAGGGAGCTGCTTTTGATGGATCAGCTCTCAGAAGGCACAAGCCCTGACTTGCCAGGAAGGGGACAGCCCATCATTAGCCAGTTTGGTCACTCGTGTTACGGCGTTTGATCAAGTGGAGCCCAAGGTGAGACGTGGAGGGACACGTAAAGTGCATTTTGTCAATGCCACACACCGAGGTGGCTCCCTGCAGCCCACTGCAAACATCTCATCGCTCCTGTTTCATCCTCATCTTCCTGAAATGTGCTCGGCTTAAGTGGAAGCAGCTGCCTCCTGCACGGGGAAAAGGAGGCAGACCCTCCTCTCAGCCCCCCCCAGCCCCTGCCTTCAATTAGCTGCCGGTTTGCCTGGAGTGCTGCAGTGTGACCACTCCTACTGTCAGAGCCAGGAGGAAAAATGCAGCACAGTAATGAATTTGTAACTAGAGAGTGGGGCTAACGAGTGTCCTCAGCTCAGGAATGCAGTGGGGATGTATTAAGCCAGGTGTATAGAGGGAGGGGAAAAGAAAAAAACAAAACAAAACCCAGCATCTCCAGGCTGGATTTTATAATTAGGGCACATGGTGTAACTCTTTTGTTTTGCAGAAGCCAGCTTTATTAATTGATGTAGAAGGTTGCTGTGTGCTATTCATTGTTTGATTAAAATGCCTGTATAAATAATTAGGCCTCTTCTGTTTGTTTTATTTTTGCATCCGATTTACATTTTCCGTACGGAACAAAAAAAAAAAAAAAGAAAAAAAGAAAAAAGAATTAGCGAACGCGTTTATTCCCCAAATATTTCAAGCCGTGGCTGCTCTCCCCCACTGCAGTAATGACGTGACCTTTGTGCCACGCTGGCTCAGCCCTCAGGAACTCTGTTCTCTTTGGAGGAGCCGTGGTGGTCCTCCCTCCTTTGTGTGTGTGCTGCGGGGGGCTGCGGGCTCGGGATCCCTCCGGAAAACACAAATAACCGCCGATATTCAGGCGCTGCTGGAAGCAGCAGGTCAGCTGTGTCTGCTGGTATTTTGCTGAAAGAAAGGAGGGTTTCAGGAAGGCTGGGTTTGTCTCTGTCTCCTTCCAGGGGTTGGGGAACGGGGTGGGAAGGCTGCTGTTTGTGCAGCAGCTGGAGGAGCTGCCGCACATCTGGAGCCGGGGTGGCGAGGGCCATTTGGAACCGTGTTATTGTTATCAGGGGCTGCCTTTCTGTGGTAATAGATGAAAAAATCTGCCTGTCTGCAGTGCCTCTGAGCAGCCTGTACATAATCTTTGTGCTGGGAAGAGTTTGCTGTGAGCTGGTGCTGCCAGTTCCTGTGCATCCTTTGACTTTTCCTCGGGAGGATTGTCGAGGAGCGATTCCAGACTTGGTCGTCGTGGTTCCCTCGTGGTTCCCTGGACTGTGGTGGTCTCCCCTTGCCCCTCTGGAGGCCAGCAAGCCAAGGCTTGGTGGGGATGGCTCAGATGGGGCACTTTCACAGATATGAGGCTGTTCTCCACCTGGCAGCATTTGCAAAGTGGCCTGAGGAGGTCGGTGGTGATGCCTATGGACTGGAACACCTTAAAATGTCCCTTACCACCTCAGGTCTCAAAATCAGTGCCCTAAACCATGGTCTCTTATATTTGCCTGTTTGTGAAGGCAAAATTAAGCAGAAAATACCGGTTTATGAACAGTGCCTGGAGTTGTTATTCATGGCCAGGGCATCACACCCAAAATCATCCCTGCACAAACAGCAGTTCTGGTAGAAAATGAGGAGAATTTGGGTTTTTTCACCTGTTTTCCAGCCTCTCGATCTCTCCCTGCCTGCAGGTTGTGTGAACTGTCCTGTGGGCAGGGAGAGGCTGCCAAAGGAGCTCTCCTCTGGCAGGATGTGGCTGGTCCTTCCCTGGGCAGGGCTCAGCCAGGAGCACGGAGCTTCCTGAAGTTTTTTCAGGCATGGATCGATCGGTGAGCACAGTTTAACAGCAGCTGCAACAAAAACCAGGGAGAGAGAGAGAGCGAGAGAGAGAGAGAGAGCTCCCTGCAGCTGATCCCCCGGGAGAAGCGGAGAATTGTCACTGTAATAAGAGAGACTCAGTCAGGAGTGAGTCTCTCTCTCCCCGGGAAAGGAAGGAGCAGGGACTGTCTGGCTGAGGCAGGGCTGTGAAGTGCTGCTCTTCATCCTGCAGCTCTGCAGCCAGCCCCTGCTGCATTCCCACTGGGACCTTCCCACTCTGCAGGGAGTGGTGGTGGCATCACCCCATGGAAAGGCCAGACTGGGGCAAGAGGCTCCTGCCTGGGGGTCTGTGATGCTGGTGACACCAGTGTGACACTTGGCAGTCACACACTGGGCTTTACCCCACCGTGCTGTGCCCCAGCTCTGAGGCAGGAGTGGTTTGATTTGGGGCTGGCTCCAGGGATGGGCTGATTTTGGTCGCTGGCTGATGTCCTTTTTCCAGCTCTCCTCGTCCTCCTCGACAGACCCTCCCTTCACAGATGGTTCAGTGCTTTGGGTTCAGTGGAAGGGACCTTAAAGGTCACCCAGTGCCATGGGCAGGGACACCTCCGACCGTCCCAGGCTGCTCCAAGCCCCAGTGTCCAGCCTGGCCTTGGGCACTGCCAGGGATCCAGGGGCAGCCACAGCTGCTGTGGGCACCCTGTGCCAGGGCCTGCCCACCCTCCCAGGGAACAGTTTCTTCCCCAATACCTGATGTCCCTACTCCCTCTCAGTTTACAGCCATTGCCCCGTGTTCTCTCTGTGTCCCTGGTTTGTTTTCTCCTCGGTGTGGTGGGGCTGTGCCTGGTGTGAGTGCCTGGCAGCACTGCAGCTGTGCTGGGAGAGCTGACAGCTCCCTGCTGCTGCCAGCCAGGGTGGATTCCCACCCAAAACCAGAGCTTCTTGCCTGTAGCAGGGCTCTGCTACTACTGCTGGTTTGCCTGCCTGTCTTGTAGAGTTGTAGTGTGCACAAACCCCAGCAGACTTGGCTGAGCTCTCCACTCTAGGACAGACTGCAGTATTTTTTCCCTTCCTTATTACTAAAAACTTGTGGTTTTTTTTTTTTTTTTTTTTTTTCTGTTTGAATTTGCTCCTTGCATATGAAAAGCCCTTGGAGGGAGCTGTTGGTGGGGTTTAGTGTCTGAGCTGTGCCTGGTGAGGCTCTGGGATTGCTGCAGCCCCATCCCTCTGGGAGCCAGGGTTAGGAGGTGGCTGCAGGTGCTGGAAAAGGCTGGCAAAGTTCAAACTCAACAGAACTGCCATTTAATTTCGGGTGTTTTTGATTTGCAGTATTTTTCTAGTAAAGTTATGCTTCGGAACAAAGATAGTATTTTTTCCCTTAACCTAAATGCTGCATCCTCTATTTATTCCTTTTCCCTTCCCTGCCAAGCGCAGAGCAGTCAATGGGTGGAATTTTTTGCAAGAAATTCAGACTTTGCAATTTTAAAAAAAAGTTGAGAACATGCCATAATGCTATGTATGTGCCAGTGAGCAAGTTGTAATGCACACAGCCAAATCAAAATGATCCCACCCTCACTTTTTCCTGTCGTTTACAAAAACCAGCTGGAAGGACTCAGCCCAGCAGACTGTCTCTAGCAAAGGGGAGCAAAAGTGTTTGGGTGGTGTGTATAATATCAGGTCCAGTGTCGTGGTTTCAGGGCATGTGTGCTGGCTGGAAGGACTGGAAACTCGGATATCCGTGTCTAAATCCGGATTGAGCTGCTCTCAATCATGTTTGATACATGACTGAATCCATGCCCAGCCACGAAATGAAGCGAGTTCTGCTCGTCAGATTTGGGGGTTGAAGGTTTAAAGTAATGTATAATGTGCTTTAACAGGGAATCGTGGAAGCGTTTAGATTGGAAAAGACCTTTGGGATCATCAAGTCCAGCTGGTTCCACAGTTCTGCCCCGTGTCCCCAAGTGCCACATCCACAGGGATGTTAAATCCCTCCAGGGATGGGGACTCCTCCCCTTCCCTGGGCAGCTGTGCCAGGGCTGGACAAGCCTTTCAGTGAAAAATTTTATCAGATGTCCAATCTAAACCTCCCCTGGCCCAGCCTGAGGCCGTTCCCTCTCCTCCTGTCCCTGTTCCCTGGGAGCAGAGCCCGACCCCCCCGGCTGTCCCCTCCTGTCAGGGAGTTGTGCAGAGCCACCAGGTCCCCCCTGAGCCTCCTTTTCTCCAGGCTCAGCCCCTTTCCCAGCTCCCTCAGCCTCTCCTGGGGCTCCAGCCCCTTCCCCAGCTCCATTCCCTGCCCTGGACACGCTCCAGCCCCTCCATGTCTTCCAGAACTGCCCCCAGGACTGGGGGTTCCTCAGCAGTGCCCAGTGCAGGACAGATGTTCCTGCTGTAAACTTTCTATAAAAAGGGTCTGTGGTATGTAGCAGGTCCTTGTTTATTCTCCTAAATATGCATATTTTGCATAAAATTGCACATGAATAGTTTTGCTGTTTTCACAAACTTCCCAAGTGTATAACTTTGATGACACAAATCTTCTGGCTGAGAGGGAGTGGGAGCCACGTGGAAAATCTGAGTCAAATGCTGTTGTTGCAGGTTGAATAGCACAGAAACGTATCTGAAAGAAAAAACTGTATTATTTTTACAGGATTTTTAAGAAGCCCGAAGAACAAAACTTGAAACTCTTTAAAATCATTATTTTCACTTCATTCCTTTTGAGTTTACTTTGGGCTGTAAGCAGTCAACAATTTTCTGTAGCAGTGATATGTCTCTAGTTTTTCTGGCCACTGGAATACATGGGGTATTCCCCTGGTTTTAGACCCAGTTACACTTTTCCTGTCCTGATGTATGAAAATATCATCATTTCCTGTTGCAAAAAAAAATTGATGCTGGAGCCCTTGCCGTGTTGGAGATAGGGCAAGAAGAGTTTTAATCTCAGTGTAAGCACAAAGTATTTGTCTACAGTCTGGCTTTTCTTTTTTAACAAATAAACAACATCTTGGGGTTTTTAAGGAGGTTTTAAATTACAAAGTGTGCCTGTTACTGTCCTCACGACAGCCACTTCTGCCTGTGCTGTCCATGTGGATGGCCAGGGAGGATTTGGTTGGTGCTTAATTCTTCCCTGCCCTGGTGGTGTGCGCGGCTCCAGCCCGTGCTGCTGCGGTGGCTGCCCACAAATCTTCCCTGGGGAGTCCCAGGATGATGCAGCTGAGGAATAAATCCAGGGAACCGAACATATTTCACTTTTTATGTGGCTTTTAGGCCCTTTTGAGGCTAGAAAGGACCACTAGAAAGGGCTTTTTCCCCCTCCTCCTCTACTCTCCATTCACACTGGAGAGGGCAGATCCCCAAAGTTCATCCCCCAGAGCATCCCTGCAGAGCCTGGAGCCATCCCAGGGGCACAGGGAATGTGGCTAATGGCCGGCAGAGCTCCGGGCTGGGCCGCTCAGCGGGAGGCTGGAGGGGGAAGGAGCTGGAGTTGGTTGGAAAGACGCTTGGTAATTTTATTCCTTGTCATTTCAGACACGGCTCTGTGATAGCCCTTATGATCTTCAGCCGTGCATTAATCTCGGTGCTGCTGAGCTTCACACCACTGCTCTCCCACCATTACAGTGCAAGGTTTCCGTGCATTCCAATTGGAAATAAATTCCTTTATTACACATTCCCTGACCTTGGCATGTTTGTAACCCTGGCAATTGTTAGAGGGCTAAAAGGAGGACTTCTGGGAATAATTGCCTTGTTTGTTCTTTATCTCTGAAGCATTGATACCTGCAGTTCTGGGCTGAAATAATTAAATCTCAGAATCGCTACCACACCGAGAGAATCTTCCTGTTTTCTGCGGGCAACGTTTTATTTTTTTTTTTTTTCCATGGGTATAAAAGTGCAGTTTCCATTTGCAAACTCTCCACTGCAACTTTAGGAAATGGGTCATGCTGGATGTCCAGCCAGAGCTGTTTTGCTTTGAAGGTTGTAGTTCTGTGAAATAGACGTCACCTTAAAAATAATCCCAGGAAAACATGTGCGGGGAGGGGAGTCAGGAATCAGGTGGTGCTTCTCGGTATCCATAGCGAAAACAATTTTAGAAACCACTCCTCTCATAAATACTGCATTTTTGGGATGGCTCTTCTTGTATTCTCCATTGCCAAGTGGATTGGCATGAAAGCAGCTTTCCTCAAAAATTAATCCATGCCTGCTGTCTTTTCCCAATGGGGTGACAAGCGCTGTTGTAAGCGGAGCTGTGAAGCTCCATGAAAAAATTTAGGGCAAAAAATTTATTAAGGACTTGAAAAACCAAAATGTTCAGATGTTTTGAAAAAAAATTTAAAAAATTAAAAAAAAAAAATCCCCCAAATCAAACAAAATGACCTCTTCCCATGGCAGCTCGGGTTGTGCTGGGTGTGAGCGGCTTTGCGGCCGCAGCCTGGAGCTTCCCACTCCTGCTGCTGCATCCCGGATCCCTGCAGCTGCAGAGCGTCCCAGCACTGCTCAGCTTCAGCTTGGGCCTGCACTGGAGGGACAGGGAAGGAATTCTTCCCTGTGAGCACGTGAGAGGTTGCCCAGAGCAGCTGTGGCTGCCCGTGGATCCCTGGCAGTGCCCAAGGCCAGGCTGGATGGGGCTTGGAGCAGCCTGGGACAGTGAAAGGTGTCCCTGCCCATGGCAGAGAGGGGAACAGGATGGTCTACAAGGTCCCTCCCATCCCAGAGCACTCTGGGATTCTCTTTTGTGCCTTTGCTGGTGATCTGCTGAGTAGAAGAGTGGAGCTGCTCACTGGGCTCACCCTCCTCCTCCGTGAACTTGCACAAAGGTCTTTTGTTTCCTCCTTTTAAACATTGCCCCAGTGTGAGAGTAGGTTTATACAGGAGCCAGTAAAATATTTTTTTTTAAAAAAAAATGTGTTTTCTCTCCTCTCTCTTTTCCCTAAGGACACAGTAGGATATTCTTCCAGTGTAATCGAAGTCATTTCAACACCTTGTTTTCTAGCACCTACAATTTATACAGAGAAGCCTGGTTGTTCCGTGCAGAGCATCTAGAAAAAAAAAATAAAATAAAAGCAGAGAGAGTCTTGTTAGCAGCTGGGGCAGACTTGTTGTGCTTGTCAGGATGTCGGCTGTGTTCACATGGAGGCACGAGCCTGCCTTGGGTGAGAAGCAGCCTCGGGGAGACAAGAGCTTTGCTGGTGGGGTGTGGGTGTCACCCAGTGCCTGGGTGTGAGAGCAGGTGCTCCCCCAGGGGCTCAGGGAGAGCAGCAGCCAGGCAGAGGAGCACCCAGGGCTGCCTTCCTGGGGGCCCAGAACCCCCTTCCTCACACGGGTTCTGTAGGATCCTAAAACCATGCTGGAAAGAAGTGATGCTTTTAGGTTTTAGCTGTTCTGTTCTTTCAGATCCTGTGCTGCCTGGATGTAGTTCTGAGCTTCATATTTAGTGCAAGTAAGCTCTCTTCACAGAGCAGGGAGACAAAACAAATCCTTTTCTTGCTGAGAACCAAGGACAACTTTCAGGCCCAAAAGCACAAACAAGGGTGGGCTGAAGGGAGGAACAAGAAGGATGGGACCTCACAGCCTGGAGCTGGGATTGGACAATTAAACCCCAAAATGCAAATGGACCAAAACTTATCAAAGTGTGAGACCTTGTGACCAGCCAGCCATTTTGTGACCATTTTGTGATCATTTTGGGTCCACCTTGGGTGTAGCCCTGGTCAGGCCCTGTCCTGCCCAAGGTGAACCCCAAAGGCCTTTCAATAAACACCTACTTTATTCTCTGGCTCTGTCCAGTCTCTGTTCCAGTTTAGCCTTCCCAAGGCATCAGAAGCCCCTGGATCCCATGTAATGGAGCCTTTTCCAGCTCAGCCATGTCTTAGTGTGTCAGCACAGCCTTGTTGGAGGTGAAGCTTGAGGCAGGGGAGTGTCCAGAGAGGCTGTGGGACCTCCTGAAATACAGCTGGACGTGGCTGTGGAAATCCTGTGGAGGAAGGAGATGGCCCCTGTGGGACAGTACTGAAGGATTGATGGTGGAATAGCCCCAGAGTGGAGGCCCAAGTCTGTGAGCTGCACATTGGCAAACAGGGGAATAGCTCTGGGTTCTCATCACCCTTGATCTTCATTCTGGGTGCAGCACAGGAGGAGAGCAGAGCCTTTGTAGACAGACTGATTGGACATGCACATGGTAACAGGAAGTGTGGTGGGCAGAATCTCTGCAGAAAAGAGAGCAGGATGCCTTCCTGCTGAAATCCTGTCTGCTGCAGATCCCTCTAGAGGCCTGAAGGTGTTGGCTGAAGTTTCTTCTGAATTACTGGCCAAGCTGAAAGAACTCTCTCGGACATGAGGGCCGGGGGAAGGGTCAGGGAACTGCTGTGCAGATGGCATCACTGTGCTGTGTGCAGGTTAACCAGGTTCCTCTAACCCACAGAACCCCTGAGGATCAGCATAGTGGCCTCTTCAGTGTGATCATCTCACGTGGTGTTACCTCCCAGGCAAAGGTAATCCAGACCTAATCACATCTCAGCATTAAATTCATATTAGCTGAAGAATTAAGGATTCAGGAACATGCCCTCTGAAGGCTCCCTGGGCTTTCCTGACAAACCACAGCACTTGGCTCTTGCAGGCCCTGCCTCTAGGTTGGGTGATGCTTTAATAAAGACAGGGCCAGCAAGGGTATTTCTTTACCCATAGGTAAAGAATATCCATGTTTTCATTTGCAGTATCATCATACAGCTCCCAAAATCCCCTTCCTTTTCAGGACTTTCTTCCCAGTTGTGCTGTTCCCTCTCCTGTTTTTTGTCTGGGAAGGTGCCTCACTTCACTCAGCACCACCTCATGAGCAGCACTCAAGAAATTCCCCTGCCCTCTTGACCAGGCCCTCCCAAAACTGTCAGGTCTGAAAGGAGATGTCAAAATCACACAAAGATTTTTCCTTCTGGAAAAAACAGAACTGAAACTGAGGTGGTGTCACCAAACCACAGCCACACTCCAAGAAGGAGCTGTTGGGGATGCATCCACCCAAAGAGGGCCCTGGAAAGGCAGAGGCCAGGCAGCTGGAGATGGAATTGCAGGAGGATGTGGCAGCTAAAAGGACAGTTTGGTTTCAGAGGCAGAACACACACGTCTCACATAGCAGGATGTTCCAGTCTCCTCTCTCCACAGATGTAATTAATCCATAAATGGAATAATGTATTCACTTCTGGACACCTCATTACCAGAGAAGACATTGATAAATCGAACAGAGTACAAAGAAAACAACAAAAATGTTTAAAGGTTTGAAGGGAAAATTTTCTCTGGGAAGATCAAAAGATTTGAACATGTCCAGCTGTAAGCAAGAGCACAGCTTAGTTGGACGAGATGTGTATCAATATGTGCTTGAAAGGTGTAAACAAAGCAGAAAAAAAACAGCATGGAGGGCTTTTAGCAGGAAAAATGGAATTAAATTAATAACAAAAAAGGAAACTTTAGATTAAAATCTTGTTGCCCTATTAGGATGCACAGTTAGTCTCAGGGATTGTGGTTTGCAAGGGAACCAGACTGGACAGATCCTTAATAAGTGTCCAGCAGCCAGGAGAGGGTTAGAACTTGCATGGTGATCTCTGACATCTGTTCCTCCTCTTATCTTGGATACTGATATAATCTAGATGTGGACTTTCACATAAGTACCTTATCTAAAGGTCTGGACCAATTTAATAAATCAAACAGCATATATGCCTGGCTCCCCCAGCCCAGATCACAACTGAAGGACTCAATCCAACCATCCCTTGTTCTCCCAAAACTGCAGCAGGTCTCTAATGGTAGCAAAAACTTCACAGACAGACAAAATGGGGGAAAAAAAAGGTGTTAGACCTGCTTTAAATAACCCAAAGAGCTCTTACATCCCCGCCCTGCCAGGGCCACAAACGTTTCCCAAGCAAACACTGTCTCCAAGTCCATCAGACTTTGCCCAAGGAGATCCTGCCAGGTCAGATTAAGCCTTTGTGTGAGGACATGTTCAATAGCAACACATTCCTCCTCCTGTGCTCACCTCAGAGTGTACCAACTAACTGAAATCAACCTTCTATTGAAAGGAGATAATTAAAAAACCACATTAGGCCAGATGCAAGCCTGCGGCACCATTTAATGACTCCTGTCATCAGACTGACACTTGGTAGCTGTGCCCCATCCAACAAGTTGCTAGCTGAAGGACTAAACCATGGAATTTTCTTTAAAAAGAGCCTTTCAGAGCAGGAAGGAGGGAAAAACCAAAACCAAACCAGCCAATTTGATAGGAAACCCCACACCAAAAAACCTGGCGTCGTCCTCCCCTCTCTGCTCCAGTCTCATCCAGGCAATACCTTTCCATCGGCACATGGAGCTGCCAGGCTGCCCTTGGCACGTGTCTCTGCAGTCAAGAGCACCGAGCACATGGGATTTATTTATTTATTCCCTTTCCTAAGGGATGGCAGAGAGCAGCTCCTCATCCAACCCGAGAACCAGAGCCCCGGGCTGAGCCGAGCCGCAGACAGACACGGAGCCGTAGAACACCTCAGGATTCCTATTCCCCCCCTCTTTTTTTGGTTTTTTTTTGGAACTTTAACAAAAGGTTAAACCTTAAAAGAATGCAAATCTGCAAGCCAGCGCACATGGGGCTGTGTTTTTGTGTCATCGCTGTGCCTCAGCCTGGGCTGCTGCACGCTCCAGGCCCAGGGTGTCTCTTTTTCTCCCAACGTTCTGAAGGAGAACAAGAGGAACCTCTGCAGAGGTTGGCAGCCTGTGTTGTCCAGGCACTGCCTCATTACCATGACAAAGGGAGGTTTGAACATCCTTCAGCAAATGTGATGGTTCCCATCTAGCTTCCCACTGAAAAGCTGGCACTGAGCGTCCCCAGCTCCTGATATCCTATTTAGTCAGGCAGAGGAACAGCAGCAAATACATTTTAGGGCCTTTTTATTATTTATTGCAGGTTTTATTGGAATTGTCTGTATCTGTAGGATTCCTCCCAGTCTCTCAGCACTGCCACCGTCCTGTGCTCACTGCCTGCAGCCCCTGTGGTAGCTCCCAATTAAAGGAATGAACTTCTTGATCAATCCTTCCCTCCCCAAAACACTACAAGGAGGGCTGGCAGGCTTTTACCCTGTGAAAATGTCAATGTTTGTTCCTTGCTGAGGGAGGATTTACAGCCACCCCGAGCCAAGCAGCTTGTTTCACACCTTCCCATGTCAGGGGAACAGTGTTCTCCTCTGGAAGGCGCGTCCCAGACGCTGCAGCAGTGCAGACACAGATCTGTCAATCACCAGGAATGCCACTCCGGGAGAGCTTTCCAGAGGGAAAAGCATTTAGATCCTGACACAGAATGGCCAACTGAACAGCCCACCCTGCTGCTTCCTGCACCATCCCTGCCCCACAGCCCAGCCCACAAGGAGTATCACTGGAAACTCAGAATTACCAGGTTGGAAGAGACCTCCAGGATCATCAAACCCAACCCAGCCCCAACACCTCAACTAAACCCTGGCACCGAGTGCCACATCCAGTCTTTTCTTAAACACATCCAGAGATGGTGACTCTACCACCTCTCCAGGCAGGACATTCCAATACTTAATACCCTTTCTGTAAAAAACTTTTTCCTGATATCCAGCCTGTATTTCCCTTGGCACAGCCTGAGGCTGTGTCCTCTTGTTCTGTCATTTGCTGCCTGGAGAGACCAACCCCACCTGAGCACAGCCACCTTTCAGGGAGCTGTAGAGAGTGATAAGGTCACCCCTGAGTCTCCTTTTCTCCAGGACAAACAACCCCAGCTCCCAGCTCGGGAGCTCAGGATGCACAGGAGAGGGAACAGCACACCTGGGAAGAAAGTCCTGAAAAGGAAGGGGATTTTGGGAGCTGTATGATGATACTGTGGGCTAAAATGCAAAGGAAAACATGGATATTCTAATAAAGCTTCACCCAACCTAGAGACAGGGCCAGCAAGAGCCAAGTGCTGTGGTTTGTCAGGAAAGCCCAGGGAGCCTTCAGAGGGCACGTTCCTGAATCCTTAATTCTTTGGCTGATGTGAATTTAATGCTGCCTGACCTCTGCCTTTCCAGGGCCCTCTTTGGGTGGATGCATCCCCAACAGCTCCTTCTTGGAGTGTGGCTGTGGTTTGGTGACACCACCTCAGTTTCAGTTCTGTTTTTTCCAGAAGGAAAAATCTTTGTGTGATTTTGACATCTCCTTTCAGACCTGACAGTTTTGGGAGGGCCTGGTCAAGAGGGCAGGGAGATTTCTTGAGTGCTGTTCACGAGGTGGTGCTGAGTGAGGCACCTTCCCAAATTTGTGATGTCCCAGGCCATCAAGGCAAGACTTCCTTTGTTTGTATTTATTTTTCCCGTCTAATCCTGCAATACATTTCACTACATAGTAGGTGGAACTCAATAAACTGTATTCTTTCCTCTCCCACATCGTCAACAAAGCTGTTAAAATTAAATCTAACACAGATCCACGTGATTCCTTGGCTGTTTTCTCCAACTTCTTTGTTTCCAGTTGGCCTTGCAGGTGCTAAATCCTAATCCCCTTCTAAAGTTGAGAGAATTGAGGCTGCTCAGATTTTTGCAGGATTTTTTGCTTTTAATTTGAGGATTGACTCTGGAAAATGCTCCTGTGATCCACGTGGCATTTCCATTCTTCTTTTCCTTAAATAAATAGTTTGTGCTAACTGACTGTGCCTGACGAGGTGTTCTCTGCAAGAGTCTACTTGCAGCTTGCTGAGCTGCTCTCTGCAACAGATACTTTTTTTTTTAATGTTCTCCCCCTTCTTTTGCTAGGAATAGAACTTAATAGCATCCATTCATTTAAGTAATTTCCAGAGTTAGGTATTACAGCCTTATGTTTTGAAGGGATTTGTTAGATTTCCCTTTTAAAAAAATAATCCTTTACAAATAACAACACTTGATTTCCTTGGTTAATTGCACAGATTGAGTGATTTGGCACATGTCTGCATTTTCCAGATACTCCCTTTTCCCCTCCTTCGGTGGAAGCTATTTTTGTAGACTCACCATCACTCTGAGAGCACAGGCATCTTCCCTTAATTTACTTTCGAAGACAAATTTAATAAAGGAATTCCCCTTTCTTAGCCATATTGGAATCATTCCTTTTTATCTTTTATTAATTCCCCTACTTCTTCTTAACCAGGTTTTCGTGGGGATGTTTATAAATAAGTCCTCCCTCATTCCTTAATCCTTTTGTCCAGCGTTAACTCAGGCTCTATTTTATTGTTCCCATTTAATTGGCTCTGTAGGAATTAAATGTCCATGTGGTACTTGCTTGTTCTCATCCTTGTATAAAATAAGGTTTTTCTTAGTACTCAGCTCTTAGGAAAGCAGCGAATGCTTAAATGCTGTGGGCTTGGGGATGGTCTCTTCTTGTAGGGTTATGGGGTTTTTTTTTTGGTTTAGTTTTATTTTAACAATATTGTCTTAATTGTGGTGTTCTGAAGTTGCCAAGTCTTTTCAGCACGGGGGAAATTTACAGTCTCCCTTTGATTGTCCTTAAGGATGCTGGTGGTGCCTCATCTGGAATGACACTGGGAAAGTCTTACAGAAGGAGAGCTGGGCTTTCCTCTCCAGAGCAAAGGAAGCAAACAGCCTGATTTACCTGAGCTGACACCTGGGGGCCACTGGTCCCAAATTCTAGTCAGCCTGTGATGAAAAGTTAAGATCCAACTGAACTCTCCCAACAGCTGCAATGCAAAATTATATCCTGGATAAATGCAGCCTAACTTGGAACTGCTCTCAGTCACTTCAAACCCTCTGCAATGGGTTGGGCTGGGAATCTTTTTTGGTTTTGTTTTGTTTTTTTTTTAATTCTCATTATTTTTCAATCTACATTTGGATTTGCAGCCAAAGGCTACAGCCTCTTGCAGTTGATTTTTTCAGTGCTTGATAACACAATAATTTAGTCAACCTGATCTTCCCTGTTGAATTTCAGCTTATTGGCATTATAATTAATTTTGACATGTAACACCACCCCTCCAACTTTCACTCCCAAATCCATTAATGCGTAATGATGAAAAGTATGTGCTGTGCATAATATTGTTTGGGAGTTATGAGTCTTGCATCCTTGTTGTTGGGGAGTAAAGGAGCATTAGTGCATTAATTCCTGCTGGCTGTGGCTTGCTGATGACTGGAGATGCGCTGAAGTTTCTTAGTTCGTGGTGACAACTTCTCTGAGTCTAAAGCAGGAAGGTTAGAGGTGAATTTTCATGGAAATTTGATGGAATCATGGAATGGTTTGGGTTGGGAGGGACCTTAAAGCTCATCTCGTTCCACCAGGGAATGAACGACACCTTCCCCTGTTGCTCCAAGGCCCAATGTCCAGCCAGGCCTTGGACACTTCCAGGGATCCAGGGGCAGCCACAGCTGCTTTGGGCAACCTCTGAGCCAACTTTTTCACTTCAGAGTCCTTCTGCTGCACTTCCCAACGTGCTGATCAATTATGAAGCCCTGGACTGCATGACATCACACCCAGCCCCGTGGGATTTATAGGACTGCAGCTTTTCCTGCTCAGTTCCCATCGATTTACAAAACCTGTTGATGGTCACTGGTCACAAAAAACCCGAACACTTCCCCAAAAAAAACCCCACCTCTGCTCTGTGGTTTTTTTCTCCGAAGGCCATGAGTGATTACATCATCAGCGTGTGGTTAGATTTCATTTTCCTGCCGCACTTAGTGAAGCTCGGGAGCGAATGCCCAGGAGGAATTAAGCAATAAAGACGCTGAGGAGGAAGTACGTTAAAAGCAATTAGCAGGAATTTAACAAAGTAGATGAAAATCAAATCTCAAATTTCCGACCCGGCGCTCCACGGGGCCGCTGGTGGGTGGTGTTTTCCAGGAGGGAAAAAATGTGGTGCTGGCAGCTCCCAGGGCTTTATCCTCACCCCTGTGGGTTGGGAATGGGCAGGAAAAGCTGGAGAGGGATTTGGGACAAGGGATGGAGGGACAGGACACGGGGAATGCACAGGACAATGGGAATGGATGGGAGATTGGGCAGGAATTGTTCCCTGGGAGGGTGGGCAGGCCCTGGCACAGGGTGCCCAGAGCAGCTGTGGCTGCCCCTGGATCCCTGGACACTGGGGCTTGGAGCAGCCTGGGACAGTGGGAGGATCAAGATGGTTTTTAAGGTCCCTCCCAACCCAAACCATTCTGTAATTTTCTGAAGCCTCAGGACACAGTGAAGATTGTGGGAAATTGACATTTTCATGGCCAAGAGTCTTTTTATTTCCTTTATTTTTTTATGTTGCCGTCATGCCAGCTTGTTTGGTGGAGGTACCAGTTGCTGACTGTCCTTGGGTTTGAGTTTTGGGGTTTGGTT
Organism: Sinosuthora webbiana; assembly: GCA_013397395.1. NCBI lineage: Eukaryota > Metazoa > Chordata > Aves > Passeriformes > Sylviidae > Sinosuthora > Sinosuthora webbiana. Next base: position 1,547,090 of record VXBN01012032.1, on the reverse strand, counting down.
TTTTTTTGTTTGTTTGTTTTTGTTTTGGGTGGGGATTGGTTTTGGTTTTTTGTTTGTTTGGTTTTTTGTTTTGTTTTGGGTTTTTTGTTTGGGTTTTTTTGTGTTTTTTTGGTTTTGTTTTGGGATTTTTTTTTTGGTTTTTTTTTTTTTTTTTCTTTCCCCTCCTTTATTAAAGGGTAGTAGGCAGATTGTGCTGCCTGGGGAGCAAAACCAAACAGCTGGCACGGTTTGAGTTCACGAGGGGAGGAAACAAGAGCACAGGAGTGCTTGGAGAGACAGGGAGCAAACATTTAGGGGCAAACCAGTTTCACTTCATTCTGCAAACAAAATGGAAGCATTAGCAGAAGGGGCATGACTGATCTGCCGAGGGCTGGGGTGATGGGCTCGGTGCTTTTCAAAATAACCACTCTGAGTGTGCCCTGTCCCTGGTGTGCACTGAAGAGCCTCTCCAGCCCTGGCAGGCTCCGGGAGATGCTGAGGTGGAGGAGATTCTCATTATTTCTTCTAACAGCAATATATTATAACCCCATTGTTATCAGCAGTGCTGCACTGGAACACTCGCTGAAAGGAAATCAAGATTGAAAAGGACCAAGATGAAGCAAAAAAATGCTTTGGCTGGGTTCAGTTTGGGGGGCCTGTGAGGGGGGGTGGGGAGCTGCAGATGGGTGCTGTGCTTCCTCTGCAAACCCAGAGAAGCCTTGGGAAGGGGTGGCTGAGAAGCAAAAGCTGCTCCTGAGCAGGGGCCAGCTCGGGTGGGTCCTGTCCCACCCCTGCTGTGGTGGATGGGAGGCTTGGGGCTGCGGGAGACAGTGGGATTTTAGTCACTGGTGGGAATGGGACTTAACTGGGATAGGGGGAAGATGAGTGGGGGTCTCTGCTGGTGGGATTGTTCCTGAGGTGTAGGATTGTATCCCCACCCCAGTGGGTCCACCCAGCGTGGGTGGTGGGTTGAATCTTCCAATCTGTGACAGTTCTGAAGGAGACTGAGACCCTTGGATGGTTGTAGAGCTCCTGCTTCCCAAATGCCAGCAGGGATCTGGGCACCTGGCAGCCCTGGTGTCACAGTCAGCGTAAGAAACAACTTTTTCGAGGAAGAGGAGGAGGAGGAGGAGGAGGGAGTTGTGGAGGTGAGGGGATGGCTTTGCACAGCCTTGGAGCTTGGGCACTTTTGGTTCGTGGTCATCCTCCTGTGCTGGGCTCCTGGTCTGGCTGCAGGATCCCTGGGAATGACCACAGCCCCCATTCCCAGTCCCCCTGTGCTGCTGGGAGTGAGGAGCTGGAGCAATCAGGAATGAGGCCTGCTCTGGGAAGAAGGGGGGAAGGTGCTTTTCAGATGCAGTTCTCATTTCTGATCCCACTGGTAATAAAAGCAATGTATTTCCCCAAGTTTTGGCCATGACAGCAATTGCTGAGTGATCTCTCCCTGTCCTTACCTCAACCCACAGATCTCCTGTCCTATTTTCTCTCCCCTATCCAGGCGGGGAGGGCAGGGGTGGAGTGGCTGAGTGCCCACCTGGGGTCCAGCCAAGGTCAACCCACCACAGTTTGCCAGCGCTCCTTCCCCTCCACACAAACATTGGGGGCGAGCAATGAAAATTCCTTTTGGAAATGGTTTTCCAAACCTCCAGGCAGACACCAGGGTTCTCAGCCTGGCTGGGAGCTGCTGCTGCTGCTGCTGCTGAGCAGCCTTTCTCCAAAAACTCCCGAATTATGGGTATTGTGAGTTTAATGTAAAGGTGTCAGGTATCTCTGAAGAGAAATTAAGAGAACGTCAAAGGTAAAAACTAAACAAAAGGGCAGACACAAAAAGGCTGTAAATGAGGTGGAAATTGCAGGCAAATAGACAATAGAAGAAAGTTTAAGTAGCAATTTGTACTCCTTTGCGCAAGGAAATGCACTTCATTTTTAATATAAGAAAAAAAAAAAAAAATCTTGGAGGATGCTGCACTTCTAAATACAGAGCTAAATATACCCTGGAAAAACCGAAACTGGTTTTTGTGCAGCCGCTCCGAGAGCGCACGCAGCAAAACAAAAGTGAGGAGTGATTGGCAGAGCTAATCTGTCCTTAATAAATGTTTTATTTAAATATTCATTTTCCTCATTTGCATTAATTCCTTGCTCCGGGCCGGCTCTCAGTGCAGTACCTTTTCCTGGGTGCTCATCCCCGAGGATCTCCAGCTGTCCTGGCTCTGTGGCAGCTCTCCCAGGACGGAGCCTTCCCACGGGCGTGGAAGTTGGGAAAGAGCCTTTTCTCCTCGAAATAAGAGCCCACCATCTTCCCCGTCACTTCGTGTGAGATAAAAGCGACAAAAGGGACAAAAACCTTGCTGGGTGAGAGCTGCTGCTGGGCGCTGAAGGTTCTTGATGGTGATGATGATGATGACAGAGCTGGAGAGATTAAGGATGCGTTTCCAAAGTATTCCTCAGGGTTTTTCAAAGGGGAAAAAAAAGATGTTTGTTTTTTTTTTTTCCTGGCTGTGCTGGTGTGATCTCTCCCAGTTAGGGAATTCTGGGGTTGGGCTGGAAGCCCTGGATGGAGCTGAGACAGTTCGTGTGTCCCCTGGGAATGTCTCTCTCTGTGGCTGCTGCTTGAAGCATCAGGAGTTAACTCAGCACCCACAGAAATCCATGGAAATCCATGATCTTCCAAGTGGGGCGAAGGTGGTTGTTTTCCACGCGAAGAATTGCTGGATTAGATGAAATGCCCATCAAAACTGCAGCTGCCAGGGATTTGGAGGGTGTTGCTAATTAAGGGATGTTTGTATTTGGTTCACATGTCAGCGGGAGAAGGAGGAACAATTCTTTCCTTCCTTTTCCCTGTCCCTAATCCCTATCTGAGCCACACCAGGACAAGCTCCCAGGCTCCTGAGGGTGACTCTGGTGGCACATGCTGGCCCACAGGCAAGAGCTGGCAAAGCTGCTGTGCCTGGGATGCCTGTCCCTGGAGCCTGGGGCTGCCTGGGCCAGCAGAGCTGCTGTGCTGCTGGGATGTGCCCCCCATCCCAGGGGAAGGGGGATTTTTCCAGGTTTAGGAGGATGCAAAGTCGGCAGTGCCTGGTGCCTGTTGCGGTGGGGACTTGGAGTGACACCAGAAGAAAAGGGGGTGAGTGAAGAACTTCACCCACTTTGTCTCAAACATCTCAGAGCTGTTGATCTGGGATCTGGGCTCGGCCGGGCTTTACCTGTTTTTGCACCCCTGATTCCTCCCCACCAACCCCAGGTGTGCCATTCTCTGCCATTCCTTTAATCTCACTCCTCTCAATGGGAAATTTGTGACTGCCTCCTCCTCGTTGCTCCCAGCTCTAAAACATTCACTGGGATAATGTCTGTAACCACACCTCCTGCTTCTGTGGCTCCAAAGCCCCCCTAAATGTGTCCCTGGGACAAGCCCTTATCTTTCCACGGGGATTTTGTAGGATAGGTTTGGTAGGGCTGGGAAACTGAGGATAAACACAAAATATTCCTGTGTAGTAGCGCAGGGATCTTGATTTAGGTGAGAAATCAGTAGCATAAACGAGGTTAAGTGCTGAATTGAAAAGAAAGCCAGGGAAAATGTCAATATCTTCTCTCCGAAAGAAAACAAAATTAAACGACCCCACCAAACCCCACCTTTATCTCTGTAAGTACTTGAGCTGGAACAGCCACAATTCCTTCCGTGCCTGTGCAGAGCTTCAGGTGCTCCTTAAAGCTCAGATTGCTTGTTTATACGTGAATTAGTGATAGGATTTCTGTACTGCTTGTAAGAAACGAGGCAGAATTTGTTTCAAAGATCTAATGAGTGCTGGGCTGTCTGCAGCCAGCAGAACATCTCTGTCCTGCCTGGAATCAGGCTCTGTCAACTGTGGCTGTGTTTGCTTCAAGAGATGCCGTCACCATCAAAGATACTCACTATAAATGATTCTGAACGTGTGGATTTTTTTTTTTTTTTTTTGCTTTACAGCTATTTCTGCATATCCAGGATATTAAAGGGAATGTGTTTTCCTTGAAGGAGGTAGTTTGTACGTTGGGAGTTCTTAGAACATGTGCAGAGCGCATTTGTTTTATCTCAATTTATCTTATTTTGCCCGTTTGTGTTTGTTTACGGGTTGTCTTTTCTTGTAAATCGGGTTTAATGCTGAAAGCCGTTTATAGAACTGAATAATGCAAAGCTGACTCCTGAAGGATGATAAGTGCTTGGAGGAGAAAGGGTCTCCAGTTGGTTTAGCCACGAGTACCCCACAATGAGCAGGACCAGCTGGATGATGCTGCCTGAGAAGCTGTCGCTAACCCAGATGCTGCCTGCTCTTCTTCTCCAGATGAAAATCATCAGGAGAAAATCTGGAAATGATGATGGCGATGATGATTTAGCATGGAAACAACCTGGTCTAGTGGCAGAGGGAACTACATGATCTTTATGGTCCCTTCCAACCCAAACCATTCTGGGGTTCTAAAATCCCTTCTTAGAGGTGCGGAGAGCAGATGCACTCAATAAAAAGCAGCTTATTGAACTGTGGGTTTGTTTGGTTCATCACTTTTTGTGTGTGTGTTTACAGAGGCTCAGGGCTGCGACTGTCGTTTTCAGAATTCAGCAGGTTCCTTTCTGCTGCTGTGGAATGAGTCAGTACAGTTCCTGCTTTGATTTAAAAAATTGGATTTAAATCTCTTTGAAACCATTATGCTAAATCAATTTTTAACATAGCAGAGCAAGGAGGTACAAAGCCTCCCTTGTTCTCCAGTTGTGAACTCCTTGGATGAGCGAGCACTGTATAAACAAGACTTAAACAGCATCAAGGGGGAAGGGCTTTGCCACGATCAAATCGTGGAATGGTTTGGGTCAGAGGGGACCTTAAAGCTCATCCTGTTCCATCCCTGCCAAGGGCAGGGACACCTCCCACTGTCCCAGGCTGCACCAAGCCCTGTCCTTGAAAACTTCCAGGGTTCCAGGGGCAGCCACAGCTTCCCCGGGCAGCCTGTGCCAGGGCCTGCCCACCCTCCCAGGGAAGAGGTTCTATCTAATATTTAACCAAAATTTCCCCTTTCAGTCTGAACCCATTACTCTTTGTCCTGTCACTCCAGTTCCTGATGCAGAGTCCCTCCCCTGCTCTCCTGCAGCCCCTTTAGATTCTGGAAGGGTCTGTGAGATTTCCCTGGAGCCTTCTCCAGGCTGACCAGCCCCAGCTTTCTCAGCCTGAATCCATGTGGGATAGAGTTTTGCTCTGTTTGTGGCTCCAGCAGGATTCGAGATCCCTCCATCCCGGTATTTGGGTTTCTGGGTCTCCCCCCCCACCCCAGCCCAGCTCCAGAGCTGTCAAGGCATCAGATGAATCACCCCTGTGATGTTTGGGATTTCTGGCAACAGTCGCGTTGGGCAATCATCCAAATCTGGCAAGGCACTGATAGCAATGAATGGGAAGCTCACGTGGTTCCATAGGGAAAGCAGGGCAGGGAAAGTTTTAAGGTGACTCTGTGTGGAGACAGGCAGGCTTCCATTTGCCCTTCATCCTCCTCTTCTTTTCCCAAATCCATGCTGTCCCACTGTCTGGCTTGTGAATCAGTCTGGCTGTAGGCTGGGGAGGGGACAAACTCCTTACAAAATACTGTCTTGGTTTGGAAAGACAGGAGTCTGCCAGGGAAAGAATGGAGAATGTACCCCCCCCCCCCCTCCTCTGAATTATTATAATTTTGAAATTAAGGGGCTTTCAGGCAAAGATATGGGAATAGGAATAACAGTGCTTTACTAGGAA
>VXBN01012032.1:1477204-1538162 GCA_013397395.1 Sinosuthora webbiana | reverse complement strand
AAAAAAAAAAAAAAAAAAGAAGGGGAATGAAAATACAGTAATTTTTGATTTTTGCTGAGGTTAAATGCCGATAAGGACTCCCTGCACTGGGGGATGGTGGTGGCTGCTTGCCCTCCCTGCTGTGGCAGCAGCTCCAGGTGTGTTGCTGGATGAGCACAACGGTGGCTGATGCTTACAGAGGTGCTGTGGTTCAGCACTGGCCATCCAGCTGCTGGATTTCCCCCTCTCCAGGGTCACAGGTGAGTTGTCCCTGGTGTCAGTACCTGTGAGTGTGTGTTGGTGGCACTGCTGTCACCTCCCCAGGGCCTGGAGCACCGGCAGGTCCGGATTACAGGAGGCTTTCCGGGCAGGTATTAAGGCGAGGAGCTCTTGCCAACATTAATATATGACTGCATTAGATCACCCTAATTATATTTCGAGCTGGAATGATTCCAGAGGCGTTGGGAGGCAGTGAGGGCTCTCCCATGCCTTCTCCCCCTTGCACAGGAGGCGAGGTTCAGGCGTTGCTTTCTCCTCCCTGGGTGAGGCAGAGCTGAGGTGGGGCTGGGAAGGAAGTTTCTCCTGACTGGGCTGAATTGCAGAGTGCCTTTGAGGTCCCACTCAGTTCTCTGCAATTTCCCAATTCCTCTCCATTTTGAGCCTTGATGGTGACTTGGAGGGAAAGGAGGGGAGAAAAGAAGGGAAGCTTTGAATAAATTGGCTCCGTGTGGAAGCAGAGCTGGATCCACAGGGGTCAGCACGAGCCTCCCCTTGACGGGCTTTTAGACAAGGCCCTGCGGAGTAACTGATGGTGGGTTGGGGTTTTTTTGTTGGATTTTTTTTTTTTTAATCTGTGCAAGATCTTAAAATATATTAGGGTTAATGAAATCAGTGCAATTGGGAAGCGCTGCCTGTGACGGACAGATGGCCAAAAGCACTTGGAAGTACAAGTGGGTTTGCTCCAGAAGGAGAGCCGGGATCCGGCTGATGGATGCCACGTGCCGTGGGCATGGACTGGTGATGCAGGAGGAGGGAGCACCCTGGGCTCCCACCCTGCTGAGGTGGTGCTGGTTTGCTCCACCTCAAGGTGCCAATCCCGCTCTCCTCCCTCTGGAATCAATTCCATCCCCTCCGTGGGGGCAGCATTTGAGCTCCCAAGTAAAATCTTTTCTTCTAAAGAAAGCAGCCCTTGTCATAATTAAAGATATATGTGTGCTTTCTTTTCCTGTTCAACTCCAGCAGCCACTGAACACACTTAATAATGTTTTTTTGCAGAATTTTGGTGGTGTGAATGTACATGGAAATTACAGCAAAGGCATCATTTTTTTAACAGCTGTGTTTAGTTGAATAACAGATTTAGAAAGTGCAGACTTTAATTAATCTGTGTTTTCTGCTGGGATTTCAGCACCATCTGATTTACTTTTCATGGCTGAAAAGTGTAATTGTAGTTTTTTCCCTTTAGCTGCGAGTTTATCCTCCCAAGAAATCAATTTGGTTCTTCTTTTTCTTAAAGCAAACTCAATATCAAACTGATGGTACCTGGGATGCAAGGCAGGTAATGCCCTGGCTCGGGCTGCTGTGGAGTATCTGTCAAATGGTTTGCCTGGAAATGCTGTTTTTCCTCTTCTCTGCCTTGCTGTAAATCACAGCAAGCATCCAAATCCCATCCTGTACTCTGGGGCTGGAGGGCAGGTGGGTGACTGGGAGGTCAGGACTGGTGTTACTGGAGAAACCTCTGAGCACAAAGGATTTTTGTTGTCTTTGATACAGTTTTGTTAGTTGGAATTATGCTAGGGAGACTCTTCTCTGTGCTTGCTCCTCATTGTAAAACATGTTTGTGTGAGACTGTTGCTGTAACTCCGCAGATGTTCCTCACAAAATTCTCTCCTGGAGGTGCTGGGGGATGCCTGGGGATCACAAACAGTGGTGGAAGCAGAGTCAGGGATTGGGGAGCTGATGTTAAATTGCGTTTCTCATGTGCTGTTCGTCACTCACTGCTCCAACACTGTCAGGATCAGTTGTGAGTGTTGTGAACATGCAGAGGTTCTGTGGCTCTGGTTTGGGATTTTTCTTTAAAATCCAGCCTGTTGTGGAAATGTGTCCTTGCCCCACCTCTGCTTTTGCCATGGGACAAAGTTCCCTAAGCTGAGATGAGAACTTGTGCCTGGGTTGTTGGAGTTGCTCAGTCAAGTTTCAGTGTCTGCTGGCTCTGGAGAATCCACTGGGGAATGAGTGTCCTTATCACCCAAATCCTTGTGTGAACCTTTTCTTCCCTGGAAGGGTGGGCAGGCCCTGGCACAGGGTGCCCAGAGCAGCTGTGGCTGCCCCTGGATCCCTGGCAGTGTCCAAGGCCAGGTTGGATGGGGCTTGGAGCACCCTGGGATAGTGGAAGGTGTCCCTGCCGTGGCAGGGGTGGGAGTGATCTCCAAGGTCTATTCCCACCTAAACCATTCCATGATTCTGTGAGAAAGGAAAGCTGCTCGGGCCCTCTGTGAACAGTGACGTGCTCCCAGCAGTGCTCGTCATCAGCTGCGTTGGGCAGAAGGAAATTTTTTACAAAATAAGAGCATTACTTGCATTCCTGGAGAAGTCTGTGTAATTTTAGTTACTGTCAGATGTGCCTTCCCCCGTTTCTGTTTTCTGAGGTTGGTGTGGGGTGTGATGTCTTGAGGGCTTTGTGTGCAAAGCCCACAGTGGCAGAAGGGAAGCGGCGCTTTTAGAGTCCGAGTGGAATCTTAGGATGGCTGCTAATCTGAATAAGACAAAAAAAAAATCTTGATGGGCTTTAAAACTTATTTTAATTAAGGTTTTGCCTTTCATCTCACTAAAGCCCTGAATTAGCTCCTTCATTCTCCCACAAATGCACACAGTCCCTGCTGGTGTAGGCACTCCAACACATGGAGAGCTTCAGCTGAAGGGTCAAATCCAGATTGGGAAAAATCCTGTGCCCAAAATGAATTAAAGCAAAGTTTAAAAAGGCCAAACTACCCAGCTGTCTGCCTGATCTGGAGCATGCTGGGATTCTCCAGTGGAGTCCTGTGCTTCCCAGCTTTATTGAAGAACATGGGACTGGGAGAGCTGGTGTTGCCAGCCCGTGGAGCTGTGGATTTGACAGGCTGGTTTCTTTGCTTTGTACAGGCTTGTCCAGACACATGAGCCTTTTTGTGGTGTTCCACACCCTTGGATGGTTTTGCTCCAGTGATTTTGCTCCCTGGAGGTTTGGGAGATGATGCTTGGTGGGAGCTGGACACAGCAAGGTCCTGGGCCCAGGTCTCGCTGCCTGGGAGATGATGCTGTGAACTGCACTGAATGTCTGGGGCTTCCAACACATTCCTGGTGTGGTTTCCTGGTGTGATTCCTGCTAAAACTGCCCTCGATTAACTGGTGGACAATTTCAACAGGGATTTTTCAAATAGCTCCGCTCTGCAGCTCTCGTGCTGTGCCAGGTTCTGGCTGGGGCATCACGTTGGTGAGGGGCCCTCCCTGGGGAGGCATTTGGGGCGAGGTGTCCCATCCTCCATGGGGTGACCCGGTGTTGGGGTTTTGGCTCCTTTTCAGCCACTGCCAAAGCTGAGATTGAAACAGGGGAGATGCAGGTTTTGAGTTTGGACTTGGATGTTTATTAATTCTTACCTACATTACAGCCTCACGAGCCGTGAGTTCTGCAGCACCTCTAGTTAACAAGGTGCAAAATGGAGCACCTCTACCTCTTTCCAAGGTTATTTAAGCGCTAATCACCCGGTAACAAGATGACACCTCCATTATTTATATTTCTGACCCAACAATGACCACCCAAGGCCCGCAATGCGGACCTTTCCCACCCAACTACAGAAAACCACCCAAACCCACGAAGAAGAAGGCGAAGAAGGAGGACTTAGCCAACGCCCCAAATCCTCCATCTTGCTCCATATACAAAATCCGGGTTTGCAGAATCCCAGCAGCCCGGGGTGCAGCTGAGCCCCCCTTCCCGCCCCAGCTCCGAGCGCGTCTCTGCCGCGGCTGTTCCGTGGGGTGACCCCCTCGCTGCAAAGTTTGACCCAGGCACGGTGCCAGCCCCAAGGAAGGCTGACAAGTAATCAGGAATCAAAGGAGCCACCTGCACGCCACGGGGAGCCGCTCACCGGGTGGCAGGCGAGCGGTGCCAGCGCTCATCGCCGAGCCTTGTTCTCCAGCCCCGCTTCCCAGGGAGGCGGCGCGGAAGGGGGCCGCTCCCTCCCCGGCTGCTCGGTGCCCCCAGCGGGGATTTCGAGAGCGATGTGAGGGTGGGATCGTGGCTGTGTGGATGTGCCAGGACGCTGCTTGGCCAGGGGGAGAACCAAGGGGGAGCGTTGAGAGCGATGGGGTTGGGCTGGAGCATCTTCGGGGGTGCTGATGCCGCGGCACAGGAGAGGGGACAGCCGAGCCGAGCCGGTCAACATGTAAGATTCCCACTCCTTTGGCTGTGTGAACCCACAGCCTGCACCTCCAGCACATAGCCTGGGAGGGAAACGAGGCCTTTTAAAGAGCATTTTTCTCCTGTGCTGGTTGGTAGGAAGGCCGTGGCGGTGGGAGGGAGGCAGAGGCTGTGCGGATGCTGCTGTCGCCGCACACGCGCTCCCGGGTGCGCTCACCCAGTCCGGAGCTGGCAGCGCCCCAGCCCCACTTCAGGGGGCAGATAGGATTTGTTTTGGAGAGGGAGAGCGTGAGATGCCTGTGTGGCCACGTAATCACTTGGGTTTTATGTCGAAGGAAGGCACATGAAAATCACCACCCCCCTCCAGCCCCACGCTGCCCCGTGCCTGTCACCCGCAGAAGGATCCAGCCCAATAGATCCGATTTTTGGTCTCATGTTAGGATAGGCCTTGGCAGGATCTCTTTTAAACAGCAAGGGAAATTCACTCCTGCCATTCTTCCAGGGGTGCAGCAGTGGATTCAGAGCAGTCCCTGCCCTCTCCGTGCTGTGCTGACTGCAAGGCAAGGGGAAGCCGGTCTCCGGAGTGCTGCGAAAGGAAACTCGCTCTTGGGCCTAAAATGAAGGGTTTTTATAGCATACAAATGTTACCTACAGCTATTTATACACCCTCCTCAAAGGCTATTTATACCCATCCCAGCTTTTGTGCTGCTGGCTGGAGAATATCCTCACATTGGATGTTTTCGGCGGCGTGGGATGTTCTTCAGCCGTCGCCCGACTGCAGGGACCGTCTGCTTCCAGCGTCATTCCTGGAATCACAGGGGGATTCAAGGGCTGCAGCCACTGCCACGGCCCTGACAGCAGGCTTGGCATCGTGGGTGCCAGCCTGGGGAAGGGGAGAAGGGGATGAAACGCCTGATGACAGCGGTGTTGATACGAAAGCCATGAGTTCATACGGCTGAAGGGGGTGGCTGGTTGTGTCAAGGGTCAGGAGTGAGTTTCCCCCCCGCCTTTCCCACACTGTGCAGTCGATCAGGAGCAGTGTAAGGTTATTTTATTGTTTCCAGGAGCGCCGGACCCGGGCTCCCTGCGGGAGGTCGCATGCTTGGCTTGCTGCATCATTGATCCAGCCTGCCAGAGAAATTCTTTATTCCTCTTAAATGTGGACTTGCACTTAGAAAGCAAACAATCCTTTAACGTTTCTGAGGCTGAAAGCAGAAAAACGAGTGGCTTTTGTCATCAGGGATGCTGTCTTTTTTGATCGCTCTGGGAATCCAAGGGAATGTGCTACCCAACAAAGAGCAATTTTATTTAAAAAAAAAAAAAAAGGGGAAAAGGGAAGGGATTGCAGCTTCCTGTGCTCTGGATAATTGGGGCTGTCTCCTCTGCAGCTACATGGCACTCCAGTGATTGGGTTTGGAAGTTGAATGGCTTTCAGGTTTCCCTGACTCACACCATGAAGTTTCCCAGTTCAGTCTGTACCGGCCAGCACGGGTGTGCTGAGTTTGGCAGCCACTCCTCCTTTCAGTCGTGGATATTTGTTTATGACAGATGAACAAAAATATCTTCATTATCTTTGGGAAAATGCTGCGTCCTGTTGAAACATCATCGCTGTGTCCGAGATTGGTTTTGTTTGTAGAAGCGCTGATGGAATGGCTTTTTGTGGGAGGTTTTTCCCAGAGGAGTCTCCAGGAGCAGGACCTGTTTTGCCTTGGTCTGCTGCATTTGAATCTTGCCTTCCTGCAGCTGAGGTTGCCTCTGTCACTAACACTTGTTTACAAGATGTTCTGGTGATCCTGTGTGGATTAGTGCACGTGCCACAGGGCTGTGGTGCAGAGGGAGAGGTGCTCCTGATCTTTTCCAACACTGATGGGGCCAGGAGAGCACTGATCCACTTTTCAAATAGCATGAAAGGCAGTAATGCTCCCTCTCAGCTGGTGCTTGGGTCTTCTTATCCCAAGCAGAACTTTTCCAAGGTTGCCTGCAAGTTCTCTGTGCCACAGGCTCCTGGGTGCTGCCAGTGGGGAGATGCTTGTGCAGTGTTTGTAAATCCTCCTCTTCTCCATTCCCCTCACTGCTTCTGCTGTCCCTTTCTCCACAACAATGACAAGGAGGCGACTTTCTGTCATTATTTTGTGCAGAAAGAACCTTCCAGCTCCTCCTGAACCCGCGAATGGATTTCTCAACCTCCAGCCATCCGAGGTGTAAATGAGATGGGAGCGGGGGCTTTGCACAAATCCCACCTTCTCGCCAGCAGCCTGCTCCCTGCCTGCTTCATTTGACATTTTTTCTCCCCTAATAAGGGTTGTTTTTTCCAGAAATCCCCCCACCCCCCCCAAAATCTGTTAATTGTCAGCACTGCCAAGCCTGGCGTTGGGGAGGTGCTGGTGCTGTGCAGCACCAGGGGCAGGGACCCCCAAATTCTGAACAATTGTGATGTACTGTGCAGCTTGGGCAAAGTGCATTTGTTGCCTTGGAAACAAATAGCAGCAGTGAACAACTCAATGAAATTTATGGAATCAACTTCAATAAATCTTGATGATAAACGTGCAAAAACATACCCAGTTTGATGAAGACCTCCAGTATGCAGATGTGAAGGATGGCAGTAAGTTATGTAAGTGCTTTGGGGCCGATTTTGGGCTGCCACGGTCGTGTTCCTATAATACGGGCTTTTTTTTTGTTGTTTCTGAGGAAGCTGTCTGCTGCTTTTCATAGATATGGCATTTAATTTTAATTTCCAGGGTATATTTTAGTTTAATTGGCATGCTGGATGATTACAGTGGGTTGTTTTGTCTTTTTGCAAAGCCTGATTCATATCGAACTCGGGATAAAAATAAAATTGAGAGTGGTGGCAATCCAAGGGTGCACGGAGGGCCACGTCGCCCGCCTCCAAGAAGGGTGCAAAATTTCACAAATTATTAAAGCACTTATGTAGGGCATCTCCCTAATTCCTTGTATCAGCCTGTGAGTTTTACAGCCGGGGACAGGTCAGGGATTTTGGAGTTACAGCCAAGCTCTGTGGCAGATTCTCTCTCATGTGGAAAGGTCTCTCTATTTACCTGTGCATAGGGACAGGGTAGGTTTATTGTATCTCAGCCTGTGATATTTTCTAAAATTGATATTTTTCCTTCCTGGTTTGACCTGTGGATCGATGAGGGTTCAGGAATATCAGTGGACTTGTCTGGAGATGACGTCGTAAACCTTTAACACAGCCCTTAATGCAATGAGATGTTTTCCCATTATTTCCCTTGCCTCTTCTCCTTACAGGGCCTTATTTTCACGATTTTCTGCCAGGTCAGGAAGCACTGGGAATATTTGTTTCTTCCTTTCCGTGGTGTGCTGGGCCCCAGTTTTGCCCTTCAGCAGCTGAAGGGGCTGCATGAGGCCAGAGCCTTCCTCCACCCCTCTGCTGCAGCCACCTCGTCCTGCTGGGCTGGGACCCAAACCCCAGCCTGCCCCCATGGACAGGGGTGTCAGAGAATCCCACAGTGGGTTGGGTTGGAAGGGACCTTAAAACCCATCCAGTCCCACCCTGCCATGGCAGGGACACCTCCCACTGTCCCAGGCTGCTCCCAGCCCCAATGTCCAACCTGGCCTTGGGCACTGCCAGGGATCCAGGGGCAGCCACAGCTGCTCTGGGCACCCTGTGCCAGGGCCTCCCCCCCCTCCCAGGGAACAATTCCTGCCCAATCTCCCATCCAGCCCTGCCCTCTGGCAGTGGGAAGCCATTCCCTGTGTCCTGTCCCTCCCAGGCCCATGTCCCAAGTCCCTCTCCAGCTCTCCTGGAGCTCCTTTAGCCACTGGAAAATGTTAAAGGGACATTTTCACCTCTTAGAAGTTGCCTCCCTGTATCTTAAGCCAATTTCTCTGCAGAGGTTATTATTCCCACCCTGCCCAGTGGGTGCTTTGGTTTTGGTGGATGTTGGAGCTCTGTTGGGTGGACTGCTCATCTCTTAACCTTGGCCCTCCTTTTTTCTTCTCTTACACCATCTTTTCTTACTCCTGGAATGAGATTGTTTCAGAGCATAAAGACTTCATGTTACTGCTGTCCTTGGACTGTCAGGAAGTGAAAATAACCCCAGCCAGGATCCTGCTCCTACCCTGGCACCCGGGTTCCTGCCGTTGTTTCAGATGCAGCACTTTAATTTGTTACTTGGATCTGCCCAGATTCCCAGCCAAGCCCTCGTGTTGATCAATATCTTCCAGTCCACAAAGTCAGTGCTTCCCCCAGCCCTAATATGTTGTATGGATTAGGAAAATCCCTGTGGATGTTGAGGATCACGCCTGCAAATCAGCCCAGGTCTGGTAGCGGGGCTTGGGATGTGGCTCTGCAGAACCTGGGGCTTGCCCTGAGCTCAGAGCGATGGATTTTAATTTATTTAATGCTGGGTGTATTCCTTGCCTTGGCTGGGATCAAAATCTGAGTTTCCCTTGGATTTCCTCAGGTGTGGAGGGCTGGGAGCCCAGAGGGCTTCTCCAGAAACGCCGGGCACGTGGGATGGCTGCTGAGCTCTGCTCTGATGTTTACAGACCACCAGAGCTCTTCCCATTAACATACAACTGCATAAGACAGCTTGAACTCCATTAGGAGCTAAATTTAGTGACTCACTAACTCCTTTTTGATATGTTTTTATAATTTCATTGTATTATGACACTTGATTTTAAATTTGCATGAGTAAATGAGCCTCTTACTAAGTCAGGTAAAAAAGATTTTTCAGTTATCTACCATGAAATAAGACATGAAAAAAAAATAGTGAGAGGAGAAAGCAACGTATCCTTGACATATTTAGTTTACATTTTTTTCCAACTGTGCTGACTGAACGTTTCTAACCATTAATGATCCAATAAAGCTGTTTGTACCGCTTTAACAGGCTAAATAATTTCACATTAGCAATACATTTTGTAATTAATTTAGTATTTTGTGGGGGAACCCTATTTTTGGAAATTACAAATTTACATTTCATTGCACTCACAGTCTGACTCGGAAGATACAGCGAGTGAAAAACTGGCCTTTTATGGTTCACCTCCAAACAGGAAAGTCCACGGAGGCAGTTAACAGCAGTGAACAACTTTAATTGGAATTTCCATGGCTTGTTCAATGAATTCCTGCAGGGTTCCTTAAAAATACCCCCTGGGTAGTGAAGCTCCTGCAGCTGGTGGAAGATGAGACCACACACCTTCATCCCTGGGGTTCCACCAGCTTCTGATTCACTAACATGGATTTATGGGTTGGTTTGTTTCAAGTATTTCTGAACTTTCATTCAGGATAACCTTGGCAAGACCCGAACAACTTTGGGATTTGCACTTCAAAAGTATTTTCCCTCTCATTTCCTGTTGGAGAAGAGACCACCCAAGGCTCTGCTGCCAGTGGGATTTGGGGGGTGTGTGTGAGGAGCATCCCTTTGTTTTGCTCAGGTGATGATCAGCAAGGAGATGGCACTGGTGATCCTCTGGGCTCTGGTGATGATCTCACGGGGAGGTGAAAGTTCCTCTGTTAATTATCCAGCTTTTTGACTCTCTCCATCTCTCTGGACACCACTAGCTTTAGTGTTTTTTTTTTTTGTGTTACTGATATTTTTCCTTCTCTTTCCCCTCGTTTCATTAACAGTGACAGATGCTTTTAATTAAAAAGAAAAGACAAAACAAAATCCCGAGTAAAACAAAAAGAGAATATTCTAATTTGGCGTGACATTATGAGGCAGGATGGCTCCTGGCATCCAAGGTATGGAAAAGGTCATCTTCCACAGCTCCAGCCTTTTGCAACAGTGGAATTAAGTTCAAACTCAGGCTGGTTTTGAAGTCTTAAGTCTCTCCAGGGATTCCTTTCATAACATCTTCGAACTGGATAACACTACAGTAAATGAAATACACTGCACTGGATTAAAGGGTTATTTCCCCTGTGTGTCGAGCTGACACAGAATCCCAACCCTCAGGTTGCCTCCGAGTTGTCTCTATCTGCTGATCCCCTCCCTGCTTTACATAACTGCTCTTGGAGTTTTTGCAGGGGAAACTTTGGCCATTATTTATTCGGCCCCGGCGCTCGCGGAACGATTTTATGCAGCGAGGAGCCGAAATAAAGCAGCTAAACGGGGAGGGAATTTAATGGGCATCAAAACGTGAGGGAAGCGATGCAAGGGAAGAGCAGGGCTGCCTCTCCAGGTCTGTGGTGCTGCTCTGTAATTTGTACTGAAACTCAAACTGTGGC
The DNA here is from genome assembly GCA_013397395.1 of Sinosuthora webbiana. NCBI lineage: Eukaryota > Metazoa > Chordata > Aves > Passeriformes > Sylviidae > Sinosuthora > Sinosuthora webbiana. The sequence continues at coordinate 1,527,588 of VXBN01012032.1, read as the reverse complement.
TGTGCCTGCGCTGCCGCTCACACGTTCAGCACAGAGCCCGCAGAAACAACGGGGCTGAGAAATGCTGCTGTGCTCCGAGCTGACTGCTGCAGCAGCTGCAATTTGTTAGGGGTCGTTGGCAATGAGTTTTCTTGTAGAACAAATGCTCCTTCTGACTTTGAACTTGGTGCCTGGTGCAGCTCGTGCAGGTTTTGTTGAGGGACGGGCACCCAAGCTGCTGCCATCTGCTGAGCTCCAGGGGAAAACCAACGCCTTGGAATCTTGGAGCACTGGCTCCTCCAGTTGCGTTGTGCCATCCCATGGCCAGGGCCCTGTGCCAGGCTGGCCTCTTGATGCTGGGGAGGGTGTTGTCTCCAAGCCTGGCGTGGCAAATCACGGTGGACATCTACTGAACCTACTCTGGAACTGCACAAATGGTCTTGGTCCTTTGTTTCCCGCCCCAAAACACTGATCAAAGACCCGTCCAAAATCACGGGGAGCCTGAGAAACACAAAATCTCCAATGACATTTTGACAAGGAAAAAGGAGAGAGCTGTTTCTTCTCTGTCCCTGGCTCCTCCCATTTTATTTTATCCAAGGCTGGCAGGGTCAGATGGAAAACAGTAGCTGTGTTATGAAGTGTTTATTTAAGATAAAATGGATCCTCCATATGCTCGATCCGTTTGGGTGTGGCAGGAACAGGGCACTGTGCTCTGGGTGTCCCCCTGTACCTCTGGATCCCATTCCTTGTTGAATCTCTTCTCCCACACCACAGTTTTCTCTGGATGTGCTTATGGGTGCCTCTGGAATAACCACTGCTCCTCTCACCCAACCCCAAACCCCTCTCCTAAGAGCTGGAGGGTGGATGGGGCTGCTGCTCTTCACTAGGATGGGGAGATGCTCCTGGTAATTCTGACATGCTTTGTCTCCATGAACTTCTGGGATGCAGGACCTGGGGCTCTGTGAAAGGTGTGCAGCTGGATTTGTCCCTGCTGAAGGGTTTCTGCTGGCCAGGAGGTGACCCCACAGGCATCAGGTTCCTCCGTTTCCAAGTGTTACTCACAAATAAACACCCACACTCATTAAAAACGTGGGAAACGACACTTTGGGGATTCTGCTGTCCACGAGTCATTAAAATCAACAATGTTTTTAGATTTCCCTCTGACTGAACAACCTGGGAGCAGAAGCAAAGGCAGGGAATTGCATGTGCTGGGTACCTGGAGGTGCCCTGACTCTCCCACAGCCTCTGAGACGGTCGCTGTCTTTCCAGGAGGTCTCAAATCTCCCTGGAAAAGCTGGGACATCTTGAAAATATGCTCGGAGCTTTTAGCACTTCCTCCGGATTATTTCTTCAAGTATTTAAAAATATATTTTATAGCACTAAAATAAATGTCAATGAGTCTGCATGGCTTGGGGCTAACAATAGTATTTCTATTTCCATCCAGCAGCCTGGCAGGGCATTTGGCGATGGAAGAGCTGGATGTGGAGACCTGGCTGTTTTCTTTCTGACTCGGTCCTTGATGTCTTGAACAGTTTTATTCTCTTGTGCTTTACTTTCCCTGTTTTGCTAAATAGCAATGAAAAAGCTTCCTCGCTTTGTTCAGGCACCTGGGATTTATCAAAGGCCTCTGGGCAAGTGTTAAATGCTGAGCTGGGTATAAAAAGCGTTATTTAGTGTTATGTTTATACCTCTTCAATGTTAGCATGTATTTTTATATACTCCTTGCGGTGACCTTTGTGTTTTTCCAACCAAGCAGACAATCTCCTTGACTCAGGGGGTTGGTTTTTTTCCACTGCCTGCTGTGGCATCTCCCAAGGGATTTTGTAAATAACGCTTTTTTTGGGGGGTGTTTTCAGTGTTTGGGCTGGGACTCGTGGTGCTGGTGGTGCTGGAGGTGCCAGTTGCATGCAGAGGGTGGGAGAATTGCCACGAGGAAAATAATAGCGTGGAAGTCCATTGCTCTCATTCCTCACCTTCCTTCATTTTCTCAGCTACAACCACAGGATGTTTTAAGGATCCCAGGCTGCCATGTTTGATGGGCAGTGATTTGGCGGGGTATCCCGAGCCTTAAGGAGCCTGCAGAGGGGCAGGGCACGGAGTTGGTGTGGGGAGAGGTGTAGGAGGAAATGGGATGGCAGGAATTCAGCCCTGGCACCGTGTCAAAGGCAGCGAGCCCTGCTCGGAGCAGCTGCGTTCCCCGGGACTGCGGGAAGCCAAATGGTTTGTTTGTCTGTTTACACGGATCTGTGGGGCTGTGTAGGGGAAAACCACTTAGCAGATATTCTGCTATTAAAGCAGATGGTGGGAGATTAATCTGGTTTTTAGGGGGGTACTTGTGCTGCTACGATGACCACGTTGCTAATTCCTTCCCGTGCTAGGAGTCCTTCCATCGCTCCAGGGGATGGGGGGGGGATTGTGTTTCCTGAAGCTCTCGGCTCCTTCCTCGCCTTTTCCCAGGCTGATGTGGTATTTTGGGAAGCACAGGAGCGTTTGGTGAGGCTTGTTGTTGCAGTTTCTCTACCCATGTGCTTTCCACACTGTCCTCTGCTCCAGCCCTTTCCAGTGCTCCCAGGGCACTTCCAGCTGCCTCCTGGCCCTCCTGCAGACCAGCAGCAGCCCCCTGTGCTGCTGCTCAAACGCTGCTTGTTAGCCTAGATTTCCCTTTTTTTTTTTCCCCTTCCATTTTAGAAATTGCTCTTTTTTCCCCCCTGCCGTATCACTGACAGCCGCATTCTCCTTGACAGTTGTGATATTTGTATGTGTGCATAAAAACAGTAGGAAGCATTTATGTAGGTGTCACTAATTTAATTTAATATAATCTGATCTGTGCGTATAGGGGAGGACTGCTCTGCGCTGAAAATGCTTCTCTTTATTTTACAGTCTCCACCGTCATCAAATACAACTCCTGTCATTCTCCTCTTCCATTCACCTACCCAAAGACCAAATCTGGAAATAGTAACCAAAAGAGAAGCCCACGTCACGCACAGAGCAGGGAAAGGTTGAAATAATTGAAGGGTAAGTGATTTTTTTTTAATTTTTTTTTCTTCACTCTTATCCTGTGTGTAAAGCTACAATAGGAAGTGCAAGACTGTGTAAAGAAGCTGTTAAGCACACACACAGCTGCTCTGTGTGGAAAAAAACGACTGAAATGCTGCTTTGCTGATCAAAGGAAGGTGAGAAAGTGCCCGGGAGGGGCAGTTTGGAGTGTTGGTGCTGGTTCTGCTCCTGCCTGGGTGGAAGCAGAGGCTCTGCACAGGCTGGCATGGCTTTGGCTGGTCTGAAGGAGCTTCCCAGCTGAGAGGGAGCCGGGATATCGGAGCCTCCCGCTGCTGAAGAGCTCTTGTGTCATTTCCTTCTCTCTTCCCCACTTCAAACCCCTCTCAGCTGGGGTGGTGGGCTGCGTGCGTGGGGCAGGATGTGTTTTTGCCTTGCTCCTGCTCTCTGCAGTCCCTCAGCTCCGTGAGCTTTTCCTGGAGAGCAGCCTGGCCGTGCCTGTGCCGGGATTTTCCGCAGGGAAGCGTTGATGGGGGCTGGAGGAGGCACAAACTGGCTGGCAGAGCGAGGAGGCCCCTCCCTGGAAATGTTTGCCTCCAGGCTTTCCTTTCGCTGCGAGCGTGGCCAATGAGATAGGAGGAGATAGAAAAATCAGCTTTTGTGAAATTCAGAAGCCTGGCTGAAGCATTAGTGAGCTCCAAATGGTGGGGAGCTCGTTTTCCCACCCCATTCCCAGCTCTGTGCTTGCATATATTGTATTTCCACACGTGTTCTCGTGTAGATGGACAGGATACGCCTTCGCTCGCGTTTGAGAACTTCTCTTTAAACATCTGGGTTTTTCTGGTTTATTGCTGTTGTGGGTTTGTTGGTTGGTTGTTTTTTTTTTACCCCTGCAATGTTTGTTCATGCAAAATTCATATCTGGGAAGGGCATCTTAAAATCCCTGCTTCTGAGTCAAAAAGGGAAAGTATGGAAGTGAAAAGAGAGATTGTATCGTTTAAGAAATATGATTCATGAATTAATCCTCGTCTGCTCCACCATCTGTGGTGTGTGTTTCAACACAGAAATCCTGGGTTATATCTCTTTAAAAAGCTTTCTTCTTGCTGATTGCCTGAGTTTGCTGCAGCTCTAACGGGGAATTTGCTTCTTTTGGGGGAGAGGACGGTGGGATTTATTCACAGCCTGGGTGGGTTGCCTGTGTCCAAGCTGTAGGTCACTGAGGAGGCTGCAGAGCTCTGTGTTCTGGGAAGTGCTCTGAAATGCCATGAGCCTGATGTGCAGGCAAAGCTTGTGCATGGCTATTTTTGCTGTGAAATTGTGCCTGGATCTCTGGAGCAAGAGATGGGCAGCGATGGCAGGAGGTGCAGGAACCTGTTGAGGTCCTTCTGGAAAAGAAGTGACTCTTCCTGAAATGGACTGGAGCTCCAGAAAGTAAAGCACTGAGGTAGTTCCCATCCTGTTTCCTGGTGATGTTTTTGTGATTTCCTTGTAGAGAAAGAGAGAGGGGAGGTTTCTCATCTTGGTCCCAAAAAGAAGCTGCCATGCTTTGTGCTTCCAGGAGAAATGGGGGATGAAGGGACACTGGGAGTTTTTGGGGTGACCTTTTTCTGAATTGATTCTTTGAATTGTTTCTCAGATTTTTGCAGGGAACAACTTTCCTTTTTAAACATACTTCTCAGGTTCCTCTTCCTGAAGCAGGCCAGACCCAAGATGGGTGAGCCCTTTTCCTCCTGCCTGGACAGAGTCCCTGAGCAGGACAGTTTCAGTGCTGCAGCCACCATCAATGGATTGCTTATTTTCCTGGTTAAGGGATTTGCCCCATCACTTTTTCTCCCAGTGAGATGCTGGTAAAAGCTGGAGTGTTCTTCCTGTTCTGGAGGGGGATCTGAGGTGCTGGAGGGTGGTGGGTGTTGGGTGCCCTCAGCCCTTGTCACAGCTCACGGTGGCCTCAGCCCGTGGCTTGGTGATGCTCCCACGTGGCCAGAGCCCCTCCTGTGCCAGTGGCACTGATGTGAGCACAGCCCTGCCTGGCTCTGCTCACGCTGATGGATGGAGGTGATCCAGGAGCTGAGTCCCACAGTGAAATACTGCGGGTTTATTGCCTTCCCATTCATCCTGTTTTCACGCCTTTCTGCCTCCCTGACTCATTGCCGTCCGGCCTTTCCTTGCGGCTCCCGTTTGCTCTGGGAACACCCGCTGGACAAGGCTGGAGCAAAGCTCTGATGCTTCCCATTGCCTTGGGAGCTGATTTTTTAATTGAACATCTAAAGCCAGGACAGGAAAGGAGAAAATGCCTTTTTTCAGGAGCAGCAATAAGGTGTTAAAATGAAGGAGGATGTGGGGGATGCTCTGTCACGTGCTGAGCCCATCAAGGCTCTTCCATGGTCCCTAAGAAGTGTTTTCCCATTCCCTCCATTATCACAAATCCCTTCCTGCCCACTCACCAGGGAACTCTTGGGTGTGCAGGTGCTTCATGGCACAAAAAATCAACTCCACAAGCACCCGGAATCCCAATGCTGCCATAATGTCTGAAGGGAAAAGGGTGTCAGCTGTGGCTCAGCAAATGTTCAACCCAAATTGGAATTAGGCTGAAGTACATCCTCTAAAAAATCAACTACCCAGGGAATTGGCTGGAGCTGTGTCAGGGCAGGGTTAGGTTGGATTTTGGGAAAGGTTCTTCCCCCAGAGGGTGCTGGGCACTGCCCAGGCTCCCCAGGGAATGGTCTCAAGGCTGCCAGAGGGTTGGGATATTGCTCTAAGGGACAAGATGGGATTGTGTCGTGTGCAGGGCCAGGAGCTGGATTCAATCATCGTGTTAGTCCCTTCCAGCTCGGGATATTCCATGTTTCTGTGACACACCCCTGCATGGAAAATGCTGCTGGGAATGCAGGCCAGATGTGCTCCTGGCTCTCTGTTCATCTCACCCCCACAGACACACCTGGACATTCACAGACTTTGCCAGTGACTGGATCATTCCTTGTGTGCCTTTACAATATTTTGCGATTTTGTACATTTCTCAATCATTTTTGTTTGGTGAGAGTTCCTAAGCTTGTTTGCCATCCTTTATCTGCCCCTTGCTAGTCTGGGAAGCAGAGATGGTTTCCTGGGGGCTTTCCTGCAAACCTCCACCCCTGTCAGCTGTGTGCTGATGCTGGTAATCACTTCTCCAAAGTCTCCATAAAACAAGGACTTTGTGCCTGGAGAATGTCCCGTGTTTACCTGCATGGCCAGCGTTGGCATTTTGTAAAACACTCTGAGTCCCCACAGAAGCTTTGCTGGTAAAAAAAACCCCACCAAACCAACAAGAGGTAAAACAAATTCCATCAGAAATGGGAAGCAGAAGCAGTCCAGGCAGATTCCATTAGCCACAGGTTTTACTTTTTGTCCTAAGCTTTGATTAAAATCAGCAGCTTTTATTTAAAGTAAAAAAAGAAGAGCGTTTATGCTCACCTTTATTTCCACCACAGTGTGGGGTTGTAAATGAGGGGTCTGGTGGTTCCCCCAGCTTCTCCTCCCTCTGCAGGGTCCCCCCTGATCAGAAGGTGTCCCCTGGCAGGGTGACAATGCCGGTGGCAGAGGACGTGTGACTTTCCTCCCAAGGTTTCTTGTGGACAAAGAAAGGAGAAGCATTGATTGCCCATCAATTCTTTAGGACCCCAGTGAAACAGCTGCTTGTTTCTCCTAAACAATTATGCCAAGACGGAAATTGGCTGCTGTCTGCACGGACTTTTTGGATGGGGAAAATTAAGCAGTAATAGCTGGAAAAATAATACGGGCTATGAGATAATAGATGCCTGAGGGATAAAATTAAGCAGTATTTTACAACGAAGGAAGAGGGTTTGGCAATAAATAGTTTTGCCTTTGACTTCCTTTTGTTTGCCAGAGGGCTGATGTTGTTTGGGAGAGGCTGTCCTGGGCTGTATTTTCCAAGCAGATGTAGGAAAACAGTGAAGGTGTGGAGGGTTTTCAGTCCCTGCCAGGAAGGCTCTGCCAGCCCGGGGTGCAGCCCACGCTGCCAGCCCTGCCTGCTGTTGGATGTGACAGGGATGTGACACTGGAGCTGCTGTGGGAAATCCCACCCTTGCAGGGGGATGTTCAGAAGAGAATAGCAAGGTTTACCAGACAAAATGGGAACAGGGTTGGGTTTAAATGCCACAGGGAGCCCAGAAAGGGGCGTTGGTGTGTTCAGCACCCCAGCAGGGTCCCGGTGGAGGTGATTCCCCCTCTCCCTGTGTGCTGTGCAGAAGCCCCTTCCCAATAATGCCACCACAGTGGGATTTGGTTTTCCTCTGCCGTCTCTCCACAATGTGCTTTTCTCTAACAGCTCCTTGAGCACCTGGCCAAGGAGGTCGTTTGGAAATGCTGTTTCCTCCTCGTGCCACCCTCCCCTTCCACTTGTGCACAGGGAATGTGCCAGGGTGGGCTGGGAAAACACTGTGGTTGTCTCCTGGTGCCAGTGAGAACATCCCAGGGGGTGCAGGACTCTCTCTCTGCTCCAGGGGCACCATCGTGGGCAGGGCGTGTTTCTCTTCACTTTGCATGAAGTAAAAGCACAGTTCAAACAGAACTGCAAGCCCTAATCCCACTTTCCTAGGGATGGATTCGGGTGCAGCAGGTTGAGATTCGAGCTCTTTAGCCCAGGCCAGCTGCTGAGAGCTTTTAATTCCACAGACCTCAGGGAAAGCCTCCCTGCCAGGTGGGGAGATTTCCTTAGAGTGGAGAGGGTCTCAGGAGAGTTCAGAGTCCTGGCTGTCCCCAGGAGCTCAGCTGGGAGCGCTCAGCACCTCTGCAAGGGAGGCCAGGCTGCCTCGTGCATCCAGAACGGAATCATTAAGTCGCTGTGCACTAAGAGTGTGTTTTTATTCATGGAGTGTAATGTGATTCATTTGCCCTTTTGCTCCCGTGGTGAGGAGGCCGTCATCTCGTATGCATCGCTGGCTGCAAGCACAGCTCTGCTTCGTTTTTATTTTTAGGGGTTCTGGCTGGGAGGGAACAGACATTTTCCCCCACGTGCAGAGTGGCTGCAGAGCTGAGTGGCCACAAACCCAGCCCTGGTGGGCAGCATTTAGCTGAGCTCAGCCCTCTCCAAAGCTCCCAGTGAGGATCCTTTCTCCTGCTCCAGCCCCTCGTGCCAGGGCAGTGCTGGAGCCCCTGCACCTCACCCAGGGCAGTGTTGGAGGCAGGAGGGACACGCTGGGGGAACAGCACCCTTGGGTGTCCCAGTGACACCCAGTCCCCACCAGCTCCTTGCAGAGTGGGGGTTAAGCTGTTCACTGGGGAAGCCAAACCCCAGGCTTATGGATGTGGCACAGGATCCTGCTGATACGTGCTGGATGTAGGGTGGGACCTTGCTCTGCTTGATGAACTGATGAAAAAGGGGTGAAGGACACTGTGGGTGCTCACTGCTGCGGGTCTCCTAGTGCAGCCAAGGAGGGCAATCATTCCTCCTTGGAGTTAGAGAAGAAAGACACCCAGCAGGGCAAGAGCAAAGGATACAAAAGGATGGACAAAATGCAGGTTTTTTTAAGTGTTGGCATGGGAAGCATCAATTAAGCCACTAGTTCCTAAAGAATATTAATGAGTAAACCAGTTGGAGTCACTCCCTCTCACAGTGGGACAGGCCCAGAGCACTTCAACTCTTCGTGTTGGATCTCCACCTGCAAAACAAGTCAGAAATTCCCTCCCAGCCCTGGCTGTGGTGGCCAGCCCTTTTTAATCACAAAGCCCTGAACTCTGTCCTGCTGGCAGATTCCAGGTGCTCACCCAGCGTGGCCCAGTGACCATCTCAAAGTCCTCAGGTGACCCTGGGTTTCTGATGTTGCAGGGTCGCAGCACGTGCGAAAATCAGTGAGATTTTAGAAGCAAAGGGCGGGAGGAGGAGAGTCAACTCCATGTGTTTCTTTTGCTTTTTTGCCTTGTCCTCTTCTTCCTTGTTTTTATATCTCCCCCTACACACTTCAGAGCCCAAATCCAGGCTGGGAAGGACTCACAGAAAACAACATCTGAGGCACAGGCGAGGGGCGAGGCACGAGCGTAGAGCTTAAATTGATGATTTTCTTACACTTTGTCGATGGGGAGGCATAAAAGAGGGTCAGGTGTGGATAAAGATAAGGGGTTTTCAGAGGAGCTTGGAGCCAGGAGCAGTTTGGGAAGGGGAGGTTTTCAGCCTCCGACGGTTTGGGAAGACAAAAGAGGTGGAAGCAGGGAGGTAACAACGCCGACCTTCTCTGCTCTTTGTTTGCAAGAAATGCACAAATCGCTGCTGGTATTGCTGAGTGCTTCCCTGCTGCTTTGTGGCTTGATTTGGAGCTGCAGCCCTTCCGAGCCTGGTTCCTGACTTCCAAAAAAAAAAAAAAAAAACCAAAAACAAAAGCACCAAAAAAAAAACCACCCAAACAAATCCCGGCCAACAGAATCGGAATTGTTCCCTCCGTGGTGGGAGGACCAGGACACCAACACCTTCACCTTGCGTCACCCTTGGATCCTGGGTGGGTTTGGTACAGATTAATGCCTTTTGGAGAGTTCTAGAAAGGTCAGAAACAGAAGAGAAGCTCTGATAGCAGTGTAGCAAGCAGCTGGCTGCCTTGGGTTTCATTTCACTGCCATAGTAACACCAGGAGCCTCGGCGTCAGTACCCTGCCCACTGAATGCCAGGGTCCCCCTCTTTTTGTCAAGAGACGAGCCCATAAGAAGGTGTTTTCTTCCTGGAGAATCTCTCTGAGGCAGCAATGGGCTTTTTGGAGGGTTTTGGTCCTCGTACCCAGAGATGTAAGGTGGGTGATTTACAAGGCACTGTGCAAATGCCAAATTGTTAGGCAGAACTGCTGCTGATTTAGAAGGCAGTTAAAGCTCTGAGTGTGCCAAGTGCCAGTAGAGTGTTTCTACAGATGGAATAACTGGAAATATTGGAGAGATTCCAAAGGTTTAATCAAATTCAACCAGGTTTTTTTCCCCCCTTTTTTTTCTTTTTTCTTTTCTTTTTTTTTTTTTTTTTTTTNTTTTTTTTTTTTTTAACTGCAGAATTCTCTGAGGAATGCGGGTTGAAATAGTAGATTATTCCACTGCCTTTAGTACCGTGGGGGAGATTTGCACAGATGAACATAAAGCAAACACACGAGACTTTGAAGCAAACACATGAGTGGGTCCATGAACGAGGGCTGGAGCAGCAATGCCCCTGAAATGCTGGACCAGAGCAGGGAACATCTCAGCTATCCTGGCAGGAGGCTCCTTGGAAGCAGAAGGATGGGTTTGCAGTCCCACAGCACAAAGGGAAGTGGCAGCCACGGTGTCCCTGGTGCAGTTCTGCTGGACCCAGGCAGGTTTTGGTGGGATTCTGGGCATCCTCTCCGTGCTCTCAGTGCAGTGCTGGGACATACATATGTTTCTGCACAGATGCCCACCTTCCTCTAGTCTTGTTGACAGCCTTTCCAAGGCTTCTCATTTAGCCAGACCATATGTGCTTGGGCATGGAGATAGTGGGATGTGGAAAGAGCAGCGCATTATCCTTGGGCTGCAAACACCATCAGGAGCAATTCCCAGCAAATTCTGCCGGTGCAGGGATCCAGAGCTGCTGATCCCACCTCGCAGGAGCCATCAGAGGCCATCCCTGCCCTCATTTGTCAAAACCAGGGTCCAGAGAGCCACTTCCCTTTGTCGTATCCCCAAACCAGCTCTCGCCATCCCCTCCTTGAGCATTCATCCAAAGCACGGATGAAGGCCACCAGGGAGAGGGGAAATGGTGTCTCCAGGTGGAGCTTTGCTGCTGAGGAGCAAGCTGGGGAAGGGGTTGGACATTTTTCCGTGGGTTTTCCCTTGTTGGTGCAGAAAATGAAGAGCCCATCCCCATTTCTGGCAGCAGGGTTTTGTCTGGGGGACAGTGCTGGAGCTTTTACCTTGCTGGCTGGGTTTGGTTTTTTTTTCGGCAGAATTTTTGGGTTTTGCAGAAGGCTTCTTTGGATGCATTAAGTGTCATTTATTTATTCTTGTGAGAGGAGAAGTTTCCTGCTCTTCCTGGAGCAGGATCCTCCCTGGAGTTGGGGGCTGTCCCTGCGAGGCGCCGCCATGCTCCCGGCACAGACCCCGTGTGGCTCTGAGCTGTGTTTCTCCCGGAATAAATCCCTCCAAAGCCATTAGCCTCAATGCCACAGTCTGCTGCTCCTGCTTTCCTGCCCCCACCTCCACCCTGCCATTGATCCAGCCTGCTCCCTGTTTGCTGCAGTCAGGGCTGCCTCTGCCGCTGCGCACAAATTGCCTCAAAATTGAATTGGTTAAAACCATTTCATAAACATTCCCTCCCCTTCCTGATCCCGGCCACTGCGCCAGCCAGAGCTGGAGCTTTCATGTGGTTTTACCTGGCCAAGGAGTGGGGCAAGATTCCCAGTTTTGTGGTTGTGTTTGTGTGGGTTTGTTGGTTTTTTTTTTGAAGTCAGTGTAAAAATTAAAGCTGATGTGGTTATAGGAATCAGGTCCCTGAAGAAGCTGTTGTCTGTCTCTGGATCTGTGTCTTAGGTGGTGTATCCTGCTCAAAGGATGTCTTGGTGTGCCTCAGCTCCTCTTGGCTTTGCAGGGATTGGGATTCTCTCTGTGCCATGTGCCACCAGCCCCTCTGAGATGAGAGCTCCAGTGCTCGTCCTGCTGTGCTGGGCTGTGCTCTGACAGCTTCGAGGCGCCAGGATTATTGTTTTCCTGCTGATGTGGTTGTGGTCTGACCAGGGGCAGCTGGGAGATGTGGAGCTGTGGTATTTTGGAGGAGTTTAACAGGTGAACACCCCGGGGTACAGCAGGTCCACAGCAGGATGGTGATGATGCCCAGGATTTTGGAGCACATCCCTCCAAAGCACCTGGGGACTTCAGGGAGGAGGTGAGCCCATGCTCACCTCCCTGGAGCTGAGGAGATGTGCTCACCTGAGCCAGTGACAGAGGAACTCCCTGTATCAGACACATCCCAAGGCCGCTGTGCTGCTGCCAAAAAGCTTCTGTGAGGACTGTGGAAAGCAGGCTTGGAAACCAGAAACGGTTTTGCAGGTAGTTTCAAGTGTCACCCCGAAAAGGTGTGTTTGCACAAAAGATGGCTCAGTGCTCCCAGCAGCTGGTGATGTTCCATTGTTCCTCGTTCACCATCCGTCCCTCCGAGCTCCTCTTCACTCCCAGTCCTCTCACAAGAGCCCTTCTGCAGCAGCGTTTATCTCGAGTGCTGCTATATCAGGATCCATCGATCTTGTCATGAGATCATCTGCACCCAGCCGAAGCTCTGAGGGTGGAAAAGTGACACGAGCTCCCTGTTCCCCTGGGCAGGTCTGGGGCTGGCTCAGGGTGAGACTTGCTTGGATCTTCCTTGTGGGGTCCCCATCGTGGAGGGCCCAGCCCAATGTGATCATCTCTCTCTCCAGGAGGTGCCCAGGACCCAGCTAAGCCTCAGTCCTCTGGCCCCCTCTTAGCCACTTTGCAAATCCTTGTGGAAATCTGCCTGAATTCAGTTTTCTCCTAGGATTCCTCCTTCCTGCCCTTGCCCAGGGGCTCTTGGTCCTGCAGTCTCTGCCTCTGGAGCACCCCTTGCGTGCCCTGGGGAATATCCTGGCTGGGCATTCCCAACACTTGCAAGTTTCCTCTTGTGCTACACTGAAAGCGGTTGGAACAAGCTCCTGCAGGGATGTTTTCAGTGCCTACAGATCCTCCCTAAACTCTTCTCTGACATCTTGTCTGCAGGAGGTGGTGGTGTTAAAGGACAGCAGACACATCTGGCCTTGTGAAGCCTCACTGTGCCCTCCTCACCCTGTGACCTGTCACCTGTGGTGACTCCTCCACCCTCGTCTGCTGATGGCAAACGTGGTGCTGCTGCACTCAGGAATTTTTTCTGTGTCCTGACATCTGTACAGGCTTCTTCTTTGGGTATTTCACATGTAATAATGATTGTATGAAATTAGTGTGGTTATTGGTGGTGAGGCCCTGGCCCAGAGAAGCTGTAGCTGTCCCTGGATCCCTGGAAGTGCCCAAGGCCAGGTTGGACACTGGGGCTTGGAGCAGCCTGGGACAGTGAAAGGCGTCCCTGCCCATGGGGACAAGGAATGGGAATCCAAGGGGGATGGAATAAGTTGTTCTTTAAGGTCCCTGCCAACCCAAACCATTCTGTGAGTCTTACTGACAGCCCTGAAGCTCACCCAGAGAACCCAACACCAGTGGTGCAAACTTATTTGCACATTTTAGTCCAGACAGAGCCACCTGTCTTCAAGTGCAGACAGCAATTTCAGTTTCTGCTTAGGTGTTGTCATTCCTGTTGTCCTGTCAGGCAGGCAGGAGGTGTCTGTGCTGCTGATGCCTGTGTCACCTCAAACCAGGCTCAGCAATAAACCTTCTCTCAGGAAATCCTTGGTTAGGTGTACTCCTGCTCTGGGGCCAGATTGGAGCTGGAGGTGAGGTGCTGCTGCCAACATGTTGTGGTCCCAGCCCTTCTTCTCATCCTCAAATCCTCCTTTACATCTGTTTTGAAATGTTATTACCCCTGGGGCCTGACTCCCTCTCTTCTCCCAAGAAAAAGAGAAGGCAATTTGCCTGGACAACGTTGTGTGTCTGTGTTTTACAGCGCTGACCTCGTGTGCCACAGCCTGCTGCCACCCAGACCTGCTGAGGTTTGCTTGGCTGTGTCACCCTGCCCTTGCTGGAGAGGAGAGCACAGGACAGGGAGTGACACGAGGTTCAGCCTGAAACCCCTCACCTGAGGGGCCTCTGACCTCGGGCAAACTGAGTGCTGCTCCTCCTTGAGGTTTTCAAAGGAGGGAGATGGAATCCCACCCCTAAAAGGGGTTTATAAACCAGAATCTCCTCTTCTGGCACAGGTGCCCCAAAGAACAATGTTTTGAGGCTCTCTCTCTGGTTTTTCTCTTTTTTTTCAGATGGAACAGAACATTTCTTTCCAAGGAAATAGAGAAAACATGAACGGTCTCTCACTCAGTAGTGATTTGGGTTTTTTTTGTCAGCTCCTGGTGGTTGTTCCCCTGCCTTGGGGATGACAGGGAGGCACTGGGATGTCCCTGGAGCCATCACCCACCTGGCACCTGCTTCTCCTCTTCCCTCCTTCCCCTTCCCACACCACCAAGTGCTCATCCTGTGGCTCTTGGCCAGGCAAGGAATTTAGTATTCAGGAAGTTGGGAAGTTCGACTGTCCTTGGTCTAATTAGTTCCTTAAGCACAGGGGAGCTCAGATCACAGTTCAAATGGCTGTAATTTGAGTGAGCTTGAGACAATAGGAGAGGATTAAGTAGCAAAATTGTGTCTATTACTTTGGCCAGAAAAAAAAAAAAAAGAAAGAAAAAAAACTATTCAATTTGAGCAGAATATATAATTTTCTGAGCACGAGGGTTAGGTATTAATGTGGGCTTGGCAGAGTTCATCATTTGTAAGACTGCACTGAGAGTTCTTCACGTGCTGAGATCTGAGATCAAGGCTGGAAGTCGAACGCAGCTTTCTGGAAATTCTCCTCGGAACAAAGAACTGGCCTCAACAAAGAGGTGACTGGGGAAGATTTAATTGCTTATTTTTGTAGGAAGCCCTCCTAAATGGTCTTCTGGTCTTAAATCCTGTGGCTGTCTGTAAAATTTCGGAGGTGGCTTTTCTCGGAGAGGGGCCCTGCAAGCGTCTGCCTCCCTTTTCCAGGCTAAGAGCTTCCCTGAAGGGGATCCAGCTCCAGGGGTCCCTCCCCTCAAAAAGGCGTGGCAGAAATACAAAAAGCCCCAAACACCCTGGGGATTCAAAATAATGCAACCTGGAGTGAAAGCCTTTGCTTTTCCCCTCTCTCCCTCGGCAGCAGATGTTGGAATCCAGGTGTTTTGCACTCAGGAGGGCTTGCAGCAGCCACAGCCCCGCGCATGTGCTGCATCCCTGGGAGCCCTAAGTGGTGTTTTCATGCTTTTAGTGGTATTGTGCAAGGCATGGCTGAGGGACAGAATTGTCCTTTGTCTATCTAGGATGGGTAAATGGTGTATTTTATCTTTTTTTTTTTTTTTTCTTTTCTTTTTTGATACTGTGTGCCTGCATCTGTTCCGATAGGGGAAAAACAATTGCTAATTGGAACATTTTGAAGGGGTTTGGAATGAACGAGAACAAACATTACCAGGCTGAGAAATTTAAAGGGAATTCAGTAAAAAATGTCTGGGTTTAAGGACTTCCAGGAGTGGTTTTGGTTGGCTTAAACTTGAGCATGGTGAGAATAAAAGGCCTTTGATGGCTGGTTTCTGCATGAACTGAACTAGCAGGACGGTGTGAGAGCGTGAGCTGGGTCATGGAATTATTTTGGTTGGAAAAATCCTTTAAGGTCTTTGAGTCCAGGCATTCCTCCAGCACTGCCAGGGCCACCTCTGACCCGTGTCCCCAGGTGCCACATCTCCACATGGCTGTTAAATCCCTCCAGCCATGGGGACTCCACCACTGCCCTGGGCAGCTGTGCCAGGGCTGGACAACTCTTTGAGGGAAGAAATTTCCCCTGTTATCCAACCTAACCCTCCCCTGCCACACCTTGAGGGCAGGGACATCCTGCTACTGCCTTTTATTTTCCTGTAAAGAAATCAGGTTTGAACATTGCACAGATAATGCAGGAAAACCACCCAGTTCTGTCCTTTCTTGTTGTCTCATCGATGTCTGTCACCTGTGAGGGGTTCTTAAGGAGTTGGATCAGCAGATCCCTGCTGGAACCAGGTCCTTCCCATGCCAGCCATGATTCCAGGGAGCATTAAATAGGGCTCTTTTTGCTGCAGGTACTCATGCTGCAGTGGGGATCGTGCTGAGGTACCAGGCAGCTGTGGTTGCATTTTCTGCATGGATAAAGAAGCTCCTGCACAGGCATATTTAGGACTTAGAAAGCTTTTGGCTGAGAATTTGCTGTGCAGGGCAGAGGGACACAGAGACACCACAATGCTGCCTCCAGTCTCCTTTGAAGTCTGGGCAAGAGGTCATGTTTACTGGTGTTTTTTTAAATTTTGGCTTATTTCTTCAGCTCTGCCCTTTTTTTTTTGTCCTCTAACCTGAAGGCTTGTGCTCGCTTGGTTCTCCTGCTGGCCACCTTTAATAAATCAAGCAGAGAACGATGCGTTGGCTTCACCAGCATTTCATTTATTCCTCCTGTGTTGGCTTCTTTGCTTGAAGCCTCTCAGTAGGCAAGGGGTTAAACAGCATCCTTATGGTTCTTCCAGTTACCCCATCAGGACTGTTTAAAAATTAGCTTCTCCCCACTTACTGCACTATAATTAGGATACAGGAGTTGTGGGGAATGATTTCACAAAGTGACTTGGTGTACTCGCCCGTGCACCCCAGGGAGCCAGGCAATTATGCATACATAATTCCACTCTTTGAATATTTTCTCTTTCTCTGCATAATTTCTCCCTATTCATCTTTCCAGTGTCCTTCTGAGATAAACTTAGAAGCCTCAGCTTTCAGAATTTAAAAAAAGCTCCTGTGCCTGCCATGTGCACTATTTGCATTTAAGCCAGCAGCCGCTCTCGGGGCTGCGGCGGAGGGGAGAGGCTGGAGGGGAGGGCATGGAATGGAGCCCGGGGAAAGGAGCAGGAGGAGCCCTCCAGTGCTCCTGGAAGGATCACAGAGAGCCTGGGAATCACACAATAGAATCATTGAATTGTTCAGGGTGGAAAAAACCTCTCAGGTGAGCTCCAGCCGCTCCCAAGGCCAGCACTGACCCGTGTCCCCAGGTGCCACATCCACACGGCTGTTAAATCCCTCCAGGGATGGGGACTCCCCCACAGCCCAGCTGTGCCAGGGCTGGATGACCCCTTTGGGCAAAGAAATTTCTCCTAAAATCCGATCTAAACCTCCACAAAAGGTTGTGGCTTTGAGCAACCCGATCCAGTGAAAGATGCCCCTGCTCACACAGCTGGGGGTTTGGTTGGGATGATTTTTAGGAGGTTCCCTCCAGGGATATTCTGGAGCTGCCCCTTTCAGGGCTGTGTTTTGGTTCTCATGCCCTGTGTGTGCTGTTCTCAGGGAATTCATTGCAGCCTGGCAGGGAAGCACAAGCGACTGCAGCATCTTTCCCCTGCTCCAGTCAGTTTATCTCTATAAACTTGCTGTTGACATGATGCAATTTCTCCTGGCTGCAGCGTAGCTGTAGAGCAGCAAAGTTGTGATAAAAGACAACTTGTTGAAGGGATTCTTTGTCATACTCACGGTTCATCTACAATTCCTTTTCTTCCCTGGCCAGCAGTGTGGTGGTGCTTTGCAGTTATCCCTGCATTTGATGCCTGTTCCTTCTTCCCCCCCGCTCCCTTTTCTTCCTGATTCAAGTTCCCCATTCATTCTCTCTTCCTTTTAGTTTCTTCTCCCTTTTTTTTTATTTTATTTTATCCACCACCTTCTCGAGGCACTGAAGCTGTGAGTGCTTTACTGTGGTCTGAGGAAAAGCTCCTGTTCTACTTCCCGAAGAAAGCTCATTGTGTAGTGCCATGAAAAACGGTTTAAACAACACAAGGGAATAAAGGCACTGCATTTCTCTGAAAGTTTTTCTTTTCTTTTCCTTTTTTTTTTTTTAATTTTTTTTAGTTTTTAAAGAATAATACATAAGCCGCTAGGAGAGGGCAGAAATGTCTCCTGCTTCTCTCTGGTCGTGCCTGTCAGGCTGTGAAATTCTAAGGAAACCTACGTTTTACATGGGAGCTTGAAAGCTGGACACCCCACCTCCAAACCTTTGCTGTTCTCGGCATTATCCTCATAAGCCTAACAAAAAAAAAATCCCCAGATTGTTCCCAAATAGCACAGACTCAAAGCTTCCAAGGCAGTAGTGTAATTACTTGCTTTCTTTTTTGGTGCCAGTTTATTGCCATCTTATGTAAGACACTCCAGCACGTTCAAAGGGGCTTTTTAGCAGTGAGAGCTCAGTGATTCCAGTCTCAGCAGAGTTACTGGGGGCTGGCAGCAGGACAGGGATGGGTTTGGATCCTGGCTCCAGTTCTGCAAACGGGCAGAGGCCCTGGATGTGCCAGAGCCATCCCTGCTGGACCCAGCCCTGCTGGATCCCTCTCAGCCCCCCCAGCCCCTGGACCCATCTGCAGCACCTCAGCCCTGGGTACATCCAGCCCTTCCTGGCCAAAAGGGCTTTGAGGCACCATTTCAAATTTATTTAGTTAGTGAGGCAGTTACGTGCATGGGGCTTTAAAATTATTTTAAATATTATATTATACATATATTTATTTATTATATATACAGCACACACTATATATCTATTACATATTTATTTATAATATGTATAATATATTATATATATACACATAGATTTATATTCTGTGTTTAGAAGCTGTATAAAATTAATGACAGCTTAAGGGAATTAATGGGGTAATTATTATTATGACTGTTATTACTGCCATTATCATCACCATCCCTATTCTTTTCCCTCCTCATCGTTGTCATTATCATCACCGTTCCTGGTGTTTCCCTGTTGGCAGAAGCTCACCCAGATGTGTTGCTGAGCCCTGGGGTGGTGAGGAGTGGTGCCTGTGTGCCTCAGGGTCAGGTAGTGCTGCCTCCTGGTTTGACATCAGGATCTTTATCCACAGGGATTGCTCCAGGGAGCTCCTTTGCCCTGAACGTGGTGGGAAGAGGGAATTTTGGGGGTGAATTTTGTCAGCTCTCCCCATCCTTGCTCAGCATGGCCACTATGGCATCACACTGTTTAAATAAAAGGAACTTTAAATTCAGTTCTCTTTTCACCACTGATGGATGTGGACAGTGAAAACCCACCGGTCAACACTTCCAAGTCTGGTTACTTTTCCAGTGGTTTCTTTCCCACTCATACAGCTGAGGGAGCTGGGAAAGGGGCTGAGCCTGGAGAAAAGGAGGCTCAGGGGGAACCTTGTGGCTCTGCACAACTCCCTGACAGGAGGGGACAGCCGGGGGGGTCGGGCTCTGCTCCCAGGGAACAGGGACAGGAGGAGAGGGAACGGCCTCAGCCTGGCCCAGGGGAGGTTTAAATTGGATATTAAGGACAATTCCCTCATGGAAAGGGCTGTCCAGCCCTGGCACGAGCTGTCCAGGGCAGTGGTGGAATCATTGTCCCTGGGGGGATGTAAAAGCCGTGTGGATGTGGCACTTGGGGACATGGGGCAGTGGTGGCCTTGGCAGTGCTGTGGGAATGGTTGGACTCCAAGATCTTTGAGGGCTTTTCCTTCCTCAGTGATTCCACGATTCTCTGATTTTATGGCTTCAAACAATGATGCAAATTTGGTGCAGCTTAAACACAGAAGAGGGAAGTTCAAACAAAATAGCTCTTTAATTGAAGCTAATAAAGAGGAAATGTTTATTTTGCTCATATCTGTGTTGTGCTTTTTTTCTTAAGCCCGAAGCTGCACCTAAATCTACTTGTGTTTCCATGTGAACATTTATTCCTATTTCTGTCTGTGCTCTACTTCCCCAAAACACAGGCAGGGTGCAAGGGTAGGGATGTTCCTGCCTAGCAAAGCCACTTTTGTGGAGTGAAATGCAAATGTTGTTTTGTTTCCAGGAGTGCTGCAGCCAGTGGTGATTATTTTAGTGATAACACCCAGAAGGAAAGTCACCCTTGGTCCCTACAGTGTGTAAGTGTCAGCTTTAAAGACAGTAGAAAATTGGGAAGTGATAGAGGGATTGTGGCTTGGTAGGGAGGAAATCCAAGGTGGATTTACTGCAGTCTCAGCCATCTCTGTCACCAGCCCATGGATCAGGGGACAGACAATGCCCAGGAGCCACAGAGTTGCCGTTATGAGCTGAACTGAGATACCATGAGCTGAATTTCTGTGATTCCTCCTGCTTTTCATCACGGGTTCTCCAGCAGGGCTCTGGGAACACCTTTGTGGAGCTGAGACAGCCTCTTCCTGGTGAAAAATAATTTTGGGAAAACAGGCCCAAGCAGTTCAAGTTGGGACTTGTGATCCCAGCCACAGCACCCATGGGCTCATCACCTGAGGGGTCTGGAGACCCCGAGGGGAAGCTCCACCTTTGGCAGGGGAGGTGCTGGGGACACGGGGGCTGTGTCCAGGCTGGTCACACACGTGTGGCTCACGCACTCGAGCTGCTCTGGCCAGGCTTGCCCAGAACTGCCAATCTGGAGTCCACGGAGTACTTTGGAAGCCGCATCTTGGCAAGCAAGGGCTGGTGACAGATGCTCACTCTTTGTTTTTCCCGGGATAAATACGGTCAGGCTTTTGGAGGTTGTTATTATTAGCATCGGCCTTCCAGGCTTTTCAGGACAACGCGCCTCTGCCACGGCTCCTCTCCTCAGGACAAGACATGGAGGGGCTGGAGAGAAGGGAAGGGAGCTGGGGAAGGGGCTGGAGCACCAGGAGAGGCTGAGGGAGCTGGGAAAGGGGCTGAGCCTGGAGAAAAGGAGGCTCAGGGGGGACCTTGTGGCTCTGCAGAAGGGGAAAAAGGGGACAGAATCCCCCTTGACAGACGGGGACAGCTGGGGGGGATTTGGGATCTTATCCCAGGGAACGGGGACAGGAGGAGAGGGAACGGCCTCAGGCTGGGCCAGGGGAGGGGCTGGTTGGATATTGGGAAGAATTGCTTTACTGGAAGAGTGGTTAATCATTGGGACAGGCCGCCCGGGGCAGTGGTGCAATCCCCATCCCAGGAAGTGTTCATGTGGCACTTCATGATATTCTTTATTTGTCGTGGTGGTGCCCAGGCAAGGGCTGGACTTGGTGATCTCGGAGATCATTTTCCAAGCTTGATGCTCCTGTGGTTCTCCTCTGGTTTCTCCATTGGTCCCGCCCCCAAATTCCAGACTGCCAGCTCTCGGGCTGCGTTCAAAAAAACCCCTCTTCCTCCTGCTTTTTTTCCCAGTGGCACAGATTCCCAGGGGCTTGTAAGGTTTTTTAAACATTTTCTGCGACAGCACTGTCACCCACGGGGAGACACGGCTTTCCAGCTCTTCCTCCACAGCCTACCTGGCAGAGGGAAAGCCTCTTCCCAATATTCCTGCAGACACAGCCTGCCTGCATCCAGCAGCTCCCCGGCCACGTGGGGCTGTGTGTGGCAGGAATAGTATTGCACGTTGTGCTTTCATTATCCGAACTGGCACGACCTATTTCTGCTTCTGGCCGTCGGTGGGAGGCAGGAGCACTTGTGTTGGTTTCCTCACCTTGTTTTGCCTCCCTTGGAGCTGACACAGGATTTAAATAGAGCATCTCCCTTCCCCATCCAGGCGTTTGTTCCCGTCGGTTTTACTCTCCTCCTCCTCCTCCCCCTGCCCACGTTTCCCTGCCTGTGTTGTGGCCCCTGTTGTGCTGTGGCACAGATCGGAGCGTGACATTTTCCTGGCAGGGGTGAAAAGGCTCCCGTGGGGCTCTGGGCACTGCAGGGCTGGGTCCTGCCCCGGGTACAAGGGTACCCTGGGTGACAACAGGGCAGGCTGAGATGGTCACGGGTGGCTGTTCTTTTAAACCTGGGTTAGCACGGGAGGTTGACTAATTAACATCAGCAGCATCAAAGGGTCGTTGCTTCGGTTCCTGGGCTGCTGCTGGGGTGGGGTCATTCCTGCTGGGATGCTCCTGCCTGTGGTCCTGGTGGAGTTGCTGGTGTTTGGTGTAAACAGGGCACGGGAATCCCACCTGGTCAGCCAGCACCTGGCTTTGCACATCACCAGGTCAGTGGGTGTTAATGGATATTTCACATCTCCTTTGCCCAGGGCAGCCCTTTCTCCCAAGGGCAGATCTGGGGCAGGGATGGCAGGAGGGGAAGGACAACAGGCAGCATTTGTCCCCTTGGCTTCCTGCTGGCTTTGGGGCACAGAGGGAGTTGTGGGAACACTGAGCCTGCCACACACAGACCCTCTGCTCTGGAGCCAGGCTGGGAGAGCTGGGGGTGTCCAGCCTGGAGAGGAGAAGGCTCCAGGGAAGCTTTACAGCCCCTTCCAGGGCCTAAAGAGGCTCCAGGAGAGCTGGACTTGGGACCAGGGATGGAGGGACAGGACACAGGGAATGGCTTCCCACTGCCAAAGGGCAGGGCTGGATGGGAGATTAGGGAGAAATCCTTCTCTGTGTGGGTGGTGAGGCCAGAGAAGCTGTGGCTGCCCCTGGATCCCTGGCAGTGCCCAAGGCCAGGTTGGACAGGGTTGGAGCAACCTGGGACAGTGGGAGGTGTCCCTGCCCATGGCAGGGGGTGGAACAAAATGATCTTTAAGGTCCCTTCCCTCCCAAACCATTCTGTGGTTCGCCACAGAGGGAATTTCTCTTTTCCAGCTGCATCATGTGCAATGTGGACACTGATATTTAGGATATGCCAAAGGCAGGCAGACCAGAATTTCCTTTTTTTGTCACAATACTCTTTGATTAAGATCATTACAGCGACTGGGAGCAGCACTGCTGGTACGAGCAAGTTGGTATTTCTGTCTCACAGGCTGCAGCTCAGTGTTCAAGCTGTCAGCCCAGATGCAATTTAAAAAAACAAAAAAAAAAAACAACAAAAAAACCCCAGAAAACCAAAAATGGTTTTCATCCATTGAGCCATTTTAGGGCTGTGGTTTTAAAAAGTAGATTCTAACTTGCTGGGGAGTATTTTTATGGATGATATGCATCTTCATGTTGTAAGATTTTCAAGAAAAATCTCTTGTGCATCTTCTGTTTCTCTTTACTTTGTGACGTGAGGAGGTGCTCGTGCCTGTTAAAGGGACCTTTGATGGGGAATTGCTGCCAAACACATGCTCTTTGCATGCTATTTTAAGTCCAATTTAATTTGCCATTCAGAACTGGGTTTTTGCTTCTTTTTTTTTTTTTTTTCTTTTTTTGAACCTCTGTAAAAAGAGGGGAACAATGCAGTTCCAAGCAAATCAACACCATTTAATGCAATGGTGACATCATGCAGGTAAATCAGAGCAGGAACTGCAGCAACTGGGAATGTGTAAGGGTGGAAAAAAAAAAATGAAAAAATACGAACAGACTGGATAAATGATAAAAGAAAAGGAACATGGTGAATCCTTACATGCTCAGAAATTGTGAGACTGGCTTAAACCACGCAATTTAAAAAGCAAATCCTGGTTTCTTTTATGTGTGTGCTGGGTTTTTGAGCTTCCAAGTCACACTTGGTTCATATTTTCAAGCACTCCTTTACAGTTTGATGGGCCAGGCGCAGGCTTTGGTTCAGGTGAGACTGTCGGGTCTCAACTCCAGGAGCTCAAGCGCTGGGAAAGACACCAAACAGTCAGAGCTGATCACACAGGGCGAGCTGGAAGCCACTAAATTTAGATCATTTAAAATCCTTCCCCTCTGCAGTGCTGCTGGATCGTGAACCGAGGTGAAAAAACCATGGAGGTGCTTTGAGTTCCGAATTGATCGCGTCCTTTTAAACCCGAGCGTAAATTCTGTGGTGCCTCACCTCCCTCCCACAATCAGGCCCAAGGAGTGAGAGGAACGCTGTCATTTTCCTCCCCACCCATCCAAAGAACAGATATCAGGGATCTGCTAATGAAATATTGGCAGATCCATGCCAGGAGAAGCAGCAACAGTCAGAGAAATCTGTGCTGGTAGACAGGGGAGTTGCAGCAGTGACATGACACGGCTGAGCCAATTCAACCCAGAGATCTGGTTGCTATTGAGAGAAAATATTCCTGGCTCCAAGAAAGGAGGGCAAAAAACCCTTTAGTGGGATGGAGTTGCACCATCTGTGACACCTGCATTCAGTGCTGGGCACGGGGGATAATAGGGAACGAGATTGTGCAGCAAAACATGCGTCATTTACCTCGGAATAAAGAGGTTTCATTTCTGAAAGGCTCTCAGCACATCTTGAGGTAAATGGGAGCCAAGGACGTTTGTCATCTGGCAGACTGAGGCACAGAACCGGACTGGGTAAGCCTTGGAGGGCTTGCACATGGAAATTTCCTGCCTGTCCCTGGGCTGACGGGGCGGGGAGGATTCCTGAGAGGAGCCCGGCTGCACCTGGAGGGACAGTGTGGAGTTGAAAGGTGGCTGGGGGGCCAAAATCACCACTGGGAGACATTTCTGCCCAGTTCCTCCCCAACCTGGTTGGTTGTTGTCCAGGTATTTGGGTGGCAGCTCCCTGCTCAGGGATCCTCTGCACCCCCAGCCTGGCCCCTCTTCTCTGGGGCAGGTACCAGAGCAGTTTTGGATGAGTTATCTCCTTGATACAAGCCTCTCTACTAAAGAAAAAAAGGCCAGGAAATGTTCAATATTCTTAGATTTTAAAGATGTCTTCAGTTGATGTGAGCCTTGGAACTCTCCACCTTGAGCTGTGCTCTTCAGTTGCTCCCTTGCTTCCTTGGGTCTGGGCTTTTTCACAGAATCACAGAATCATTGGGGTTGGAAAGATCAGCAAGGAGGATCCAGGGCCCTGGCTGGGGTTGGGTGCAGAATCAGAGCACTGCAGGGATGCCTGGGTGTCTTGTCCCAGGGGATTCCCACCTCTTCCAGAACCCATTACACATAAGTGGGGTCTGTCATTTCTAGCAAGTTACTCCCAGACAAATAGCAGTGAAAATGTTTTATGGACTGAATCACTGTGAGTGGTTTAATTGCTTCTTTTCTACAGCACTTAATTCTTGCTGGTATAAGTCATTCCTCTGGTAAGACCTTTATGTTTTTCAGGTGAGGATGAACCCAAAGCAGAAACCTTAAATCCATCCCATAAATTGTTTTAAACCAGGGGTTGTAGCTCTCAGGTTGCTGCTTGCCCCTGGAAGAGCTCTGGTTTTCCTACACAGTCATGGAGTCACAGGGTCATTCAGGCTGGAAAATCCCTCTGAGA
The DNA here is from genome assembly GCA_013397395.1 of Sinosuthora webbiana. Lineage (NCBI taxonomy): Eukaryota > Metazoa > Chordata > Aves > Passeriformes > Sylviidae > Sinosuthora > Sinosuthora webbiana. Next base: position 1,502,886 of record VXBN01012032.1, on the reverse strand, counting down.
CTGTCAGGTCCAACCACTCCCCCGGCACTGCCAAGGCCTCCACTCAGCCCTGTCCCAGGTGCCAGATCCACAAGGCTTCCACATCCTTCCAGGGATGGGGACTCCACCACTGGACATCCTGTGCCAGGGCTGGACAGCTCTTTCCATGAGGGAATTGTCCTTAATATCCAATTTAAACCTCCCCTGGGCCAGGCTGAGGCCGTTCCCTCTCCTCCCTCCCTGTTCCCTGGGAGCAGAGCCCGACCCCCCTGGCTGTCCCCTCCTGTCAGGGAGTTGTGCAGAGCCACAAGGTCCCCCCTGAGCCAATTAAAGAGCTATTTTGTTTGAACTTCCCTCTTCTGTGTTTAAGCTGCACCAAATTTGCATCATTGTTTGAAGCCATAAAATCAGAGAACTGTGGAATCACTGAGGAAGGAAAAGCCCTCGAAGATCTTGGAGTCCAACCGTTCCCACAGCACTGCCAAGGCCACCACCACCCCACGTCCCCAAGTGCCACATGCACACAGCTTTTACATCCCTTCAGGGACAATGATTCCACCACTGCCCTGGACAGCTCGTGCCAGGGCTGGACAGCCCTTTCCATGAGGGAATTGTCCTTAATATCCAATTTAAACCTCCCCTGGGCCAGGCTGAGGCCGTTCCCTCTCCTGTCCCCTGGGAGCAGAGCCCGACCCCCCCGGCTGTCCCCTCCTGTCAGGGAGTTGTGCAGAGCCACAAGGTCCCCCCTGAGCCTCCTTTTCTCCAGGCTCAGCCCCTTTCCCAGCTCCCTTCCCTTCTCTGGACTCACTCCACCCCCAAAACATTTTTAAATATCGACCAAGTTGCAAATAAACCTTTGAGAGCAGAGCCCGAGCCCTTGGAACGGGCGCCAGGGCCTGGCTGAGCCGACAGCTCCCGTTCTCACTCGGGCACTGACAGCTTCCACCTCGCCGTGCCCGGGCTAAATTGGCTCTTTTTGAAACCACTCGCATTTCTTGGGGTGCGGCGTGAGCCGTGCGGCCCTGAGCTCAGCACAGCCCGTTTATCAGCTCCTGCTCCGAGGTTTTTAGCGGGGATATCATGTGGGTTTAGCAGGCAGGCCGGGAGACGCCATCCGGCACCTTCCCCATTAACCTCGGCGGCGCGGCGAGCCAAAAGCCGTGCCTTTGGATTGCTGCAGGCCCCGTCCTGCTGGGAGAGCCGCCTGTCCCCTGCGCTTTAAATACACTTGGATGTGCCAGTCCCCGTTTCTAAGATCCAGGCTGGGAAAACAGACTCTGCCTGCGGCGCCATTCGCGGCGTCACCTCGCTGGGGTGATATCCAGGAATCCTCCAAGTGACTCTAAGATGCTGTGCTAATGCCTTTTACTTAAACAAGAGCCGTGGGCACAGCTAGAGGACTGGTTTAGGATTTAATTTATGCGTTGCTCTGGAGTTTATTCGGTGGGTTGTTGCTCTCATCTCTCTTGCTAAGACAAAGGGTGGATATTTCACAGTGGTGGCTCCTGCGAGACCCCACTTGCAGAGCTGCCTCCAGCACAGGAAGGCCATGGAGCTGCTGGAGCGAGTCCAGAGGAGGCCAAAAAGGTGATGGAAGTGATGTGACTCCTGTGCTGTGAGGAAAGGCTCAGGGAGAGCTCAGAGCCCCTTCCAGGGCCTAAAGGGGCTCCCAGAGAGCTGGAGAGAGACTGGGGACATGGATGTGCAGTGACAGGACATGGGGGAATGGCTTCCCACTGCCAGAGGGCAGGGCTGGATGGGAGATTGGGCAGGAATTGTTCCCTGGGAGGGTGGGCAGGCCCTGGCACAGGGTGCCCAGAGCAGCTGTGGCTGCCCCTGGATCCCTGGCAGTGCCCAAGGCCAGGCTGGACACTGGGGCTTGGAGCAGCCTGGGACAGTGGGAGGTGTCCCTGCCATGGCAGGGGGTGGAATGGGATGATCTGTAAGGTCCCTTCCAACCCAAACCATTTTATTATTCTACGAGTTGGTGTCAGTGTCTCCAGACCACTTGCCCATTCTTCAGTCAGGAAAAGATCTCCACTGCATCAGCAGAAAGGCTGGAGTGATGGTGACTTCTTGCATGTGACCACATCTCTGCCCACTGCCCACCACTCTTCATCCCACCATGGTCACAAACTCCCATGTTCCAGCTGTATTTTTTTCAGCAAACACAAGATTTGATCAATTCTGCTTTGGGATTTTGCAGGTAGAGTTCACCAGAGGTCCAGGACCGGGATTTTGGTTCCTTTCTGTCCCTCCTGGCAAAGGCTCAGGCCCACTTTCCCTGCAGCCTCCATGCCCACCAGCTGCTGCTCTTGCCACTGCTTCAAGAGGCAGAATCCCTGATTTTCTGTAAATCAAACGCCTGCACGTCATTTGCTTTAACTGAGATACCTTTGAAAGAGTTTCTACAGACTGAATTTGTAATGCACATTTGGGAAGGGTTTTTTTTTCCCACCGTTATCAGCTCTAATGAAATCCCAGGTCAGTTTTAGGCAGCCTGTTATCTCTGTGATCTGGAGCTCTGCACTAATTTCCAGGAGTCTAAATCTTCCCAATGAACTTGCTCATTGTGGGGTGGACGTGGCATTTCCCTGGCACGGATCCCTGGGGCTCAGGAGGAGCAAACCCCAGGCTCTTCTCCCTGGGCAGCACTTACCCCATGCACTTCTTACCCTGACTCTGATTTTAAAAGGCTCTTGTGTGGTTTGAATGTCTTCACTTTCAGCTCTGTACCCACACTGGCTTTAGGGTCAGAGGGATTTCATTATTATTATCTTTTTTATGCACAAGTGTCACTCTTGCAGTGGCACCAAATGTTTCCATCAGCAAATCATGGAATCACAGAGTGATTTGGGTTGGGAGGGACTGTAAAGCTTACCTGGATCCAAGCTCATCTGGTTCAGGTTGGACATTAAGAAAAAATTATTCACAGTCAGGGTGATCAGAAATTGGAAGGGGCTGCTCAGGGAGGTGCTGGAGTCCCCATCCCTGGAGGTGTTTAAGGAAAGGCTGGATGTGGCACTCAGGGATATATTTGGTTCATTTATGTACAGGACTCTGCTTTGTCCCTGGACACCATCCCTGTTTGGTTAATTTGATTTAAATGAGGTTAAATAAAAACCTGCATGACGTGTTTTGCTGGACTTCCATCAAATTGCTCAACAATAGCACCACTTACGGTGTGTACAAATACGACTTTTCCACTCTGGGAGTGAAAGTAATTTATCAACAAGTGGTCCTTGTCCCTGTACCGTGACAAGTCTTTGTGAAATCTACTTTTTAGAGCAGGCTGAGGTTTATACAACGTGTGTCTTCGTTACAAATATGCTGTATTTTTTTAAATGTTAAGATGCAGAAGAATGAAAAGCAGGCGTGCATTTTGGAATAATTTTTGAAGGGGAAAGCTTTCCATTGTGCAGCCACTCCTTGAAATGAATAGATCTGCATTAAATGTGTTCTTGAACTTGGCGACGGACTTTGATTCCATCCATTGTGGAGGATATTTCACCAGCGTAAGGGAAATGGTGGAAGGGGGAGCTGGGTGATTTATCCTTCCATCTCCACCTTTGTGTTTGCCAGCCAGCAGAGAGGGCATTGTTCCCCTTCTCTCTTTAGTGGTTTTTTGGGGCAGTCAGGAGGTGTTTAAGGATTTGGCACGCAGGTTTTTCTGCTGGAAGGTTTTTAATCCACACCTCCTGAAGAGCTGTTTCCCCCACTCTTGCTGGTGTCTGTCCCACGTGGATGCAGCACAGCCCCTTCCCAAACAGGATCCTGCCCTCAGCACCACACACTGAACCCAAACAGCCACAGCTTGTCTGAGCCATGGCAGGGATCAGGACCAGCCCTGGGGGTGTGTCCCTGCTTGGAGTTTGAAGGATGATTTTTGGTTTATCAACTGAAAGTTTTGATTTTATCTCATTAGAAATCTGAAGTGATGAGGGGGAAAATAAGACAACACAGTGTCACAGTCTCGATGTGTCTCCATGATGGGAGATTCTTTGTCTTGGAGTGGGAGTTGATGCCCCAAGTTCTCCAGACCCTGGTGGAAGACGCTGGGATCTCACCTGCGGTGCAGAAGGGAGGGATCCATCCATCTTCATCTCAGGATGGAGGCACAGACTCCCCTTGCAGGCTGTTAGGACACAGAGGATGCTTTGTAAGGCTCTGTTGGTTCAGGGCTGGGGGAAGGCAGAGCTGAGCAGGGTTTGGGGTCAGGCAGTGGCACCCCTGTGCTCCAGGCAGACCCTTCCCCCCCTTGTCGCAAAGCCCTGTCTCTCCCTGTCTCCACTAAAAGGATTTAGAGACAACTTGGCAATAAGAGGAATTTTAAATCTTTTTTTTTGTGTCTGTCGATATTTCCTTGGAGAGACACCTTATTTTTCAGCTGGATGAATGGCCTTTCTTTCCCAGGTGTGGCTGACACTCAGCATGTCAGAGCTGCAGAGCTGCAGCGTGATCCGTGTGTGCCAGCGCGGGTGGCATTGGGAAGGCACCTGCAGCCTGGGAAAGGCCATGGCCACCACAAAACCACTTGCTTTTCTGAAAATCCTGAAACCCTGAGCGCTGTTGTTGTTGAATTGATGCGAGCAGCCATCTGGAATCACTGCAGAGCAGGGAAAAAACTGGGGAGGCTGCAGCGTTCCAGGCAGGGTGATGGCTCCAGAGCGGGCAACCTCAGCTCAGCATTCCCTGGCTGATCTCAGCTTTGTGTCTCAGCACTGATGTTATTTTAATACAGCTCCATGGCTGGAGTTGCTGTGATTAGCAGAGCAATTTGCAGCGCGTTCTTCAAAATTGCCAATCAATCGGAGCCCGAAATAGACAGAAGCTGCTGCGGGATCCACGGCTGCTGCCCAAAAAAACCCGGAATGGTTTGTGAAGTCTGAGCAGGATTCGAGGTGCCTCCGTGACACACAGGATCCCCAAGCTCCTGCCTGGCACCCCTTCTAATTGCAGAGTGGAGAACAAGAGTGTTGAGGCTAAAAGGGAAGGAGGTGTGGGAGGGATTTTGTTAAATCCCTTGGAGGTGGCTGCGTCTCCTTGTGCTGCCATGGGACGCGAAGGTCACATCCTCCCCACCTCCTTTTATCCCAGCAGCAGGGCTGGATTTAGGAGGTTTAGAGGTGAGGTTTAGAAGAGGAGCGGCTTTCTCCTCTTTGAGATGATAATTGTGCACCCCTGATCATCCACTAGCACTGACTTTGAGGGTGGAATTTGCTGGGTTTTGCCCAGCTCAGGCCAACAGCATTTGCAGCAGCTGCTGGAGCTGGAGCACCACAGGGTACAGATGGCACCATTCAGCCACATCCATGACACTCTTCCTCCCTGATGGTGTTTCTGCTGCCAAGCCAGAGCCCATGGGCTCCATTTTCCTTTGTATTTCCCTTCTCTTTGCTGTTTGCAGGGGTCTGGGAGGAATATCAGCCAGTGTTCTGTTAGGAGGGGTAGAGATTTTGGGCTGGGGAGCTCTGGGTGCCCGTCCATCACATCCATCTTTCCCTTGGAAACTGAGGTGTGCTGCCCCTTGGGCAAATTTGGGCAAACAGGGCTTCCACAAGGGTGGTCATCCCTTAAATCCTGGCGTGTGTTTGAGGGTCAGGGTGACACAGGTGGGTGACTGAGGGCACATGAGCAAAGGCCACCCAAGGGGAAAACCTCAAGGTGCATCCTGTGCGTTCTCTGGTCTTGGTTTTCCAGGGGAATTGCTACAAACCCACGAATTCATCCTTCAGCTGGCATTTATTAATCTGTTTTTGGTTGGGTTTTGACTTTGTTGAGATCTTACTCTTTACAGTGGGAGGCTCAGAAGCATAGCCAGAAATAAGATGGGATTTGAAGTGATTTAAAATGGTTTTTTTTAGCTTTGCTAAAGAGAAGTTGGGGTTTTTTGTTTGCTTTTACTTTTTCTCAGCAGTTCCATCACTGCCCTCAATTTATCTGGGGTACTTTGGAACTGACAATGAAGTGTCCTTGAGAGGCTGGGAACTCATCACTGCTGACTCCCGAGAAAGTTTTTTAAAAAGCCAGATTGTTTATTTTGAGGAAAAAATGACAAAGCCCTCGTTTTGTGGAGAGCAAAGCCCTCAAGCAGGGCTTGGCATGAGGAGGAGACAAAGAGAGGCCTGGAGCACCCAGCCAAGCTGAAGCTTCCCTCCTGTCACGTTGTCCCTTGCCTCGCTCCCATCGTGAGGGCAGGTTTGGATATGAGTTTTTTATTTTTACTGAAGAATTGATTTCATGGCTGCCCTAAGTGAGCAGAGCTGTGATGCATTAACTGATGTCAGGCAGGGGATGTTTACCTATTTATCTTGGCTGCGGCAGTGCCTGTAGTATTTTCTTCCTCTGTTCTCCAAGACTCATTAAACGTTACAAACACCAGTGAAGTCCTAATGAAACAATTGCATCCTCATGGCTTGATATGCAAAGTAACACCTCCAGCAAAGGCTGATAAATGCCTGTCTTTATGATTTTTTCTTCCCACTACGTTCACATGGAAGGGAAACATATTGACTTGCTCTGCTCTGGAGCCCAGCTTGGGAGAGCTGGGAATGTTCACCTGGAGAAGGGGAGGGTCCAGGGAGACCTTAGAGCCCCTTGCAGGGCCCAAAGGGGCTCCAGGAGAGGTGGGGAGGGGCTGGGGATAATGCATGGAGGGACAGGACACAGGGAATGGCTTCCCACTGCCAGAGGCCAGGGCTGGATGGGAGATTGGGCAGGAATTGTTCCCTGTGAGGGTGGGCAGGCCCTGGCACAGGCACCCAGAGCAGCTGTGGCTGCCCCTGGATCCCTGGAAGTGTCCAAGGTCACGTTGGACAGGGCTTGGAGCAACCAGGGATAGTGGGAGGTGTCCCTGCCCCTGGCAGGGGTTGGAATGAGCTGATCTTTAGGATCCTTTCCAACCCAAACCCTGCCTTGATCTGTGCTCTCCTGTGCCGTGCCCGGTGCTGCGGGTGGGATGTTGGGGTGGATCCCCGGCAGGCCCAGGTTGTTCTGTGTCCTCTCCAAGCTCAGGGCTTCATCCCTGTTGGCTTGGGCAGCTGGCTGCTGCCTTTGTCCCTATCTGTGCCCTGTGAAGCCGTGCCAGGAGCAGTGGGATCCTCCGGCGCGGCCGAGAGCCGCGGTGTTAACGCCGGGGGACTCCCGGCCTGACTGATTGGTGTAGCAGGGTTTGAATTCTGCACTGAATATGACTAATAATCCATGACCTGGCTGTGATTATAGATGAAAGAAAGCTGATGAAGAGACCCTGCAGTGGCACAGAAAGGAATTAGCCATTGTCTAAAGCCGGGGCAGTACCGGAGCATTTGGATTTCACATCTGAGATTCACGGGTGAATAATTCAGCGCTTGAAAAAATGCTTCAGCCTCAGTGTGACATCTCCACATCTTCTTTCAGTGATATCCAAGACTTTAACTAAACATTGCTTCCCAGGGAGCTGGGGCAGCTGTCCAGATATTTTTCCTCTTAAATATCAGCATTCCAGATTGTTACCTGGATACGGATGGAGATTTGGACTGATATCTTAGGAGATGCAGTCGCTCTTAACGCGGGATTTTGCCTTCAGAAATCGCCTCCGACGTTCGGCGCAACCCAAAATCTTTCCAAGTGAAATTAAGAGAGCTGGCTTTAGATTTAAGTGTTGTTTCCATCTAATTGTGTCATCTGCTAAGGCTTGTGAGGTGGGGATGGGGTTGTTCGGGAATTTTGAATAAATCAACCAGTTCTCAAAGGCAAAATGTTGGATTTCTTAAACGTGAATAGGAAAGTGGAGGAAAAGTAGGTTGTGTGTAAAATAGCCTTGGAAAATGGCTTGATGTTTTCTGTAGGGGCCCTGTAACACTAAAACCAAATCCAGTGCTATTAAATCTCTGCATTTGAGTGGAAAGGAAGAACCATCCAGGAATGTGTTAAAGTGTTCCTACAACCTCAGCTCCGCTTCCTCCAGCGTATACATTAGTGTAAGTCTTTAAATAAATGATCACATATTATTCCTCAAATAATTCATCCATTTTCTGAATTATTAGCTAAAAATGGATGGGATCTTATAATTGTCATCAATTCCAGCTCCTTATCGGGCCTAATAAGTTCTTTTCTCGGTGTGATAAGTGTTTTGATCATTTCCTTTTCCTACCTCCCCTGATTTCCCTTTATAGTCAGAAGCATTCACTCCTTCGGATGCACATCACGGGATGAGACTGGGAAGCTGTTATACCTGTAAAATCTGTGGACCAGCTGTGTCAGCTGTAGGAAACTACTCAGGAAAATAAACCCAAGTCAGTGGGTGCTGCACGTTTTCCCTGAGTGTAGGTCACTTTCAGGCTCACCTTGCCAGGCAGAGCCACTGCACCGAGGTGGTCTCAGGGAAAAATGATGGTGATGATGATGACAAGGGTTGCTAGCTGCTTGTGTAATTAAAGGTTTCAAAAGCAAAACAAAACGAGCAGAAGTAACCCCAGCTTTGTGCTGCGGAGCTGAGAGCACAGGCATATTCCTTTCCAAGCACAAGGAATATGCAGGAATTGCATGAAGTTGGAAGTTTAAAAAGGAAATCGTATGGAAGGGCCCATCTGCTATCAATGCAGTCATTTATATGTACATAGAAAGGAAAAAATCCTTATGAAACTTGGGAGTTGTTCAGGAATATTCAAAGGATCTGGCTAGAAACTTGGATATAATGTCTGAGAGGATTTTGTGATCCACATCCCTGTGGAACATCACCCTTTTTTGGGGGGGATTTCTCACTGTTGCCTCTTCTTTGGCAATCTTTAGTATCTTGAAGCTGATGGCCCGGGGTTTAGCACATGGCATGGCCCTGCCCATGGGAACAAGATGAGCTTTGAAGTCCCTTCCAACCCAAACAATTCTGGGATTCTGGGATTCCATGTCCCATAGCAAGGGAACGGCAGCTCCCTGAACCAGCTCTTCCTGTAAACCATGGCAGGAATGAGCCCTTCCTCCCCTTGCTCCAGCTCAATTCCTTCCTGTGCCTCAGCCAAGCACTCCATTGTTTGGTTTCCTATCTGTGCTTTTATGAAAACCATGTGTACTTTAGAAATTCACACTTTTTATCTGGAGTCCACGTCGGCTAATTGCTAATAAGATACAAATGAGATTTGTTAAAATTTCTCTTCCTCCTATAAAATTTCTAATTTGAAGATATTAGAAAGGAGAAATGTTTACCCCACTAGGGTTACTGCAAATATCCTGATGAGCTTTCACATCCTCCTCCGGCACCAGCCTAATTACCCTCCTTAGTCCAAACTTTAATATATTACAAATCTGTACAGAAAAAAAAAAAAAAAAATTCCTCTTTCCCTTCTTTTTTTAAACCTGGTGTTCTTTTTTTTTAACAGGGAAAAGAAGAGAACATTTCTCGTAGGGAAAGAGGCAATGGCAAAATTTGGGACTAAGACTTTTCTTCAGCATATCCCTGTGAAATCCAACTCTTTGTGCTGTTTTGGCTCTGCACTAATCCGTATCTCCAAACAAAATTTTGCACACCCTTCTTGAGCTGAGTTATTTCATAGTATCCAGGGTGTGAGGGGACTCTGAAACATCCCCTTTCTTCATCAGCTTCTGTAATCTTAATGCACTTGACCTTGGCCTCTCCTGTTTCCTGAGGAGGTTCACAGGAAGAGTTTGTTAAGCTTTTCAGACACTGGTTTGTCAATGGATCCATAAATACAGCAGCAAGAAAGAGAAGCTGGGTGGCAAGTTCATTTAAATGAAGCAATTCTGCCCATCAAGAAATCTCCGTGCCAAACTTATTCTTTATTAGCGTTTGTTATTTTAGAGCAGTCTGATGTATAATTAGCTCTGGAGAGTCCTCGTGTTTTTGTGAGGTTAATACCCCGCCATCCTGCTGAATTTTCGACCTTTGCAGATTTATGAGAGTTGGAGTTTTTAATCATTCCACTCTGCTTTTCTCAGAAATCCAGGCCCTTAACATTTCTGATTTATCTAAACTTTATACCCAGAGATGGAGTGAAAGTGACATGTTTGGAATACTGTTGCTTTTAAGGAGGAAAGGTGAAAAGCAGCAGCACGGGCTGTCTTTGGGTATCTTTGCTACTTAAAGGGAGCTTTGAAAAAAGATGGAGAGAGGCTTTCCAGACAGACAGACAGGACAAGGGGAGGTTAAACTGCCAGAGGAGGGGTTCAGATTAGGAATGAAGAGGAAAAACTGCCCTGTGAGGGAGGTGAGGGCCTGGCACAGGGTGCCCAGAGCAGCTGTGGCTGCCCCTGGATCCCTGGCAGTGTCCAAGGCCAGGCTGGACACTGGGGCTTGGAGCAGCCTGGACAGTGGAAGGTGTCCCTGCCCATGGCAGGGAGTGGGATAGGCTTTAAGGTCCTCTCCAATCCAAGCCATCCTGTGGTTCTGTTAATTAGAAATGTTTTTACTTCTGGCCATCACAGCTAAACCAAAGTTTGTGTTCTTACTCATTTTCAGGACATGAAAATCTCCCCCTCACTTGCCAGTGCTTTTCAAAACTATGCAGCTGCTGACACTAATTATTGCTTCATTTCCTTCCACTTCTATTAAATATGAGAGGATGACCAAAAAAAAAACCCCAGTGGCTCTTCTTAATCATCCTCCCTTGCTCTTGGTAGGCAGGAATTCTCTTTATGCTTTTTGTCCTCAAAATCGGGTGCACTCATGGAAACCCTCGTGTGGCCCACCTGGGTTCCTGCATTTCCTCACCCTCGTTGTTCCCAGGGGAATATTTACCCGGCCCCATGTGCAAATTCACCCCACGTTTGGTAAAAGGGGATGTTTAATTCTTCCTTACTTGCATCATCGAGGTTTTCTCAGGTTCTGTCTGTGGGGATGTGGAGCTGTGCTCGTCTGAGGCCGACAGCCTTTGTCTGTGGCCCTGGATCGTCCTTTTCCCTTCCATTTTCTCAGTCTCTGTGTGTTCTCCATTTCCCCACCAGCTTCCCCTTCTCTTCTTCCCTGACTCTTCCCTTGCTTGCTTTGCATTTTGGAGCTCTCCTCTCTGGGCTTTGGCAGCTCTGCCTTCCCTAACCCGGGACAGGATTATGCTGAAACCCTCCACGTTTCAGACTTTCCCTCATGCGTTTCAGCTCCTCCAGGATTTTAATTGCCACCTTTTTCCCTTTGTGATACGCTGCTGCTCTTGATGTCTGAGAATACATTTACAGAGAAAGCTCCTTTGGTATTTAACATGTGCTTTGTCAGGAAGGCTGTAATTTTGTTCACTTCCTTCCTTTCGCCATAAAGTTGTTTGTGACAGGTCTTGAAACACTCACACCTTATGTCCTCCCAGAGTAAGGTCAGAAACTGTCATTTATTTGAGAGGTGGCTTTAAATAGCCTGCTCTTAATATCATATCTGGGAGGTCTGCTGGAGTTGGGGCTTGGGCTCTGCAGTAATTGTTGCATCTGCTTTCAGCTGAGGAAAAGTGGAGGCTTGCTATGAATATTAACAACTCATCCATCCTTTACACCTTCTGGGAACACACCAGTTCTGAAATTGTTTCCTCTTTTCACGTTTTTTTTTGTGTTCTCCATTTTCTCTGCAAGCTCCTTCTTTTAAAATCAACTTTATCCCCACCCCGCCCCACCAGATTTATTCCTAATTGGAGGCTTTTTATCTGTATTTATACCTGAACCTGTTCTCAGCTAACGTTGGCTCTATCAGACCTCACATTCTTGTAGGATTTTAGATGTCTCACTGCTGGAATTGACCCACAAAACCCTTCTTTGTTTCCTATTTCTCCTTCACTTGTGCTTTTCTCTGGTGTACTCACCATCATTGATGGGAAGAGCCCAGGGAACTGCTGGGAGATGCAATTTCCTTGTGAGATTTTCCTGGAAAAATAGCTTTGAAACCAGAACCCTCAAGTTCACCATCCCTTTTGTGGACTGGAGCAGCACTTCATGGTGGGAGGATGGTTTCAGCCTGCACCTTTTCTTAGAACTTCACCTTTCTGGCCCTGTCAGGTCTGGAAACCTCAGGTACTCTGCATTCTTTTCCTTATCCTGGACAAAAATCAGAGCCCCTTGGCCTAGGTAGAAATGTAAATTCATGGAAACAGCTTTTCTCAGAGAGGTGCTGCTAGTATTAAAATACAATTTTCTCACCCTCATTTGCTGGCCAGTGAAAATTTTGAGCACTTCATCCTCCAGTTATGAAATTATATTGAAAAAAGAAGGATCAAGTGGCATTCCTGGAATAAAAAGGATCAGGGGATTTCAGAATCTGGGAGGGAAACAGCATCCTTCAGGTCAGTGAACGACCAGCCTGGCATTGCTGTGGCTTCTGGTGCTGCCTCACCACAGTCTCCCCACGGGAAGTTCTGTCCTGTGTCCTGCTGAGGGACTGAAGAGGAAAAGAAAAGGAGGGGGAAAGAACCCAAGAAAAAAACCAACCAAGCAGAAAACCATCTGGCTCTTGTCCTCTGCAGAGGTCCAGCTGCCCGTGCCTCACAGGAGGAGGGGTCTGTGATGTCCTTGTTGCTGAGAGGAGCTCCAGGGATATGGAGCCTGGAGGAGGAGAGAGAGGTGGCTCAGCATTTTGGGGAGAGCGTTTTGGGGTTCTGTGCCCAGCTAATTCCTGGCCCTGAACTCTGCTCTGAGCTCCTGCAGCAGTTGCTGAGGTCTCCAGGTCCTCACCTGAGTGGTGGTGAGGAGGAACATGGTGTGCTCAGCATCCCCCATGCACGGGGAGAGCTGAATCCTCTCCTACTATTACTCCACTGACTGTAAATATCTCGGAGACATTTACATGGTATTTCTTTTTAAGTATATAATGTTTTCATTCAAAAGTATCACAATTCTTAAAAGACCTGTCAGAGGCTCTGACATGTAATTAATTTCTCTAAAGCTCTTTTTTTCTGAAAGATACAACTGCATATATAGAACACCTGCACTTATTCACAATTCTGCAGGAAAAAAAGCCACAGCTTCTTCTTCTTCTTCTTTGCTTTCTTCTCCCACTTCTCCATAAAAAGATTCTCCTTCACTTTGGATACTCCCTCTCCATCTACCCTCATGAGCTACACCAATAAGGATGTGGAAGCTGTGTGTAAATAGGAGCTGGCATGTTGGGTTTTGTCAGGGTGTGAGTGACCTTTTGTTTGTTCAGCTTGAAGATGAAACCCTCTTGCAACTTTAATTCCAGAGCAGCCATCAGCAGCTCAGGATCTTGCCCACCTCATGGAATTCCCAGGTGTGCAGCTGGGCTTTCAGTCAGGCTCGTGGGCTGTTTCTTATTTTTCACCTGGTAGATTTTTTTTTCCCCTCCTCTGCCTGGGCAGAGAGTATTGAGCTCTGTGGTGTGATGGTGGTACCCAGGAAATGGGAGTGAGGTGATGTTCAACCAGCAGTGGATAAATACTTGTATTTATAGATTATATAGAGATATAGATACATAGATTTAAGTGGCCAAGCAGTGGATTCTGTGGCAATCATGACCAGCTAGTTTGCTTTATCCCCTGTAAGTGCATCCAGGGCATCACTGTGACCATCCCTGATTCTGTTGGGATGTGCCATGAGCCAAATCACTGCAGCTTCCCAAAGCAGAGTCTGCAGGGAGTCCTCAGGGGGAGGAAACCTCTCCAGCAGCTCCCTTGGCACAATTCCTCCTCAGGTTGGCATCTGGGGATCTGTGGAGCTGGAGAGGCTGAAGGGGATGTCACCTCCCCGTGGCACCTCTGACAGAGTCAATCAATCCATTCACAAAAGCTGCACCAGTCTGGGGGGAAATGGCATTTTCTGGCTGACAAAGAAGCGAAGCAACTTGTTGCTGTCTTTGTACAGGGCAGCCATTGAGCAGATGGGTTTTTTTGTTGTTGTTGTGTAAAAGGATGGCATTTCCCCTTTTGTCTTTGTAAAATTAGTGTTAACAGGAACATGCTTAAACCCCAAAGTTTGGATGGGCTGAAGTGAACAGCAGGTCCATCATTTATGTGACTGGAGGTGAGTGAGGGAATGTCCTCAGGATTTTTAGTTTTGCAATTTGGGTGTTCCCTTCTCTGTTCAAGGGTTCCTTCCAGCCCTGGTCATTCTGGGATTCTGCAGTTCTAGGAATTTCTAGAACAAGAAATAATCGGGTTTTACTCCAAGGAGCTGGCGATTCCACCAGGATCTTGCTCTGTCTTGGGAGCAGAGGGAGCTGGTGGGGCCTCAGCTGGGACATCATTTTCCAACCACCTTTGCCTCCACTCCAGCAACACCAACACCCATAAAACCTCTTGAGAGTCTCAGGAGGTTTTTTAAGAGAGAACAAAAGGGTCTTTTGGGTTTCTTGCCCCCCTGGGCTGAAGGACCTGCTCAAAGGCAGCAGGAGGTTTGTGGCAGAGGGTCCATTGTGGGGCTGTGTACGTGTTCTCCAGATGTGTGCACGTGGGCTGGTCACTAACAGGTTTTGTGTGGCCCTGTTAGCACTAGAAATAGGAAAACTGACAGGAATTACGAGGAATGGGGAATTTCCTCAGCTGAGATGCTGAGGGCTTTTAGAAGCACTCGCTGTCCTTCACCTGACCTGAGCCATAGGGCTGAAAGGGGTTTCTCCAGGTCACTGAGCCCTGTGTATTGCTACCACAGCTCTGCATCCTGTCCTTCTGCCCATTAATTTGTCCATCTTGTGCTTAAAACTGCTCGGATTATTGTTCAGCTCCACTGCTTGCTTCCTGTTGCTTCTTCCCCTCCATCTCGTTGCGAGGCAGTGACTTTCTGCGGTGCCAGCTGTGATCTTAGCAGGCCGATGCCCTCAAGTCCATGGTGCAATCAGCAAAAGTGCTTCTGAATTCTTCCCTGTGACTGAACGTGCTGTGCCTGTCCTTGAAGCACAGCCAGCCCCGCTGTGCTCCCTCCTCCTCCTCCAGAGGCCTGGAGTTCATCCGACCCCACGTCTCTGCCCGTCGCCTCCCGCCCGCCATCCTCTCCCTCCATCCACTCTGGCTCCAGTCAAGTTCAGAAACTTCAAGCTGGTGCCTGATTTTCTTCCCACCAGCCCTTCCTAACAGTGTGACCCCAGCCGTGCCTCTCTTCAGTGGCCTGACACCATCTGAAATCTGTATTGTCTCCCTTTTGTGCCTCGGTCTGCTGATGACTCTCGCGTTCTGTGCTCTCCTGCTACCCATCGCATTCTCTGGGCACCTCCTTTATCCCCCAGATCTCTCCTGGTTTAGTTTTTCTTGCCTGGGACCCAGCTGTTCTTCTCCTCTTTGTTATCCCCAGCCTTCTGTTCCTTCCTGTTCTGCATCACGTCCAGCCCCTTTGTCAGCTTTTCTTTCCCAGTTGCTGCTGTTTCTCCCCGTCCCTTTTGGGGTCTCACCTTTCCTGGTCCCAAAGGTCCCTTGTTCAGCAGGTCTCAGCAAACCTGAATTGTCTGTCCCATTTGTACTTCAGCTCAGTTTGACCCTGTGAGAAGATTCCCCCATCTGGACCCTTCTCAGTTCTTTCCAGCTGGTTTCTGGAGCTCAGCTCTGCTCTCTGGGTCACTGCAGTCGAGGGAAAAAGCTGTCCCCAAGCACATCCCCTTTGTTGTTGCATTTAATTGTCCTCATTGTCTTCTCCAGCCTTTGGATCTCATCCACTGGTAACATCCCTGGTGTGCTTCCCTCCCCCTTGTGCACGCAGATCCCAAAAAACCATAATGCTACGAGATTAAAGGTCTGTGAACTCTCCCTTTGTGCCTGTTTGCTTGGCTGTCTGCATGCTCATTGCCTGCCCCCCATCTGTTCCCTGCCCTCTCCATGAAGGTTGGCCCTTGAGTATCCACCAGAATCAAGGAAAGATGGACTCCTTCCTCATGGAGGAGGCTTGGAGCAACCTGGAGTAGTGGAAGGTGTCCTTGCCCATGGCACTGGATGGCCTTAAATGTCCCTTCCCACCCAAACCATTCTGTGACACCTCAGCCCCCTCCCCTGCAGCCACACTGGTCCACGTGTGGTTCTCTGGGTCTCCAGAGACCCCTCTGGCTCTCCCGAGGCTAATGATATTTTATTAATATTTTCATTAATATAGATTCTAAAACACTTAATTTATTAATACTTCTGTTAATTAAGGCAGATTTAACAGGCAGGAGATACCAAGGAGGCACAGAGCTGTAGCCTGTCAGATGCAGAGCACCTTCCACACTCAGACATTAATCTCCTTCATGGAAAAATAACTCTGATCTCTGCTCTGGCTTTTGGAGTGTCTCCTGCTCCAACGTGTCAGCGATGAAAGGCCACAGGGGGAGCTCAGGCTGTGGGGAGGGTGCTGGCAGGAGAGGGGCATTACCACAGCAAACCAGCTGGCACTGGAGAGCTTTGAGATGGGGATTTGCATCAAAGGAAAACTCTCGGGGTTAGTTAAATATTCCTCTAAATATGCAAAGGAATGGAGTTACTGATGCTTGTTATTCTTATCTTCCTCTTGGTGTCACAACATCTTTAAGTTGGGTGAAGGTTTCACTTACTAAGGCGGTTGTAAAGATTTCACGTTAATTAAGAGGACTCCACTGCAAATCTGAATATGAATGAAGTTTGGCTGCTGAACCCCAGGGCAGTGAGCGCTGTGGGAACAGCAGACACTGACAAATGTTGATGTGGAAAGTAAAAAGCCAAACAAAAAAAAAAGAAAACCCCAAACCCAGAAAAACACCTAAACCGATGCTGCAATCTAGTACCTGTTCTGTGAGAGAGAAAAAAATTGAGTTTGAATTGCCAGAAGGGCATAAAATAGATTTGGACTTGAATTTGCAGTCAGAGTGAAATTCTGTCAGTCAGGAGCACCGATGGGGGCTCTCCAGTGCCACCCATGCCATCACTCTGTTGCTCCTGCTCCCTCCGTAGGCAGGTGGTGGCTTTGAAGGGTGGGGGGACCTCAGTGGAGGAAGGGAGAGGATCTGGGCTGGATCCTCACCTCAGGTTCTGTGCTCTGGTGAAGCCTCAGTCAGCCTCCACTGCTCATCACTCACTGGAGGTGGAGTTTCACCCAGTGAAGCAGTGGGGCAGTGGGGGCAGTCTTAGGGGTCTGGGGCTTCCAAGGATGGAGCCCTCGTGGTGAACAGTGAGGCTGGAGATACTTTTCCACAAAAAACCTGCTTTTTGGAGAAGTTTTTCATACCTGCCACTGCTTGGAAGGGCAGTGGCTGACAGTGAGGGTGAGCAGCTGTCACTCCAGGATCTGTATTTTTTTCCAGCCCCATCGAAGAGCTGCTGTTGATGAGCTGGGGTGAATCCTCTCCTTCATCTCTGCACTGATCCATCTGGAGATGGATGGGCTTTCCTGGCTGGATATGGCTAATGTGCCTTTGCACAGCAATTTTGGGTGATGGGGAGGGTCCAGCAGAGGTGCTGAGCGCCTCTCCACCTCCCAAAGCAGGATTTGGGGAAGGAAATGCTGATAGACAACATTTTCACCTCGCTGCAAATACATGGGACTTGGCTTCTGGAGTGGAAAAGTGACAAGCCGAGAGCCTAAATAAATTGGATTTGTCCTCTTAAGGAGGATGCAGGCAGCGTGTGAGGCTGTGTGGGGGTGTTTTATTGTTGTTATTTTTTTATTCACGGTTCCTTGAGCTGATCCTGGGGATTGCACTGACTGTGGTTGTGTTTCTGGAAATGTGCAGGTTGGCCAGATGCAGTGGGGCATGGAGTGAACAGAAAGAGGTTAAATTGATGGATGACCAACAAGAGCAGGATTGTGCCTCAGAAGACCAAGAAACTATCCTGATTAATGGGGTGAAAGAAAATGGTAAGGAACTTAATTATGGTACATGAGGGAGCAGCGACAACTTGGAAGCCAACTTGTTTTCCTAATCCCTTTTTGTGCATTTAATATTAGCAGTTTGTGGGTATCTCTGCAATGTGGAGCAGGGGAGTGAATGGGTGTTTTCTGCACAGGAATCATTCCAGCCATAAATCTACACCTTTTTAGGCCTTAACAAGAACTGCTTTTACCTGTGCATGGGCATGGCTAGAAACGTTTGTGTGCACACGCAGTTTGAATTAGAGATTTCTGTTTGGTTTCTTGGGGGGAAAAAAGTCATCCAGGACTTTGTAGCCCCTCTGTCTGCTGGGAATCTTTCCCTCTCTTAGCATTATGATCCCATTAGCCAGTGTTAGCAAAATTTGGCTGAAGGAATACTTAGTCCCTACAAACTGGGGGAAAATTGGAGATTGGGTAGGAGAAAGAAACCAGGGTTAGTGGGAAGGGAAGGTTGGATTTGTGAGCTCGTTCTTGCCTGTGTCCCATCACCCAGCACGTGGGATTCTCTATCCTGTAATCCCTTTTCTGCACACACAGGTCATGTTCCACCAACATGGGTGGGGAAGGATCAGCCCCTTGCAGCAGCCTTCCAAAATGCCCAACTTTGTCCCTATCTATTTCATCGATTCTCTATTTGCTTTCAGAATAACTAATTGGGAGTAACAGTGCTCAGCTGTCTGAAACCCTGATTGAAATAAATAGGCCTCTGAGCATTTTCTGAGGTCATTTGGACTGCAATCTCTGGCCACAGTGAATGCAGAGGGGAGGCACAGCCTGATGCTTTCATTCTTCAATGTGTTTTGTGTTTAATTTCATGGCTTTTTACATTTTGTATTGGCCCATAAATCTTGAGATAGATAGATTTTATTTATATATAAATGTGATCCTGTTAGATATCAAGGACTTGGTCCTCTGACATATGTTCAGGTCTTTCTGTCAGCTCTAAACAAGGTGGTAGAGACAAATGTTCTTGTTCTTTACCAAAACCTTGGAGCACCTCCAGCCCCGTGGGTGCCCATGAGGAGCCCACAGCTCGTGCTGGTGGCAGGTGAGGCACATCTCACACTTGCCCCTGGGTTGTGATTTGGGAGGTATCTGTCCCTGTCAGCCCATCTCCTTCCTGACTACACAGGGTAAAGCTGCAGCTGCAGAGCTGCAAAGGGATTTTCTGGCCACGGTCCCTTTGTCTGATCCAGTGGACAACAAAATCAGTGCTGCCCTGGTCAGTAAGGATGGGATATTTAGGATCTTATACCACTTCAGTTCAACAGGGCTTAAAAAGTGCTTTAATTAGACATAACACTGTAGATTGCTTTAGGTTAGAAGAGACCTCAAAGCCCATCCAGTGCCACCCCTGCCATGGGCAGGGACACCTTCCACTATCCCAGGGTGCTCCAAGCTCCATCCAACCTTGGACACTTCCAGGGGCAGCCACAGCTTCTCTGGGCACCCTGTGCCAGGGCCTCCCCACCCTGGGGGCCAAGAATTCCTTCCCCACATCCCATCCCAGCCTCCCCTCTGTCAGTTTGAACTTTCAGTTTGAACACTGCCGTGTGGGAGTCGCTGCTGAATCCAAGGCCAAGAGCCAGCACGAAGCTCTGGAGCTGCCACCTCCCCTTGCCCATGTGCCGTTGGGTGGATGCTGAGGGAAACTGGGAAAAGTGGTTTTGCTTCTCCAGCATTTTCTGTGTGAACTGTATTCCCTTGGAGCATCAGCTGAACACTGGCCTGATTTCAGGCTGATACGGAGCCACGGAAAATCAGGTTTTGGCATTTGTATTTCACAAGAGTTAAGTTCACTCACACAAGTATAAACCTAAAGAAACGCCCAGAGACAGTTTATTTTATATAATAGCAGCTTTGCCTATTGAATGCAGCTTTTGAGATTGAATTTCGGTTTTCTGCCTCCCCCTTCTTTGAGTCTTACAGCATTCACAGACATTCTTCTTTTATCCTGAAATTTTCCATGCTTCCTGTCAGCTCCAAGCTGATTTTTATTTTATTTTACTTCTGAAGTGGAACTGCACTGGTTAATTTGTTTTGGTGCTTAAGGAAAAAGATACCACCTCTGCATTTCTGATCTGAAGACTGGTGGGAGGGACTCAAAAATCAGCTTTTTTATTTATTTCCTTTTTTTAACCATTTTCAAGCAAACCAGTCTGGCCTTTTCCAAGTGGTTCATGTTGAAGATGATAATAGGCATTGCATTGCACTTCTGCTTGGAGTTAGGGAGTCTTTGGGAGAAGGTTTAAAGTCCTGGGAGCACTGCAAGGCTCCAGCTGCAGTTGGTGCTTTGTTCAGACTTCCCTGATGGCTCCATCTCTAAGGCCCCTGTAGCACAAAATTTATGGGAGTGTTTGGGATGAAATTAGGGGGGCTTTGACCTCCTGCTTGGCACACGAGGTACCACTCCTTCCATGGCATCCTGTTCCTTTCCATCCTCCCTCCCTGGGGGGTTTCCATCGTGCTGGTGGTACCCAGCACAAACCTCCCCTGCCCAGGCTGCCAAGGATGCAGGAGACTCACTTTCCTCTCCGTTTGGTGTAAGAGCACTTGCAGCAGCCAAATAAATCTCTTTGCATGACCCATTTAATGCCACATCCTGGTGCTCCAGTTGTGTTTTAGAGCACTTGTCCCTCCTTGGAAAGCTTCGGCTCTTGCCCCTCTGCCTTCAGTGGAGCCACCAAAAAGGAAAGACCTGAGCCATGACAAAAGCACCGGGCTCCGAGTCGGCAGAGCTCTCTGGCTGGGATGAATGCACTCACTGGAATATATTTTTTTTTAATACAGAGATATCAGAGCGTGTTCATGGATGAAAAGACATCGTATTTAAATTTCAAGGGTCATACCGTCCGTTGAGCCAGGAGTCAGATAAAAGTACATTCATAACTTTATTCTGCCATAAAAGAAGCGCAACGAGGTAAAACCAAAAAAATCCTTAGGTTAAAAAAATCCTTACGTGACTAAAAAGGCATTTTTAGCGATTAGGAAAGAATGGCAAACCCCACAATAATTCTAACAATAATTGCTTTAAACTCTGTGTTATCTTCTGCCTTCCCTTGGCATGGGCAGTGACAAAAAGGACTGCTGGGTTTTTAAAATCGGCCATCACTTCCCGACTCCGGAGCAGTAAAGCAGCTCAGGTGTGTGCAAGCTCAGACCCCGCAGGGGGAGGTTGCTTTATTTCTTTAAGAATCTTAATTTTCCTGTTAATTTTTTCAATGTTAATGAGAACATTTTTATTAGGCTTGTTTTGTTGTTTTTTTTTTTTTTAATAACATTGTGAGGTTTGAGAGGCAGTTTCCAGGTAACCGTATGGATATGAGGAGGGAAGAGCGGATGGGCTGCGTGTTTTAAACGTACTCTTGTACCTCTTCCAGCTGGCTGCAGGGAGCAGCGTGTTTACCTCTGCCTTCCACGCACATCACCACCTCAACCGGATCCAGGAGGGAAGGATTGCTGGGAAGGGCTTCCCAAAGGAGCGCTTGGGAAAAGTCCAAGACGTGGGAGAAGGAGAGCGGGGTGGCGAGCTTGGGTGGTAAAAAAAGAGGTAACGCCTGTCTCTTTTTTCTTCCTGTCCCTCCATCCCCGCAGAGTCGCACGGCCTGGACGGCGATGAGAGGCCCTGCAGCGCCGCCGAGGCCGCGGCGCCGTTCCCGGCGCTGAGCGCGGCCGCCAAGGAGGGCCCCGCGTGCCACCGCGCCCCGACGGCCAAGAAGCCCTGCCTGCTGAGCCCCCCGTCGCCCCTGCGCCTCACGGATGTCCCCGAGCACGCCTCGGACGACTCCTCCGCCCACGCCATCTCCCTCACGTCCTGCGTGACCAAGGGCATGAGCTCCTGGTCGCTGCCGGGCGACTGCGAGAAGGCGCCTTTCAGCATGATGGAGCCCGGGGGGATGTCGGCGCTGACGGGAGACTGCCTGATGCAGCCCAGCCGGACCTGTCTGGGCTGCTTTATTGAAT
Organism: Sinosuthora webbiana; assembly: GCA_013397395.1. Taxonomy (NCBI): domain Eukaryota; kingdom Metazoa; phylum Chordata; class Aves; order Passeriformes; family Sylviidae; genus Sinosuthora; species Sinosuthora webbiana. Next base: position 1,481,217 of record VXBN01012032.1, on the reverse strand, counting down.
CCAAGGACGGCATTGATGCGGAGCCGGGAATAAGCTTGAAAGTGGGGGATATAAATAGGGATTATGACACCTGTTCGGTCTCTGATATAGGGATTCACTGCATGAGCACAGGAGAAACCATGAGATATGGGGATCAACTGCTTTCAGACCAGCTTTTAAGCTTCCCTATGCATAAATCGAGGGCAGCGGACAAAAGAGATGCAGAAAAATCTGACAGTGATTCAGAGGACCCCACTCAGAAAAATTATTACGAGGGATTACTATTAGACAAATGCAATGGTGAGGAACCTTTACTAACAAATCCCAACCAGGAATGGGGCTATTTTGAATCTTTCATTAGTGAAAGTAAAATTGAGCTGCTTGACCTCTGCTCCAAAAATGAGCTTTCTGTAAATCTGTTTTCTGAGGAAGACGTGGACAATTACATGTTCGATGATGACGATTCCACCTTGGGAAGTGATGTCTGCTCCCTAAAGATTAGATACGAATCTTTCCAGGACAACGTGCGGGAGAAGACCACCACCCTACAAGAGGACGCCCAGTTCAACTTCTTCCCCAGCGTGTTCAGCAACTGCACCAAAAGGGACAGCAGGAGCACCCTGAAAAGGGGGCCCAGCGGTGCCACCGACCCCTCTCAATTCAAATCCGAGGAAGGCATCATCTGGGGAGAGGAGGAGGAGGATGGCGAGGAAGAGGACGGTGAGGAGGAGGAGAAAGCTGCCTTAAATAAATCTTGCAACAGCACAGAGATGGTGCAGTACGTGGGCTCCAAGAGGAGCCACTTCTTGGACTCGGTGAATTCCACAGAGGACTCCGGGGAGTTCAGCGACGACAGCACTTGCACAGAGTCCTCCTACGACGTGCTGCGGGATATCAAGGACTGCAGCCGGTACCTGGCCCGGGACCACTCCGGCTCCTTCATCCAGCAGAACTACGGGTTGCGGGCGAAGAGGAAAGTGCGATACAGCGACGACTACCTGTACGATGTGGACTCCATCGAGAACGAGAAGATCCTGGACAAGAAGGAGTGGCTCCCGGACGGGCCCAAGGAGGAGGACGACGACGAGTGGTGCCCCAAGAAACGGCGAAAAGTCTCTCGCAAGGAGCCCCCCGTGATCATCAAGTACATCATCATTAACAGGTTTAAAGGGGAGAAGCATATGCTGGTGAAGCTCAGCAAAGTGGATGCCAACGAGACAACTGTTACTCTGAACGAGGAGCTGCTCAGCAAATACAAGAAGCTGGCCCCACTGAAGGGCTTCTGGCAGGAGAGGCAGCAGAGCCGGCTGGATTTGCTCAGATCGTCTCTCTACCACAAGCAGAATTTCTATCTTAACGGCTCAGATGCTTCGTTCCTCCCTCACCCACGGAAGCGAAAATGCAAGCTAGCAAACAGGCACCGGATTCAAAGAATTAAAGCCATCGAGCAATCAGTGAACAAGCTGGGCTCTTGCTCCTCTGATCACAAGCAGCCTTGCAGCAGTAAGGAGGACGTGGGCCTGAAAGGGCTGCCGGCGTTAGCCATCGCCACCCCCAGCTGTGCCAACGGATTACACGTGCACGACATCGCAGGCATCGCCGTGAAATGCAAACCGCAGGAGCGGGAGCACAAGGGGACAGAGAGGAAAGTGCTCCGCAGAATCAAATTCAAAAGTGAAGCCAGGTTGAAGTGCAAGAAGATCAAAGCTGCCACCAGTACGGCAGAGGACTCCCCAGCACTGGAAAACCAGGACTCCGCAGCGCGTCTGAAGGACGAAAACAGTCCCTGTGCTTCAGACAGCTCCCATCTCCCAGAGTGCCACGAGGATAAGGTTGCTAAAAATTCTCCTTTCCTACCATCCACCTCCTCTTCAGACAAGCCTCTGCCATCTGCTAATATCACCACCAATGTACCCCTGATCCCCGGAGGGTATCTGCAGACGTTGTTAGATGCTTCGGATCTGTCGAGCAACCCCGGTATCCCGTACTTCGCCCAGCACCCCTCCGAGCAGCAGCAGCAGCAGCACCCTCTCCCCAGCATCGTCCCGCCGGAAAAGCCCTTCCCGTCCCTGCAGCCGGCGCAGAGCTGCGTGCTCTCCCCACCCTCCGAGTCGGAGCTGCAGCAGTCGCCCGGCCACTTGGAGATGGAGCAGGGCGGCTTCGGCGGCATGTGGCCGGCCAGCAAGGGCAGCGAGCGCCAGGACTTCCCCAGGGACATGCCGGAGGCGGCCGGAATGCCGAGCGAGTTTGCCCCGGGCACGGATGGCCTCCCCGCCTCTGGATACACTCAAGTCAATCTGAATAGCGGCAAATTGCTATACCAAAAAAATTACATGCCAGATAGCCAACAAGTGCAGTCTGATGATTCTTATCAGTCATGTCATTTCAATAATGGAGAGGGGCGCTTTCATTTCCAACGAGGTACACTCAATACGGATGATGGCAGGCTCATTAGTTTTGATTCAGTGGGTTCATTGTCAGTTAGTTCTAGCAATTACAGTTCTTTAAGTTTAAAGTCTTGTGAAAAGGACGGCGAGGATGATATTAATGATGATTTCTTGGCCCACTGCAGTCCCAAGCTAGTGATCCAGCAGAGCATAGATGAGATCACCCCTTTGAAGGAGTCCACGGACCTTTTAGACATTTCCAACTTCACGCCTGATAGGTTCCGCCAGTCATCGCTTTCGGAGATGTCCCCTCCAGACACTCCCAACCTGTCCCCGCAGATAGCTGGCTCTGATGCCAAGCCTCTGGGCACCCTGAAAGGCTTTCAGGAGAGCCCCCAGGCCTCCCTCAACAGCTCCGAGAAGGTCAAGTGGAACTGTGGGGTCCTGCAGACCGAGGATCAGGCAGATAATGGGTTTGCTTTAAATAATCACCAGTTCCAGTTCCATATGTTCAACGATGAAGATTCTGTCAGCCTTCTCGAAAAGAGTCCATGCTTGTCAACATTTAATGAGCCATCTGGTCAAATTAGCACCAATAGCAAAGTGTCAAAATCGAAGAGGAAAAGTTCATCCAGCAAGAATGTGGGTACAAACCAAAGCTCTTCCCAGAAAGCCACCCGGAAAAAATCACCCAAAACCAACAAAGGAACCGATAAGCCGCAAGGGAAAAACTCCAGGCAGGCACCCAAATCCACCAGGAAAGGGAAAAATGCAGCAGGAGTCAACGGCGAGAAGGCTCCGGTCGTTGGTGGCAGGGCGGTCACTCAGCTGGGCACCGTGGCCACGGCCACCAAAGGTGTGGCCGAGGGCACTCAGCACTGCAGCCCGGCAGGGGTGAAGCTGGGCAAGCACAACGGGCTCTCTGGAGAGTGGGCGCTGGGAAAAGAGGGGGGCACGGGCTGGTCGGAAGCCAGCCTGGGCAACGCCACCAGCCTCCTGGACGACGACCAGAGGGAGTTCGAGGAACCTTCCAACATCCTGTCCAACATCGCCTCGGGAATGGCCGATGTCCAGAGGTTTATGATGGCCTCCATCGAGCCCCTGTGGGGGCCCGTCGGCCACAACAGCGTTCCAGACATATTCCGGTCGCCGGAGTCCAACAGCCTGAAATTGAAAACCCTTAAAATTTTGGCAGGGACGTCCCAGGAGTCGAAGAAGAAGGCGAACGGTGGCTCGCCGGGGGCGGCCAAGAACCACAAGTCAAACAACAAGGGCTCGAGCAAAAACAGCAAAGCCGTGACCTGCGACTCCGGTCGCCCCAACTGCTCCACCGGCTTCACCACGGACATTCACGCTCCCTTTTTTGATAAAAACTATAGTAACCTGAGCACTTTAGGCAATAATGGACCTACCCATAAAAAACTCTACCGTCATAAATCCAGTTCGAAATCACTGAGGGATGAGAACTGTAAAATCAAGCGGACGGACCGCGAACAGCCCCACAAGGACCCACCCGTGACAGCTGCTTTTGAGAAACTGAGGTAATGCTGCACCAAACTGGCTGGAATGCCCCTAACCTCCCTCCCACCTGCTAGGCCTGCTGTTCCTCAGTTTTTCCTTCCTGAAAGCAAAAGTTTGCATGAAAAA
>VXBN01012032.1:1455679-1475831 GCA_013397395.1 Sinosuthora webbiana | reverse complement strand
AAAAAAAAAAGAAAAAAAGGAACTTTGAAACCGATGCTGGGAAATGGTAACGTCCTCTCTTCGAAACCACGAGCAGAAAAACTTAATGGTGAAATGTTGAGTTTCATTATAGGAGAGAGTTGCAATGGTGGAGGAGTTCAGAAAACCACTGACGGTAAGTTTGCCAGGAACTCAAGTGTCTGCATCTAGAGACTACAGAACAGCTGCTTTTCAAGTGTCTGTTTTCTTAAAGCAAAACCTGTAGCTGAAGATCATTTGAAATGCAAAGTTACATTGCTAATTCTTTGTATCTCAGTTTTATATATTTTATAAGAACCTGGGATAAATTCTGAAATAGGTATAAAAACAGAACTAATAACATTTCATACATTGAGTGCTATATTTACTTTTCCTTTGAATAATTTCTTAAACATTTTCGATGCAGAGCCTGTCGGAAGTGCTCTCCCATCATAGCTTTGGTGTCTCCTCCATGTCTAACCTTGCGATGCCAATATAGTTTGAACTTTCAAAAGCAGAGTCATTCGTTTAAAATACAACTCTGAACCTTTCCTTTGATTCATGAAACAAATACAACCAACGGAGCTATTTGTGATCTCACCGATCAGGGCCGGATCATGACTGGACTTTATTAAGACAGCGTTAAGTATTGAATGCTTAAATGTATTCTCAAAAGGCCTTATTTGTAACCCTCCTCACCACACCCTCGCCCTCCACGACAATAACGAACCCAACAAAGATCTATTTTCCTTGTGCAACTGAGAGCCTGTGCGTTTTGCTGCTGATTTCTCACGAAAAACCTTGATATGCAAGAGCCCTGGGAGCGATTGGGAGCGGAGGGATGCGAGGCTCGGACCCCTTATGCAATAGCAGGCGGTGAGGAAGAGGAGCCGTTCTAGCAGCGGGCAGATCACGTTGCTGATATGGCCACAGGCGTAGACGTGGTGTCACACAGAGGGCAGGACTGGGCTCAGGTTTCCTCCCAAGTCAGTTTTTTTCCACCCACGCGCCAGGCAAAGCAGCAGAATTGGTTTAAGTTAATTTAGCAGAAAAGCAGAGCGATCACTTAAAAATCAAAGTGGAGACGCAGAGTGTTAGTTTAGAATCGTGTTTTCAGCTCTTACAGATCTTGGGGTGCAGCTTGGCTCGGCTCTGCGATCCCAGAGAGAACAGCTCAGTAGTTGCATCGTGTTTTATTTAACAGATGAAAGGACAAACTCTGGAAAAAAAAATAGTGATTAAAAAAAACATCCTGTAAGATCATTTTTTCATGGAATAAATGCTGGCCTTGCCCAGAGTGAGTTGCTCTAGATGAGTGGTCCCTGGTGCCCCATGGCATGCAGCGTCCCACCCCAGCTCTGGCTCCAGGAGGGAGATCCAGAAGATGCTCAGGATTTACTCTGGAGGCAAGATGTGTGGTAGGGCTCCATCCCTGGGCTCTGGGCTGGCCTGCAGCCACCAGGCTTTCCCCACTTCCCCAGCAGCTCTCTTTTCTATTCACAGGCTCATCAGATACTACACGCTCCAACCACTGCTGTGGTGTTGGCATATCCCAGTTTTTCAGCATTCCCCCCCCGTGCTGCAGGAGAGGGGCTGGCAGCACCCTTCTTTTGGATGTTCTGCCTGCTGCTCTCACAGAGACAGGTCAGGCCAGGGCTGGGATGTGGCACAGACCTTCTTTGTGACCCAGAACCATCATCTGAAAGCACATTTCACCTGGCCTGCACTGTGCCCCTCATGCTTAATGTTATGAATATGGGACTCCTAATAAAAGCCCTTGTGCTGGATGGGATAGCAATACTTAATTGCATTTGAGGAATGTGCAATAGGGCATGAAGATCAGGCATGAAACATATCGACTGTTTTATCCATGAATACCCAGCTGGATGTTTCAGAATAGTGTTAATCACAAATTCCAGCTGCCTTGTTGCTCTCCTTCAGTCCTACCATTCCAGTTGCTGGCAGCTTTGGTGGTCATCCCATGTCCTGCAAAAATCTCTGACTGGGGAGATGTTCAAGAGCCAGGGTCCCTCATGGTGTGGCACTGGCCCTTCCCTGTGTGGGAAAAGGTCATTGCTCTGCTGCTTGACCCCAAAATTCAGATACTGCCTTGAGCCAGCCATTTGCCCTCCTCCCTTTTGATCTTTATAGAGTATTTGGGTGGGAATGGACCTTTGAAGGCCATCTAGTCCAACTCCCCTGCAAAAAGCAGGGGCATCTTCTACTAGACCAGGTTGCTCAGAGCCCGGTCTGACCTGACCTTGGATGTTTCCAGGGACGAGACAGCCACCACCTCTCTGGGCAACAAGTGCCAGCGTTGCATCACCCTCATAAAAAATTTCTTTCTCAAGTCCTTCTCGGCAGGAGCTGCTCTAAATCCCTTCGTTCCCCAGCCTGTGGATCCCAGGGATTGCCCCATCCCAGGTGCAGAACATGGCACTTGGCCTTGTTGAACCTTAAGAGGTTCCCCTGGGTCCACTTCTCAAGCTTGTCTATGTCCCTGTGGATGTCACTCTGTCCCTCAGGCGTGTTAATTTAACCTCACCACACAGTTTGGTGCCATCTGCAAACCTGCTGAGGGGGCTCAATCCCAGTGTCTACTGCAGATACTCCACAGTGCTGGTCCCAGTACAGACCCCTGAGGGACAGCACTCACCACTGATGTCCTCCTGGACGGTGAGCTGTTGACCATTACCCTCTGGATGTGACTGTCCAACCAGTTTCTCATCTGCTGAACAGTCCATCCTTCAAATCTGTCTCCCTTCAGTTTAGAAAGGTGGTGTGGGGGACTGTGTCAAAGGCTTTACAGAAGTCCAGACAAAGGACACCTGGAGCCCTTCCCTTGTCCATGGATGCAGTCACTTCATCCTAGAAGGCCACTGGGCTGGCCAGGCAGGACCTGCCCTTGGTGGAGCTGTGCTGGCTGTCCTGAGTCACCTCCCTGTCCTCCAGGAGCCTCAGCAGAGTTTCTAGGAGGGTTTGGTCCATAATATTCCCAGGCACAGAGGGGAGGCTGACAGGGCAGTGGTTCAATGCTTTTGTTTTCCCAGTCATCCAAGGCTTCACCTGACTGCCAGGACTTTTCAGATACTGTGGAGAGTGACTTGGCAACTCCATCAGCCAATTCCCTCTGGGCTCTGGGACGCATCTATCAGGTTCCATAGTCTTAGGTATGTTCAGGTTCCTCAGGTGGAGAATTGGTGGTGGAAAATCACAACCTTGATTTTGTCTTACAAGTGGGAGGGACTTTTCTCCTCCAATCCCTGTCCTGGTGTTCCACCAGTCAAGGGAGATGGAAAGACAGGTTGCCTCAACCTTCTCATCCATTGTGACCAGTCTGCCAATTGTGTCACACCTGCTTTGACTCTTCATGCTGACACACCTGTAGAGGCCCTTGCTATTCTTTACGTCTCTTGCCACGTTCAGCTCCATCTGCACCTTGGCCTTCCTCGTCCCACCCCTGAAGAACCTGACAGTATCCCAGGTTACCTGTTCCTGCTCCTGCTGCCTGTGCATCTCCTCCTGCCCTTCAGCCTGACCAGCAGGTCACGACTCAGCCATGCCAATCTCTTGCCTTCCTTGCCTGATTTCTTGCACCTGGGGATCGAGAGCTCCTGCTCTCTATAAAAAGCATCCTGAAAGATCTGCCAGCTCTGTTCTGCTCCCTGGTCCCTGAGGGCAGTTTCCCAGGGGATCCTATTGATTAACTCGTTGGGAGCCGGCACTTTACTGTCCTAGGATTCATCTCCACCTGCCTATCGCTACCTCAAGGTTTTCACTTCCCACCTTTGCCTCATCCCTCACCATACAAGCGGTTGTTCTCCATTTGCGTTTTTGTTTTTCATGGCACTGCTCACAGCTGTGGGAGGGCTGGGATGTGGGTCCCAACCCATCCTCTTGCCCAGTCCCAGTGCAACTTCATCCTCCTCTTGCAGCTTCTCCTTGGGCTCCAGGAGCTTGTTTGATTCTTGTGAGCAATGAAGCCAAGCCACACAAAACGTGTTTATTCTGCAGCATCCCTTAAAGTGTCTTTTCTGCTTCATCTCTTTTCACCCCTACTCCAGTGCAGGATGGGAGGATGGTGCCAGCAGTGCTGCTGAGCCGCGGTGTCACCTCAGTCTGGGTGACTTACAATTGGCACTGGCATTGGAAAGCAGGGACTGGCCACTTCCAAAGGTCGTAAAATCCGTTTGAGAGGAGAATTACACAGGGCAAGGTGGTCCTTGCCGCTCTGCCACAGGAGCACAGGTCTCCCATGGCACAGGAACAGCACAGAGGTCCTGCAGAAAGGAATCCTGCAGCAACCCAGCAGGAGCCAACCCAGCCCATGGCCATAGATTGCATTTAGAGGTTTTGTAAATAGAAAAATATCAGTGATGGGGATCCAATAAAAACCTTTTGGGTTTTTATTACAAAATAACTTACCAGGTTTGCATCTTGCCTTTTTTTTTTTCCTTTTTTCTTTTTTTTTTTTTTTTTTTTTTTTCTTTTTTTTTTTTTTTTTTTTTTTTTTTTTTTTTTTTTTTTTTTTTGAGCATAAGAGGGCAGATATTTTTGAAAAACGTCTTGAGAATAACGACTTGTGGACCAGAGGTAGCCAGGCATTTTGGGAGGAGGAGGAGGAGGAGGGCAGGGGCAGCCACAGGGCTGTCCTTGCCATGCTGTGCTGTCCTGCTGAGGCTGGGTTGGCCTGGAGAGGAGAAGCCAAGGCTGGCTGATGATTGCTGGGAGAAGCCACTGCTGCACCGTTTCCTCTTTTAAAAAAATCAGGATCGCTGTTAATTTTTTCGGCATTATGGCCCAAACAAGCCAGGAAGGTGTTTTGAGCACTATCATCCTTTAGCTGCTGGACCACGTTCTTTCCCTAAGCTGCCATTCTAGCAAAGCACTTAGCTGGGAGCTCGCTCCTGGGGGCTCCTGTGCCCCAAGTGCTTTCCCAGCCAGTGATGAAGAGTCCCAAGAAATACTCCCTTGAAGTCAGTGTAAGTGGGAAGAGGATCAGGTGCGTGGGCTTGGGTTGGTGTAGGACCAGGCCCTCAGTCTTTACTTTCTCGACCTGGTGTGTTGGACTTTGCCTGTGCAGCTCCCAGGGGGTCCAGTGGAGGTTGCATGGTTCAAACCGCTGACATCTATTGGAGAATGTGCCTCTTTATCTCTTCAGCGTGTGAAACAATGCAAAAAAAAAAAAAAAGAAAAAAAAAAGGAAAAAAAAAGAAAAAAATATATATAAAATAAACCAAGTACAATGTCTGTGGTAGAAGCAAGGCTTTTCAAATCTGTTTCTCAGGTAAACAAGTGACACTAATGACAGTGGAGTAACAGCCATCTAAGGGAATTGGGATCTGAAGCAGGAGGATTCCCTCCATCTCGCAGGACGCTTGGGTTGCCAGACACGTTTACTGAGCCTTTAAACACTTGGTGCAAAAGGAAAACGAGAAATCAAATTGGTCTTTTCACTACCCTTCGCTAGCTAGACAGACAGACAGACAGACAGACGTCCATTTCTAAAGCACAAAGGGAAGACTTAAACATAGACTAAACCACACACACACACAGAAAAACCAAGGTACCAGTGAAACTCCTTTTGTCTCTTACTCCCGGTGGGAAGCAGGGTAGAAATCCAAGGAGCTGCTCTGTTCCGCTGCCCCGGCCCCGGCCGGGCACTTCGACTGCTGCCTCCAGAGATGTGAATGTACTGCTCCTTGAGTTCCCTTCCATAGAACTAGAGGCACCTCGTTAGGAAGTTGCTCCTGTTTTATGGTGCTAAAGAAAAACTTTTATTCCCCCCCTTGAGCATTTAAGAACTATTAAATGGCCCTTTTTATGAATGTAACATATCCATTTCTGTTCCACATTTTACACTGCAATTTTAACATGTTTGGAAATGATTTGCCTTTTTTCTTTTAGAATAAGCTTTATAAATATTCTGTAGAGTCAATTGAAGTATAATTCTTAAGGATCACTCTAAGACGCCTACAAAATCTTGTATATTTTTAAGTGTGCCAATTTGTAAAATATTTTGTAAGTGTATATTTTTCTTAGAAAAGTGCTGTGAAGTGTTTGTATGTGTGAGGTTTCCCTTTTTTTGCACCTTCGGGTGTTAATAAAAGGATGTATACTTAAGAGTTTCTGGTTTTAAAAACCAAAATACAAAGAAAAAAATTAAACTTTTGTTGGGAATTTTGTAATAAAAAGAAATGTTGTGAAAGAGTGTAGTGATATTGTGTAAAGGAAACTGGAAAATTTGTGAGCGCTTTGCTGTTTTATAGATCCTCTTGTAAATTATTCTTGTAATATTTTGGGTTTTGTTGTTCTTGTTGCAAAGGTTTTAAATATTTGTGACTGACTCTGTATGGTGAAAACGTCATATTGTTAACTTGCTGAGTTTTGTTATATTGTTTATGGAATAAATAAAAAAATTAAAAATCTCATTTTAAGATCATGTATGAAGAAGAAATTAAAACTGCCATTTATTGAATATTAGGAATCGTTTCTTTAACCAACTCACTGCTGTAGACGAGGATCTGTCTGGCTGCCCCCTCCCAGGGCACTCCAGGCCCCGGCCTCATTGGGCTGATGCTCGTTAGTGCGAAGCACATCAGGGACGGAGGTGATGTGGATGGGGAAAAGTGGGAAAAAAAGGCTTGGGCCACTTCTGCTGTACAGTGGGGCTGCTTTTAATTGAGAAATGGAAACTTCACCAAATCAACCCAGAGTTCAGACTTCACCTTCCACGGTTGCAGGTGGGGCTGGGTTTGCCCGAAGGGAGCGGAGCCTTTTCCTGCGAAGGAGCAGACGATGCCACTGTCTTCAATTTCTTGTGGAAAAGGAATAAAACTTGGTTGTTTTTAAAATGACAATCCCTTTTGTTAGCACTTGATAGGAGCAGTGCAGGAGGGGGGAATTAATTCAGGCTGGGGCATTCCCAGCCCTGCCAGCAGAAAGCAGGACATGAACGCTGTGTTCAGCAACTGGGAGCTGGGAAATAATCCCCAAAAGCAGAGCTGGCAGCTCTACAAACTGCCTGTGTTCACAGAGGGGTTTCAGATGGGTACAATGGGGCACAGGAGGGATTTCAGTGCTTCCAGTGGTCATGTGGACCCCAGTGCTGGGAGCCCAGAGCAGGGCAGGGCTGGAGTGGGGCCATGGTCCAGGGAAGCCCATCAGCAGCTCAGTTTTGAGAAGGACTGAGCTTAATCTGCTCCAATAAATAAAACACACAGAGGGTTGGGCCAGGCTCATGGCCACCAAAACCATCAGGTCTGTCCTATGTGGGATCAATCCTGTGACCCACGGGCTGGAAATAGTTCCTGCTCCTTTGTGCAAGTCTTGGGGAGAGAATTCTTGGCAGGTTCTGTTGCCACAGGGGCTGGGCCAATGGTTTGAACTGAAAGAAGGTAGATTCAGACTCAATGTAGGGATGAAATTTTTTGCACTGAGGGTGGCAAGGCCCTGGCACAGGTTTGCCCAGAGAAGCTGTGGATGCCCCATCCCTGGAAGTGTTCAGGGCCAGGTTGGATGGGGTTTGGAACAAACTGGAAGGCTGCTGTTTCTCTGAGCTATTATTGCACGTTTTCTCCATAATCAGGGTTATGTTGTTCAAAAACTCATTTTGGGGACCCTGTTCAGTCTTGTGCATTCTCAAGTGCTGGCACAACCCCACGCTGGCCGGTCCATGTTTGGTTCCACATTCAGGTCAAAAAAACAATTAAGCAAGCAGAGCCTTCATCCACCAGGGTAATGCTACAGAAAGGACCTGTTAAATGGGGCTGTGTTTATCAACTGTATTTAGATTATATAAAAGCACATATAATTAAAGCACTTATAACTTCTGGATCAACCATCATCCACGTCTGTGCATGGCCCAGTGGCTTCTCCTTGTGAGTGAAGGCAGAGTCAGATTTTAATTGGGATGTGATTTAATATCACCAGCTTCTCTGTCCTGCCAGTGGGAGCTGCTGTCACCTGGGAGAGTTTGGCTGGGGACAAAGCTGCCCTGGGTGACACCAACCTTCCCTCAGTGTCTCTGGGGTTGGTTAGTGACCTTCACCATGTCCCAAAGTAGCCACAGAATTTTGCAGACAATTCCACAGGATAGTTTAGAACACCTGCAGCATTGGCAGGCTGGAGGCCTCTAGAAGGTGTCAGGTAATGACTTAAATTGTGGATGTATTTGTGTCTCTTCATGCAAGGAAGTCAACAGGGGGGAAAATGGGAATTTCTTTGTCTAGGGTATTCATAAGTGTGTCTCTTAAATATATTTCAAACTTAGAAATATATTTAACTTCCCTGAAGTCAACACAGAGCCCAAACCTGCCCAAAATCTCATCCATGCAGACCCCAGCAGCCATCCAAGCTGGGCCTGTCCTTTGTCCAGCACAGTCCAGCTCCTGCACAGCTGATCCACTGTCAACATCCCATCCCAGAGGCTTCTTACACCTCCCAACATTCCAGGTGTGATCTGTCAGGACAGATGCCATGTGGTTTACGTTGATAAATGCCCACAGGCTCCCCCGTCCCCCAGTTTTTATGGAATTACACCTATAGGAGCAGCTTTTGCTTGGCAAATGTACTTTGTGTTGCAGCACAAGCACTGGTTCAATAAAGCACTTAAACGTACACTTTATCTTGAGCATGTTGGAGATTACATCCCTCTTTAGCAAAGCATTTAAGTATGTGCTTAATTTAAGGAATTAATTAAGGATTTTAATTGTAGACTTCAGTATGTGCTTACCTGCTTGGCTGAATGTGGGTGAGATTACTACAAGCTGAAGATTTCGACATAAAGTCGGTGACTAATTCTGTCTGAATGAAGGTGTTACATTATTCTCACACAATGCAGTTAAAATATAAATAGGAGAAAGGCAAGAGGCAGTTAACTCGATTCTTTCAGCTGAAAGCAGCATCCACTACCAAATCTGAGTTGATGAAAATCTAATATTATTAGTTAGAATCGCTAAAAAGTGGCATTACAGATCAATAGAAAGGAGCACCTTAGAAATGATTCTCCAGCTCACGAGCTTTAATTATGAGAAAGGAAGGATTCAGCCATCCTCTCCCTCTCATCAGTGACAGCGACCTTGGAATGTAAGTAGCCACCAACTAATGGGCTGTGGCATCATTTCTCCAGTCATTAGGGGATTTAAGTTGATTTGCCAAGAAAATAGAGTTGCTGCAATTGCATCACCAGCCTGTCTTTTGGACCATTTCCATAACTTTTGAACTCCGTGACAAATTTCATCTAATTGAGGGGAAAAAAAAAAAAAAAAAAAAGATTCCAAAAATATCAAGCTCCAACAAGTTGAAGGCAAAACAAGTGTCTGGGTTTCTGTTCCTCCAGTAGCACCTGCTGTCACTGAAGAGCCTTCCCCATCCCAGAACTGGGACAGTGTGCTGGTTTTGGGTGGGATGGAGTTCCTTTTCTTGACAGTGCTAAAATGGAATGGTTTTTATCTTTGTGTGTGATACCACAATGTATCACAACTCCTAACTGGATTTTTCTTTTAAAATTTATATATTGAGCCATCTTAAAATGCAGAAAGGGAAGTGATTGTTATCCAGAGAGACCAGCCAGCTGATACACCTGGGGGGCACCCATCTGAGAGCATTTCGTGCAGATGAGTCGGCCAGGGGGATAACCCAGGCTGCCAAAATGACAGTGCCGGCACTTATTGATCCCTTTAACAAACACAGGTGAGTTTCTGTGGAATTTTACGTCTTGCATCTCTTTGTTTCCCACAAGAAGCATAAGAGACGCTTCTACTTCTTGTCTACACCTGCACCTCTTTTTTCTTTACCCTCAGATTTCATTTTGAGATCTCAGACTACATGATTATGCCGTATTAGGCTTCCAACCTTTTAATGGGAATAACAATAGGGGTGAGTGGCGACAAAGGCAGTTCCAGACAGCAAATCCACTCGCTGAGACAAAAGGTACTTAAAGCTCTCAGGAGCAGGAGGCGTTTTACAGCTCAGGTGTGTGGCAGACGTGCCTCAAGAAGGGTGGCTGGAATGGGATGTAGATATCAAGGAAAACAGGGAACACAGAGCCACGCTGCCTGTTCAGCCTGGCAGTGACTGTTTGTGTGAGCTGAGTTTGCCTCTCGGCATCACCACTTCAGGGAGGCGCCCAGCATCAGGATCTCTTTGCATGGTCATCTTCTCTTCTCTGAGAGCAGGGGAAAGAGAAACCTATGGCATTTAAAGAGTGGGAGCAGGAAAAATGTCCTGAGCAGTGATGACCTGGATCCTCGGTGGCTTGTTCTGTGCAGTGTGGTGTGAGCACAAGTACTCTGTGTGCAAGGCAGGGCTGGCACTGCCGTACTCCTGCCTCAGCGCAGAGAAGCAAAGCTCTGCCAGTTCTGAGCTGCAGAAGGTACATGACCTGCAGATGAGTCAATCTAATTTTATCCTGTAGTGAGCACTGGCGCACCTGTATAATGAATAGCACATTATCACATCTTTGCTTGACTATCTCAATATATTAATATAGTCTTCATAGCCTTTGGTTATCCTGTTATTTAATCTTTAATCTAATGTATTTGGAGCAACTGGCTAGTGAGACACGGCCCTCTTTATCCTTCTAAGGACAACAATAGCAGGAATAAATGTTAAACTAAAGGAAGGAATGAAAGAAAAAAATAGCAGCTCTATTTGTGCCATGTTGAGATGCAATTCTTGGCAGCCCTGGAGATTCAACAGTCTGGTATTTATCACGACAAAACGCAGAAATGTCTGATGATTACACGAAGGGAAATAAAGAGACTGAGCATAAACTGCAGTCTGAGAGATAAGGGCACATTTTTACAGCAGGCAGCTGCTAAAACAGGGCTGTGTGACACCAGCTCCTGCTGCAGCAGAGGAGGGGACACAGGCCAGGGCAGGGACAGGGGCAGAGCTGCAGCCAGGGATAAACAGGGCAGTTTAATACTCAGAGGGAGAATTAGGCAGCCTGCTTAATCACATTATTTACCACCAGGAGGATTATTTTTAAGGAATGTGTCCCTCCCTCATCTCCCATTGGATAATGCTGCAAAATGCTGGCATTGGCTGTGGAAACTATTTAGGATCTTTCTTGCAGAAATGAGCCCCTGGTGTGGTGTTCAGTGAGGGGAACCTGTCCAGCAGTGCCCGGAGCTGTCCCTGCACCCAGAGGGATTTAGCATCACCCCAAGTCCCTCGAGGACATGGTCTGGATCCTGGGCTTGAGGCACCTGCTCTGCCCTGGTTCTGTTCCAAGGTGGGTGCCTGGCAGGACCCCTCTGTGATGCTTCCAGTCTCTGCTGTGGTTATGACACCAAAATGATGGAAACCAAGAGCTGAAAAGTCATTCTTACTGAATCCAAGAGCTCATGGTGCTCCTGGTGTGAGCGAGACAGTCACTGCACAGCTCTGGCCAAGGTTGTTTGATGTTAGGGTTGGGATTTGAGAACAGAAAGGTGCAGATCTCTCAATCATTGCCAAGTGTGTGAAATCTGCAATCCTACAGGGATCATGCTGAGGTGGAGACTCCTGTTGGTTAAGGAGAACAGTGGCTGGGTGGCCAAGCTGGGAGCAATCACCAGTTTAATTTTAGGGCTACAGTTATGAATTGGGTTATTATTCCAGCACAAAAAAGGAAATGTGCCATTGCCTGAACTGCCCTGGACATCACACAGCTCATGTTCTAGGTTGAAGGATGAAGGACGATGCTGAAATTCTTTATTCTGTACAGAGGGACAGCTTCTATACAGAAGCTCCTGGGTTTTAGCAGCTGAATCCCAGTGGTGGAAGTTCTTCATTTCCCTGGCATGAGCACAGAGCAAAGTAGCACATGATCCCTGTGGTTTGGCTTCATTTCAGCTTTTTGCAGCATGGCATATTTGATGCAGGACTCGAGGGAATGATGAATTGCACTCCAAGAACAATTCAATGAGAGCATGGACATGCTATATACGATACAGATCTTACGGTCTTTGTAGGGTTAACAAAGGGTTGTACCGTGAATCTCTGTGTGGAAAACTCTTCTGATGGATGCTTTCCTCATCCTTTCTGCCCCAAATAAAACCACCGTTTTTTTTAGGATCAGTTATCTCCTCTTGTGGAGATGAGGACATTGCCGAGTTCCCCCAGCAGCCTCCAGGGATGGAGAGCAGACCCTGTCACTCAACAGTGCCAAAGGTATCAGAAGCAATTAAAGAAAAATAAGAGTTGATTTGAAGAATGTGAGGATCATTCATCCAGCTGGGGAAAAAACAGGATTTTATCACTGAAATATTAGAAAGACTAGCATTTATACTCTGATAAGTATTATGGCACCGCAAATGATTTAATTTGAGATCAAGAAAACAATAATGTAGCAAATCAATGCAAGAAGCTAAGGCTGTTCCAAGAGGGCAGGGAGTGGCTTTCTAACTCCAGTCTTGGCCCAAAGGAAGCAGCCAGGTATCTCNCCCCCATGCCTGCTTTTCCGCAGCAATTTTGCCTCCCAGCATATCATGCCCAGCTCCTTTTATAACCATTCCTCCAGCTCCTGTTGGATGTTCACCCTTCATAGTTCTCATGTGTCCTGTCCTGTGGAGGGAGATGAGCTCATTGCAGGGTAAACTTCAATGAGGATGGTGATCTCCAGGTCCAGGAGATGGAAAATCAAAGATGTGTAACAAAACAAGGTGGTTTTGAGGGAGAAGCTGAAAATTGCAATGGCCTGTAATTGTCTCTGCTCATGCTTTGGTGGCCGCTCTTGGACAGGCAGTTTTGTCACTCTGCTCAGTTTCTCATTGCTCTAACAAGGGACAAGGAGCTCCACTGATCTTTGAAAAGCCTTCAGTAAGTGCCACGTTTTTCTTTCATGTCCTGGATGTCCCTGCTACAGCACACACACATCAAACCCTGTCCATAAAGGAGTAATTAAATGGCACTGCTAAAGGGATGTCATAGGATGGGTCTGATTACAGCTCGCCCAGAAATGTCTTCCCAAGTCCCAGGCACTTTGACATGATTCTCCCCCCTTTCTCTGAATTTCTTCCAGCATTAATTTCAGCCAGTCCTGGGATTATTTGAAAAAGGGCCTTGGGGGACTTGTTCAAAGGCACTGCCACCACAGACAACTTTGCTTTCTGAACTGAAGCATATCACTCCTATCTGTCTGGACATATGAGCTGCTCAGCACTGCTTCATTAGGCAAGTTATTTTTAAATTCCCAGAAAGAGCAAAACATTGAGAGAGGAATTAGCATTTGCTGTTGAAACAGCTGCCAAACAGAAGAGGCAGAAGGCACTCGGGGTCCCTCCCTGCTGCTATCCCTGGGATTAACCAGGCACCAGTACCCAGTCACCGACACAGACTGCACAGGAGACGTCAGAAATCACACCCCAAGATAAGGATTGGTAAGTGACCATCAGGACTCAGTTTTGGTTGTAAGTAAGAAGGTGGCCATTAACAGTGAATAAGAAAAAAAATCTTGGAAGTCTCTCTCTTCCTCCAGCCCCATTCTGTGTTTCACACTTTTTCCTTCCCAAATTTTTCACTTAAGGATTTTAACTCCACTCTGGTTTCTCCACACAAATGGATGAAGCAATAAAGCCTGCCCAGAGTCTTTGCTTCCCCTAAACAACAAGACCCAGTGGGCACCTGACATTTCTGAATGCCAAGGGACTGCAATAAAGCTGATGCTGCTCGATTGTATTCTCGCTCTGTAATGGGTTTAAGTTTCCCAGTGGCTCATGGTGCTCTTACAGGCCAGAGTTAAAGCAAAAGGCTTGGCAATGAATTGTCTGAGGCACGTTTTGGTGGCTGTTTGCAAACTGCTGACTGCCCTGCTGTTGGTGCTGCTGAGGGCAGCCGGGATTCACACTGATAATGTTAATAATGCAAAAAAAGAAGTGTTGAATATAGGAATGGGGGATAGGTTAGATAAAAATAGCCTTTTCACCTCTCTGGGAGTACACAGGCAGCCCAGCCAAGGCAGTGTGCAGGTTGTGCTGCCTGGTTCATCCCCCCCTTCGCCCCAGCCTTCAGCCACAGGGTTTCTGTATTTATCCAGAACAAATCTAGCAGGAGCTGTTCTCATAACCTGCTCCCAATTCCTGCCTAATGAAGGCCAGCAGATTCCTCTGAATTAATGCTTGTTCAAACCAGAGTGTTTCCTTTGGAAAAAAAAATGATCTCCTTAAGTATTTCCAGCGATTCTTCAGGGACAGGCACTGTGCCACAGTTGGCAAACTGTGTGTGGATTGTTCCAGGGGACAACTTCCCCCAGTCTTAAAAGTACACAGCGACCTGTATTGATGTCCAGCTGCCAAACACCCCTCTGCCAGATAAATCATGGAATCACAGAATGGTTTGGGTTGGAAGGGACCTTAAAGATCATCCCAATCCACCCCCTGCGAGGGCAGGGATACCTTCCACCATCCCAGGTTGGCTTCAAGCCCCATCCAACCTGGGCCTGAACAATTCCAGTGATGGAGCACTCACAGCCTCTTAGACTGTGCCAGGGCCTCACCACCCTTTAGGATTAAATATGTCATGTGCTTTCCCAGAGACTCCATTTAAAATGTTCCTTCGCCTTTTATTTCTTAGTAAACTGTGTTCCTCGGGTGCTTTCTCACCAAGGTGTGTTCTCCAGCCCTCAAGGAAGACTTCCTGGAGCCCTCACAGAGGTTATAAAACCTGGCTTGTGCTCCTCGGTGCCTCGCTTTGTGGTTCCTTGGAAGCATTAGCTCCCCTTGGCAGAGTATCTCATTAGGAGCTCATCTTCAGCTGATTATTCCTCTTCTGAGTCACTGCTTTCCATGACTTTGTCACCCACCCCTTAGTCCAGCTGCTGCTCTATTCTCAGGCTAACGACTTTACATTTGGTGGCATGAAAAAAAACATGTTGTTTATTTAAACTCAGCTCATTAAGTGATCCAGATTAGGTTTGGTATTGGCGACCTGCCCCAACTTCTGTGCAGCTGCAGATCACCAGTAATGATTTGGCATTTTTTTGCAGGTCAGCGATCACACATTAAGTGGTGTGGGGTCAAGATCCGGCAGGAAGGGAGCTCTGCCGTGCTCAGTGTTCTGCTTACAATTACACTTGGAGACCTATCAGTTGGTTTTCAGTCCAATTAATATTTGTCATATTGACACGCCGTTCCTCTTTCTCAATCAAAGTACAGTGAAAGACAAGATCTGGTCTCTTACGGGCTGAAGGTTTCTTCAAGCAGCTCTACTACTCTAAACTTTGATATTAAGGAAAATATCTGCTTAACAGGACAAAGCCTACTTTTCACAATGTTACAGAATCTCCTTGAAATTATTTATTGCCTTATTATTTATTTTAAGTTGTTATTTTTTCTTGGGTATCCTTGGTAACAGAATGTCCAGGAATATCTCCCATTAACCTTTAAGGAGACAAATGGCTGGAACAGATCTCCTGTGGCTCTTCCCTGGCAGCTGCTCCCTGTGAGGGCCCAGGTGCCCTCCCCTGTTTCCCCTCGTGCCCAGAGTCAGGGCCCCACCCCAGCCCTGGGGGCAGAGTCCCTGGTGCTGCTGCCAGTGCTGGGCAAACCTTTGGATCTGTGCTGTCAGAGCCAGCGGCCTCGTGCTGTGCCCCGCCCTGTGTCACCGGGATGTCCCCAAACCCCGCCTGCCCCTGCTGGGTGGGAACACCAAACCCAGGGCTCAGCAGCGCCGAGGAGACTCGGTTTGCTGCAAACACAGGAAAAAGGAGAGCTTCAAGTGTTCAAGTGTTCTAATGCTTAGAACTGTTCACCAGCACAGGGGTGGGATTGTTCCTTTGGGGACTGTCCCTTTGAGGACCGTCCCTTTGGGATTGTCCATTGGGACTGTCCCTTTGGGCACTGTCTCTTTGGGGGACTGTCCATTTGGGGGACTGTCCATTTGGGACTGTCCCTTTGGGGGACTGTCCGTTTGGGATTGTCCATTTGGGACTGTAACTTCAGGACTGTCCATTTGTTCTAATGCTTAGAACGCTGTCCCTTTGAGACTGTCCCTTTGGGACTGTCCATTTAGGACTGTCCATTCAGTTCTGTCCCTCTGGGCCTGTCCCTTTGGGACTGTCCCTCTGAGAGTGTTCCTCTGGGACTGTCCATTTGGGGACTGTCCATTTGGGAACTGTCCATTTAGGACTGTCCAGTTCTGTCCCTCTGGGCCTGTCCCTTTGTCCTGTCCCCTTGTCCTGTCCCTTTCCCTGCAGCCCCTGCCCTGGGCCCTCTCAGTGGCCCAGGTGTGCAGTGCTGTGTCTCCTGGCAGGGGAGGCCATGGAGCAGGGCCTGCGGGACTGCTGCCGGTCCATCCGCATCGGGAAGATCCTCATCCAGAGCGACGAGGAGACGCAGCGAGCCAAGGTGTACTACGCCAAGTTCCCCCCAGACATCTACAGGAGGAAAGTGCTGCTCATGTACCCGATCCTGAGTGAGTGTCTGCCCCAGCACGGACAGCCAGGGCCCTCTGAGGCTCCTCTGAGCGCCGAGTGCCCGCACTGAGAGAAAATTCCACATTTCAGGGGCTTTGATTGGGTTTTCTGCTTGGTTTAGGTGACAGAGGAGAGAATTTATCAGGCTGTGCCAGGACACAGGTGTCAGAGGAGGGAATTGATCAGGCTGTGCCAGGACACACATTACTCAGCTGCACCAGTGTGAATGCAGAGCAAATCGTTTGGACATGGCTGCTTTGGGGAGAACGGCTGAGATTAAGACTGGATATAAATTAAATTTTTTAAGTTTTGCCATGAGAAAAGACTCAAACAGTGGTTTTCTCACACTACTTACTAAAAGATGTTTTTTTTGACTAATGTTATAACCCTACAAGCAAATTACTTTAAAATTAAATAAAGTTAATGCTAGCCAAAAAAAAAGTTTATCTGGTAAGCATGGTAAGGAATTCATCAAGATGAGGTAACTTTTCAAGTCTAGGATTTTATTCTGTCCAACCTATGGAGCTTTTAATTTCCATTGGACTATTTTAGATGAGCTTTCTTGCCTCAGGGTTTTAATAGAATCCACCAACTTCTGTGCTTAAAACCTGGCAGAGTTGGCTTTTTCCGAATAGAGATGAAGTTCCTTCATCGGGAGACAGGTTTCCTTGAATTAATACCTGCAGAGGTGAAAGGACAAAATCACAATTCAATTGCACATGGACAGTCATGGATGGCCTGGGACAATTTTGTCAAGCAGAAGGAAAAATAAAACCTCACTTTCTCCCAGCTGACTTTGGTTAGTTCTGGCCTGAGCAGGGCTCAGGTGCAGTGACAAAGCACTCTGGTGACATGAACAAGCACCTCCACGTTGGGGTTGTATCAATTGCCACACTCTGCTTTACCTACTTCATCTTCTGTAGCCTGAATTTTTTAGGTGCAACTGGATTTATAGCACCTAACTAGGTACTGACAGTAAACACCAGAGAAATCATTTGGGATTAAGCGCATTCAGCAGAAGTTCACACATCCTGCATTTATCACAGACTTTGTACGTAACTTTCTGTCAGAAGCTACAGAAAGACAAAGTCGATTTAAAAAGTAAACAGCAGCCCAGCTTTAAGCCCAGGTAGCTGGGGAAAATCAGAATTCCTGCATTTACACCGCCCAGCTGGCTTTATCTGCACACTCAGCTCCTGCCTCTGCCTCTACTTTGAGTATACGAGGATCTGAATTTGGTGGGTCTTTTTTTTTAATTTTTTTTGCTCAGGGTGTAGAGGCTCCTAAGAGATTCAGATTTCCTCAGCTCACTGCATTTGGATTATTACTTAGCTGTATTGTGAATAAGTTATTTTAATATCTTTGTAGGAAAAAAAAAAAACCAACCCAACATTTTTTTCATCTATCACTGCGTACCTAATAACCAGTTCTTAAAACCCTGGGGAATTTAAAGGAAATTTATTTACCCTCATTAAAGGAAACGACATTAAACTTACCATGGAAAAGTGTTGCAATTCTCTTTTGCTATACATGCAGTAGCAAATTGAAAACACTTTAGTAGGAATTATACCATGCTTCTGCTGTAGATTTTGGATTTTTCCCCATACTGCAAAGTTCTCTATGCAAATACATTTCCCCCTACGAGCTTTTTGAAATATGCTGCTGCACCGATCCTGATTTTGTCAAAGCTGTTAAGGAGATGTGTGTGCACAGGTCATTAATTGTTATTAATGTCAAGTGGATGCTGAAATCCATTAAGTGGTTTTGAAAAATCAGAGCTTATCCTGTACCTGATCGACTCTGTGAGGGCATTTGCAAATAAATCCACCAAATCACACCAAGGGAGAGGCTTTTCCTCAGCTGTGTGGGAGAGACCTTTCCTGTCCGTGTGCCCTGGACCTCAGCTCCAAGCTTTTCCCACTAAGGAAGGTAAAATCAGCAGGATCCAGCTGCCATCTCTGCTCCTCACAGGTGTTCATCTCCCAGCAGACTGGCAAATGGCTGCCTCAAGAGTCTGAGCTCACCCGCAGACCTGAAGAAGAATGTTTTATTCCTCTGTTGCTTTGCCATTTGATGATTTTAGAGACTTTTGGTGAGGTTAATCAAGCGAATGTGTTTTGTTGAGGGGGGAAAGAGACAAACAAAATGACGTGTCAGGTGTCAGGAGCCCGTTCCAGGAGTATAAACCATCATCTTATCCCTCCTTCCAAACAGAATACGCTCCACCTCCCATTTGCTCAATAACCCCTAATATTTTGCTGCTTAGGTTACTGGTGTCTAAACAAAGCCACTTTTATCCTGCTCTGGCCTCGCCTGGTATCCTGAAAAGGAGGGGAGAAAAGGCAGGATTCACTTTCCTGCATGATCAGCCTGTGGCAGTCCCCTCACCTCTGGCTTCCTTTGAGGTGACACTGAGGAATGTCCTGCTGCTGTGCCAATAATTGCCAGTACTCACACCGGTGGTTGCCTTATCAATCGTGGGCACAAGGCTTCCCTGATAAACTGGATCAATTGTGTGCCCATCACCTGCTCCCTGAATTACCCACCTTTGGCAATGGAATGGATTTTTTGCCAGCTTCAAAGGTGGCTGTCAAATATAAAGGTGTGCCCACACACTCAGCCACGGGTGTCTCTGCTTGGGGGAGACACTTTCTCCAGCCACTGGAATTTTTAGGGGTTGGAGCACTGCCTACGTAAAACATCCATTTGTCGTGTGTCAGCAGCAAGACACCTTTTCCCAATGACAAATATTTTGGTGCATTAAAAGCACAAAACTGCTCTGTGGCATTAAATTTACTCTTCTTAGTTTTGGGTTTGGTTGTATTTTTTTTAAATTTTACTCACATTTAGCAGTCAAAGCAGAGCTGTTAGTTTATGGTTTGACCCTGCGGTAAATCTAATTTTAATTTCAGCAATGATGCAAAGGACGGGTCTGATCTAAACTCACTCTCCCAACCCCAATTCGCTTTTGAAAACATAAAAGGTGAACATTCTGCAAGCAAGTTTTACGCTGTATTAGATGTCACCCTCTTCATCACTCCAGCTATGTGGTGTATCAAGTATCACCTGTCCTGCAGCTGTAATGAACTCAATTGCTTCATGTACCGGTTATTTGAACACAAATATAGTTCCTGAAATGGTGGAAATCCTCAGGAATATGTTTTTTCTCTGTGTATCCGATATTATGAAGATGACTTCCTTGCAAGACCTTCGCAAGATAGGACTTTTCGGGCATTAAAATGGGATCTTTCCAAACTCTGCTGCCCTTGATAATTTCAGCGGTGAGGGGGAAAACTGCAGAAATGCTTAGACTCTACATAACACGGGGAGTCTGCCATTCAATAAATTAAAGCTCACATCGGAAAACAGGAGTATCTTAGCTTTCAAAGGGCATGCCAAGTGTATGGAGTACACAACACCACGTGAGAGGGGAGACCCTGACATAGACGGGAAGGAATGTCCATGGTTAGAGGTGGAGGATTGTCAATAGTTTAGAGGTGGAAGAATTCCAAAGCTTGGAGGGAAAGGAATGCCCATGGTTAGGAGGGAGAGGAGGTGAATATCCCCACCGACAGACGCCCGTACTGCCAATATTTATTTGGATTTTTGGCACTGTTGCCCACCATCGGCCTTGCACGGAGTCACCTCTGCCTAGCACGCACACACATGAGGTGACATCAAACGGCCCCACACTTCATGGACCCTCCTGCCGCGCCGTACCACGGGCGGGCACCGCTGACCCTCCACATTCCCTGG
>VXBN01012032.1:1426123-1455300 GCA_013397395.1 Sinosuthora webbiana | reverse complement strand
CGCGGGAGGCTCCATCGGCGGTGCCGTGAGGGAGCGGGGGGCGGTGATGGCGGTCCGAGCGCGGCTGTGCCCGGATGGGCCGCGCTCCGTCACCCCGGGGACTCTCCCGGCGGGGCCTCTCGCCGCCACCCGGATCCTCCGCCGGGGGCTGGGGCCGGGATTGCGCTGCCCTCGGGGCGGGCCCCGCACCCTCCGGTGTCCGGCGGGCTGGGGGAGGAATTGGAACGAGCTCCTTCGGGGAGGGGAGGAGGGAGCGGGGTGGTTGTAGCCGCTGTCCCGGGCCTCGGCCGCAGGTCGGTGCCTGAAGGGATCGCGGCTCTCAGGGCCCTGTTTTCAGGCCGTGAGCTGCGGCGAGAAGCCTTGCTGGGGAAGACGGGCAAGAGCAACTCTTCCCATCCCTTGGGGAAGGCTTTGGAGCAGCCCGTGACCTGTCCGGACCTGCAGTGTTTGCTGTTCTGTGCTGAGTTTCTCCCCGGTTAATCACGGCATCTTTGCTCTGTCACCTTCGGTTTCTGTGCGAGTGTTTCCCTGCCCCTTTTAACGCTGTTTGTTGGCATTTAAGGGTTCTGTTTCTCTGTTTCAAAACCCCTGTCCAGTCCAGCTGGGTGGATGGGTTTATCCTGAGTGATCTGCTTTGAGGAGCAGTATCAGGTTTTGCATAATAGAGGTGTATATATATACATATTAAAAAAAAAAAAAAATATATATATATATATAAAATANAGTGATGATTAAGGTTTGTTTATAAGGCTTGTTATGTGTCTTGGTTTTATTGTGCAGTAGAAGCCCGAGAAGAAGTTTCAGAGCAAAAAAAAAAACCTTGTAAAATTAAAATTATTTAATTTTTAAAATAATACTAGTATTATTTTGCTGTTTCTCAGGAAGGTGGAGCCTTGATCCAGAGATGCTCCTGAACAAAAAATACAAACTTGATAATGCCCAATAGTATAAATCACACGTCACATTTATTTTCCTGTCCACATTGGCAGTATTGGGTAATTTCAGCTTGAAAATAGTTGTCAAGTGCTCAGAAGCACTTCTGACACTAATTTTCCCCCGAGTTTTAATTGCAGGGACCTGTCAAGTCTTTCTAAAACAAATAAACAGTTGGCTGCTTCTTGGACAGTTAATTATCCTAATTGAGGGTCAGATGTTCAGTTTTGTTGTAGTGGTCACCTCACACTTCAGCTGCCTCTGTTCCCTCTGCAGCTTGACCGTTTTGGAATTAAAATAATGACAGCTTGGAATTCTGTCCTGGGAAGGGAAAACACACCACACATGATAAAATTAAGGGTTTCTTGTCATGTCAGACCACTAAGAACTGCAGTGTTCCCTTCCTCAGCAGCCCTGGCTGGGTAAATGTTTGTCTGTGCAATAACCACACACCGGGAGTTTTCAAGCCTGTGGTGGTTTACCATCTGTGTCGTGTTTATTTTCCATATTACTGAGTTCCTGGACCAGAGTGTTGCGAGTGTCTTCTCTCCAAAATGTGCATTTGGGGTTTTTTTAGAGGAGTGGAGGGTGTGAGCCTTAGATGGGAATGTTTTCAAAACATCTGTGTCAGTATACCTGCCTTGCTTGTTCCTTTATTCCTCCTCCCTGTGGGAATGTATCAAAATCAATCCCCTGATCCTAGCAGGATGTTTCCAGTTGCAGTGGAGGTGTTGTACTTTATTTTAGACAATCACAGCATCATATACCATGATGTTATGCCTCCATATGCTTCAGTCTAAAGATTGCATTTAAGCCCAGCCTTGATGTAGCTTAACACATTATTGGAGTGCCCTAAATTCTTCTTTTCTTTTTAGAGAACTTCAGTTTCCATGTGTTGAAACACTCGAAGCCAGCCATGGTTATTGGGTCTTTATCCAAGGTTTTGTGGTTTAATCTCAGTCTTGGTGAAAACTTATCAGCTGCTGAGCTTGCAAAAGTTATTCCTGAAGGGATAAAACCAAATGTGAACGTTCCTGTCTTCAAGATACTTTCCTGAGAGCCTTGTGCTTCTCAAAACCAAAACTTGTAAGGAGTGTCCTAAGTTAGGAGGAGCTTTGTGACTGAGCAGGGACAGGCACAGGAGCGTCCCAGGGGCTGGTTTGCCTTGCACAGGTTGTGGCTGCAGGGAGGGTCACAACCACAGGCCTGTGTCTCCTGCACACTGCTCAGCTTTGTGGTAATGAGGTTCTTGGCTGCTCTGCACTGTTGGGGCTCAGCTGCTGACTCAGGGGGGTCTGCACGGTTGGGTTCTCATAAACCACCTGATGATTATGGGATGTAGGAAATCCCAGCACACATCTTCTCTTAGCTCAGTGATATAAAACCATCTTGTGCTCAGAGCCTCCTGGGTCTCCATGTCCTGCACATAGTCCTGTTAAAGTGCTGGAGCTCCCTGCCTTGGGGTGGCACCAGAAATGGAATTCTCATGGTGCAGATGCCTGTTTAAATTCAAATGAATTCGCTTTCATTTCATTTCCCACCCCTGTGTTTGTTGGGCACCAGATATCAACAAGAAAAGGAACAGACCTATTGGAATTCCTCTGTGGGTTGTGGTTGCAGGGATCCTCTGGCTGTTGCCCTTTTGCTGTTTGCAGTGCCTGCATCAGCAGCACTTGTGTGGGGACAGCAAGATTCAGCAGTGAATTTAAAGATGGGTTTTTCTTTTTTAGTTGAAAGTTGGTGAGCGTTGATTGGCTTCGTGCTTGCACTGACCACAGCTTGTGTTGCTTCAGGAATCAAAACTCTGCCTGTCCTTGGGTATCAGTCCTGTCCTAGTGCTTCTTTTGAGTTCAGAGTGGGCTTTGTGCTGCTGACCCAGCAAGCAGGAAGCTCATTTCTGGGCAAACCCCATCATTTCATGAGCCTGCAGTGCTGGAAACGTGCTGCAGCTCATGGACACCAAGCTTCCTCTTCTTTGCTGTCTGAATTCGATGGCAAAGGCAGCGTTATCTTAATTTTATTTTCCACTTGTATGTGCAAAGTGTTATTTTAGTAAGTGCAGATGATAAAAGGCAAAGCCCAGCATTTTGGCAGTTGTTACCACATTTTATTTTCAGAGCTCCATCTTGGTTCCACATGCTCTCAGTGTTCTGGAATTGCTGAGCTCTGCCCTGATTTCCTCACTCCTTTCTGACTTATCAGGAGTTGTTAGTGTTTCTCTCCTTTATCGCAACAGTTGGTTCAGCTGAAGTGTTTTTCCTCTCTGGTTTGTTGGGTTGTTTTTTTTTTTTATTTTATTCTGTGGAACTTTCTGCCACTCTTCTGCACAAGTATTCATTTGCTTTCTATTGTTTGAAACGTGTGTCCAGAATGGCATCTTGTTTGAGGGCTTTGAAACACACTGGGGTGGTGAAAAAGCTGAATTGATGTTTAACACTCCTTGTTAAAGTGGCATGGAAATTTCACAGCGCTTTGCATAGAACACAAAGCTTCCTCCCAGCTTTCCAAGGGTGGTGCATGTTTCTTGGTGATTTTTGAGTTAAAGAGGAGGACATGCAGAGTTCTGGATTTTAAAAACTTGTGGTAGGTTTATTAAAAATCTGGTAAGAACCTACATCTGCTGTTCATCCCCGTGGAAGTAAAAAGCCAGAATAGCAGGGGAAAAAAAAAAAAGCCCCAAAATTCACGATGCCACTTTGAAAACTAGTGAATTTTGTTCCTTTTTACTGTTTCTAAGGTGGAGATGAGTGCACTGGACCCGTGATCACCAAAGGAAACCCGTGCACCTGCACAAAAAGAGAAAGCCAAACAAACTTGACATAATGAATCTCCATGTATAATGCAAAGAGATGACTTTCATTTCACTGTCTTAGGGTGTGTTTTTCCTTTAATGCTGGGATTCACTGAAACATTCTGCTCCTGCTTTTGAGCTTGCAGCCTTGAGTGATGAAATATTTAAGATGAAAATGTAGTTTCTGTTATGTCTTATTTCCAGCTAGTTTTGAGTACCGAGAAATCGGATCCTGACTGGCATGGGAACTGTTTTTAAACTTTGAATTCTTCTAGGAAAACGAGGCGGGGTGGGTTGGATGAGTGCTGTGCTGTGTGTGGAGTGGGTTGTGTTTGTGCTGAAGGAGCCGGGCTAGGAGCACTGCCTGTTCCAGCTGCTGCTCCTGTGTCATTTGAGCCCTGGAATTGCAGCGAGGGGGCCGGGCTGCCAGGGCACGTCAGAGCTGCTCAAGTCACAGTTCGTGGAAGGCGCTTGGACACGCAGCTGCGCTGGGCTTCTCCTGAGCTGAAGTGTCTCTGAGCCATGTCCACTGCAGCCTGGGCAGGGAAAACAGCCTCTGAGGACCCAAAGCAAAGAGATCAGTGTTTCTGGCCTCCATCCAGAGTCACTCCTTCAGTCCAAGGGTTTGATCGGTGCTGCAGGTTAGCAAGGTGCTCTACCGGTTGAAGTAGCTACTTAAGCTGAGGGGATGAATCATAAATGAGAAGTTGGCCTTCTGCTGAGGACATCTCTGGAACACCCACACTGCCATCCTCTTCTTTGTTTATCCAGAGGTATTAGCTGTGTTGCTGGGACGTGAGGTAACTCAGGAAACATTCCTGCCGTACAGGGCACGGGAGATTCTCTCAGGTGAGGCTGAAATACCGGTAACACTGACATGGGGGAGTTCTGCTGCACACCTGACTCATGAGCAGCCCAGTTGTTTCTTCAGTTTAATTAAATTCCGTGCCTTGTCCTGGTAAAATTTGAGGCTTGCCTCATGAATCTAATGAAGATTTTAATTTTAAGGGATCGCTTTTTCATTTAACCATGCCAATGAGCGATTTCAGGGTTTCTCAGATTTTCTAAGTTCTGCCTGGTTGGTTTAATGAGCGTTCTGATGTTCTGTGGGATTTCTTTTAGATATAAAAAACCCCAGGAATGCAGGCTGCAGTAGTGTCTTGGTGTTCAATACAGGTAACTAATGTCAGGAGGTGCTGCACATTATTGAAGGGGGAAGAACTAGAGATTTATTACTGTGCATTATGGTCCATTAGGACTTTTCCTGGCAAGAATCCTGTAGTCCCCAAGTGCTGTGCAATATGGAGGTAGGCTGTGTTACTGTTGGAGGTGGATGGGTGACACATGTTATCCCTGCTTGCTGTCCCAGTAGATTTGAGGCAGTAGCACATTCCTGACTGGATTTAGTTTACACACAACCTGGCATGAAAGAAAACAAAGTATTTTTTATGCTGTAAAAATGATAACTTTGCATTATTGAGGGAATATCCAGTGCTCCTAAATTGTCCCTATCCAAAAAAACCATGGTATTGCTTCCTCTTGAATAAAAGAATGTAACAAACAATAGCTTTTGTGGGCTTAGTGCAGTTGGAGCAGCAGTGAGGAGACAGGCAGTCATTTGTGCTTGGAAATCTCTGAGGCTGTTGAAGCGTAACTGCAGGGGAGATATTTTCCTGATTTGTGGCAGGATGGGAGCACCAATTAAGAATTCACTGTAGTTACTCTGTCAGGATATTCAGCTGCTGAAGATTTTTTTTTTTTTTTTTTTAAGGAGAAAATTGTTTATCCTATCTCTGATTCTTTTGCTTTGTGCAATCTTTAGGTGGTCACCCCCTCACTTCCCCATGAAGAGATTTTCATATCTGGGTATCTCAGCTGAAGTTTGCAATATCCAGCAGATCTGAACTTCCTGCTCATCACTGTGACCTTCCCCACCCTTTGTGAGCTCAGTGCTGACAAGGAAGGACACTAAAGGAGGAAATTCTGAATCTTTTAGCTTGGATAAGAACAAAGCCTTACACTGGAAAAAAAGCAGAGTTGAACCGTAGCTGCTTATTAGCTAACCAAATGTTGGTTATTCTGTTGTAAGCTAATAGCACACCTGTTGGGTTTCCCTCATCAGGCTTCCCTGGATTACTGCCTGCCTTCAGCCAGTCTTAATTGTCTGCAGGGTGTGAGCTGAGAGCAGCGTCCTGAGGGGCAGATTTTCAGGTTAGTTCTGCCTCTCTGTGCAGAGCCGTGCTAACTCCCACCACGGAAATCCTGCTGTCCAGGCAGATGGGCTCTGTGGAGCTGTGCTGAGGCAGGAGCAGCCTAAACATTCCAGTGAGTTCAGTGTGGCCATGGGGAGCTCTGCAGCGGCCTGGGAGGTGAGGCCTGTGTTGGACAATGGGCACAAGGAGCTGAGTGCACAGGGAGGAGACAGAAACCAGCAGAAGCCTTGGGGTAGAATCCCTGGATTTAAATCAGAGCTCAGGTTTGAGGTGTTATTATCCCATTTGCTGGCAGCTGTCAGGTAGGGAGAATGTGTTGCTGCTGTGCCATCTGTATTTCCATCAGTGTAAACATCCCACAGAGATTCACAGCATTTCTGGGATCCTGAAATCAGGATATGGGGGGGCTGGTGTAACCTGTTAGTAGCTTGCAATAGGAAAATACAGCGATTTGTCACTAGCAGAGATAGTCCTCATGTAAATTAGATTCTTCATTCAAGATCCCACCTCTGGGGCTTTTTTCTTAGCAGTAAACTCTGTCCAGCCTTGACCATTAGCTCATTTTATGGTTTAAGAGGGAAGATAAGAGGTGATGGAGAAGAAAAGAGGAGCAAACCTGGAAATAAATGGTACTGATTTATTCCAAACATTTCCTAAAGAATCACCCATTGAACTGTTCAACTGTTCAACCCTGACCAAGAATGGTGCCCCTTCATTTTCTGAAATGGTGTAGGCATATATCTTTGAATCACATAGGCATTAGTTAGCCAAGGTGCCTGCAAGCACTGGAATTTTTAGTAAATTAGTAAATTTTTAGTAAATTTAGAAAGCAGTAAATAAGTAGTAAACAAATATTATGTTTTGTATGTGTAGTGCATCTTTCTTTTTTAAAAGCTGTTGAAGAATTAGTCCAGTGCTTGCAAAGCTGGTAATATTGCCATCTTTCTGAAGACATTCCACGTGTTTCCAAGTCAGTAAATCCCATGGCAGTCATTTGGGGTAAAATATTGTACAAAACTTAGTGCTGCTCCTGTCCCTTAGCATTTTATTGCTTGTCTTTATTTAATTTTTCTTGTTGTCGCCTTTGTGTCATTATCACAGAAAAGGGAATGCTGCTTATAGAGTTTGATGTGTATTCCCAAAGAACTGATGCATCTTTCAAGGTTTTAGTTTGGATGCAAGTCTCTTGTTCTACTTGAAACTTTTATTCAGATATTACCAGAACCAGTGAGAGCTGCTTTTAAAAGTATCTTCTCCAGGGTGTCTTTAAGTAATGCTACTTGGAGTAATAATTCTGCTACAGAAAGACGGTAAGAAGTTGCTGGAAGCTGTGTTCTCATTAGAAATACGTGCCTGGCATGTGCAGGGCACAGAGATTTCCTAAGAGAGCCGGGTCAGGGCTGAGCACACCTGCAGAAACTATTGCTCAGCTGTCCTGTGAATGGGGTCATGGAGCACAGCACGTCACATGCCAGTCTGCAGCCTTTAGATTGCACCAGGGATTTGGGAACGCAGAGAAAGCCGATGGGCTCCCATCTGACTCAGGAGTGACCCTGGTAATTGCTGCTGCTTCCTGATCCCTGAAAGAAGGGTGTGATTGCTTTGGTAAAATGGCACAGCTTTAAAGAACCAAACGGCACCAGTAGTCCTGAGCTGCAATAAGTTAACACCATTAACTTTAAATCAAGTTCTGGTGCATCAGAACTGAAGACAAAGAGGGTCAGAACAGCAGTTTCATAATTTGCAGGTCTGCAATAAGGGGCTGTTCTATCCTGTGGACTTCTTCTGGCGCTGCACACCGAGGTCGTCGGTGCACTTTAATTTTCATGGTAGCAGCTGAAATAAAGTGCCCGTGGAGATCCTGCAGTGCTGCTCTTCTGGAGAAGCACTAATGTAAACTGTGGGCAGTCTTGACTTGACAGCTGTGCTGACAAACCAAAAAAAGATGCTTTTTGCACTAGACAGATGTCTAAGTGTTGGAAATTTTCCAGTGAGAAGCAGAAAAGCTTTATTCTTCCAGTATTTCCATGTCACATGAAGTATGGTTTAAATGAAAGGAATGTTTTCTGATGGGGAATGTTATTGCAGAGCTTTTTAGCATGCAGAGGATTAGCTTCTTAATCACCTCTCTGAGTAACTAGATTCTACCAGTTGTACAGGAAAATTCTTGGTGCTGTGAATAGTGAGGCAGAGTGATCAAGGGAACTGGTTATTTTATCTTCATTTGATGTGTTTGAATGGCACAGCCAGTGCCAGAATGTCTCCTGCATTTGCATGTGTTCCTTATAATATTTATCAGATACAGACATGGCATTCATCGATTATTTTCCTTGAAAGAGAGAGAGAGACATTGTCAAATATTTCAACCAAATGAAAAACAATATGAGAAGGTTATATTTAAAAATATGCAGCCTAGAAGACAGCTCTTTAAAGCAGTGGTGTACCTGGTACGTGCTGGAGTTTTGTCTTGGAAATTTGCTCATCAACATCAGTAGTGCAGTAAAGGCTGAAACTTGAAAGCAAATTCCTTTCTTGATGTAAAACTGTAAAGTTGATTTTACAAACTCTTTTTGTTTTTTGAGGGAATGAGAACCTTTCCTTTTTTTGTGTGTGCAGGGTTCCACAGCATCTTCTTTGAGTTCTTCATGGCCACTTCATTCTGTTAAAATTTACTTGTATGGTGAAGAGGGTGTTTCTTTAGCAGGCAGGAAAAAGCAAGGAACAGATAATCCTGTGCTCAGAGAGCATGATCAAGGGTGGTTTATGCCTTCTGCTACACTTCTGTGAGGCTGCTTGCAGAGGCAGTTGTGATATGAGGAATATTTTATGCAAGAAGCAGATAATGATGGTCACGTACCGTGTGAATGCAAAGATGGGCTAAGGCTTATGGCAGATGATACTCTGTGTTCAGCTTGCTTTGTTGATCGTTTGGTCACGATGGGCATCAGTTTTGTTTGTACTTCTTGAGGAGGTTCATGCTTTGTTTTTGATCCCTGTGCTGATGAGCCTGATCCTATCTGAAGCTTCATTAGCAAACTGCTTTAACCTGTCCTTCACTCTCCACTGCAAACATGCCTGAATTCCATGCTGCATTTCACTGCTCTCGATGAAGGCTTTGTTCTCTGCTGTTTTAGGTACTGTTGTACTCATCAAGATGGAAAGCTCAGATTCTGGTGATAAAGGAAGTATTGATCAATCAGAAGCCCAACGACAGAGCCAGCTGGATCGCTTAGATCGAGAAGAGGCTTTCTATCAGTTTGTGAACAACCTGAGTGAAGAGGACTACAGGCTTATGAGAGATAACAATTTGCTAGGAACTCCAGGTAGGTAATGCTTGCCTGTGTCCATCCTGCTAGAGCTGCTTGTAGGCAATTTGTGTCATTTTCTGTTCTCCTGAAGCCCTTCCACCCGTCTGTGTGCTGCAGCCGTGTTCCGTGGTAGGAAGTGGCTTCTTGCTAATTTGTGCACATTTAAATTCAAGTGGTCCCTTGACTTGTGTAGACAGAGGATGGTGTGGATTCATCAGATACAAAAGTCTGGTGTTTGCACAACTTGGCAGGAGCTCCCACATTTGACCCAGTTCCAGTTATGAACCTTTAGATGGACAAAAAAAATCTCCTTTAAGCATCTGTGTGCAGATTTTGTGCTGGTGAGGTTAGGAGTTTGTAACCAGGGTAAGTAGTCTGGTATGAGATTCTGCATGGGCATTTTGATGTCAGCTCTCAGTCAACTTGTTAAATTTCCTCTTTATAGGATGATACCTAATTCAAACCATGACTCAAGTAATTTAAACCTTTTCCTGCTTATGGAAATGTTAACCGCAAATATTTCACTCTGGACACTCTAACGGGTGTAGGATGACAAAAATTGCTGCTCAGTTGTCGAGGTTACAGAACCAGAGAGCACATTTCTCTTGAATAGGATGGAACTGTTGGATATTTCAGCTTCAGGAAAACTTACTTGGGACAACAGTGCTAAAGTGTCTGAACTTCCCCTTAGCAACGTGCTTGGCAGTGCCATTGTGGCAGGATTTAATTAGACAGAACGCAAGCAGTGGCTTGTACCTTCTTTAGAAGCTTTTGTTAATGCTTGCCATACATATATGATTTGGAAATATTTTTGGAAAATTTTGCTTATTTTCTAAGGTGAAATTACTGAAGAAGAGTTGCTGAGAAGGCTACACCAAGTTAAAGAAGGTCCGCCACAGCAAAACAGTGATGAGAATAGAGGTATATACAGTATTTGTGCAAACTCTTAACTTTAGCGCCCCGTACGGACCTTAACTTGAGTGCAGGAGTGGAACAAGTTAAGCCTAGGCAGGTGCAAGGTGAGCTTTGTTTCAAAACTCAGTGAACCTTATGTCTGATATCTGCTGCAGAGGTCAGTTTGGGACAGATTTCATTCATAACACATCTCTTTACTTCTATCAAAATAAAGTTTTGTTTAGGTTTATTTATTTTTTTTAATTTCATTTTTTAAGATTGCCTTTCTGTCTGCTCCCTTCTGGGATGCTTTTTGGTGATCCCCTCTTTTTTAAATCACCATTCTTCCCTTCCAAAGATGCTGCATTGCTTTTGTTGTCACCCTTCTGTAGAGATTGGTGGGGGATGCTCCGAGCTGACCACTGGGGTTCATTCTTCAGTGAGACAGATTTGCTACAAAGCTCTGCAGGTTAAGGCTCAGGACTAACTTAATTCTCTGTTTCACGGTCGATAGATCACTTAATTGTTTGGAAAGGAAAACACAGAATATTGATGTGCTATGGCACCTGACATGTGACTTTCCATTTACTTATGATAGAAAATACGTGTTCTTTTGATTACTTGTTTGCTCTGTGGTGACTGCAGCCTATCTGTCCATATTAGAGCAATGTCCACTCCTGCTCCCTTAGAAGAGCTCTGGTAGTTACAGAGTTGTCACACTGCCTGTGAAACCACAGTAGCACTTGGTAGGATTCAGCACTTCTAAATTGCCACTTGTTAAGCGAAGCAATTATGTTCTTGGAAAAGATGGCTCCAAAATTAGCTCAGTACTCTAATTTTGGTAGTTCCCTGTCTTTTTCACAGGTGCAGAGTCCGCAGAAGATGTTTCAAATGGAGATTCTATAATAGACTGGCTTAATTCAGTCCGACAGACTGGAAATACAACACGAAGTGGGCAGCGAGGAAACCAGTCCTGGAGAGCAGTGAGCCGGACTAACCCAAATAGCGGAGACTTCAGATTCAGTTTGGAAATAAATGTCAACCGTAATAATGGGAACACGAATGCAGAAACTGAGCATGAGCCATCTGTAGAGCCTTCCAATGGGGAGGATTTGGAAAACAGCCAAAGTGACTCTGAAATTCCAAGGTCTGAATCACCGTCTGTAAGGCAGCCTGGATCAGAGAGGAGCAGTGCGGAGGAGCTGACGGCTGAGGAGGCTTCCCCTCCTAGAGGGCAGAGGAGAGCCAGGAGTAGGAGTCCAGAACAGCGGCGGACGCGGGCTAGGACTGATAGAAGTAGGTCACCTATTAATGCAGTGAGTGAGGCCCCTCGCAGGTCTCATCACAACACATCATCTCAAACACTTGACCACTCCTCAGCGAGCGAGGCTGAGGGCAGCTCTAGAACCAGGCAGCACGTGACGTTAAGGCAGCACACGGTGGGGACTGAGGTGCCAAGTGAAAATGCAGTTCTGTTTTCCCCCCCTGAAACCAGGCCTGCTCCTCAAGCAGCAGGTTCTTCAGAAACCACCGGTGCCAGCGAGTCCACGGCTCCTGGGCAGAGGCCTCCCACCATAGTGCTCGACCTGCAGGTGAGAAGAGTTCGCCCGGGCGAGTACCGGCAGCGGGACAGCATCGCCAACAGGACCCGCTCCCGCTCCCAGACCCCCAACAACACGGTCACCTACGAGAGCGAGCGCGGAGGCTTCCGCCGCACCTTCTCCCGCTCCGAGCGCGCCGGAGTCAGAACTTACGTCAGCACCATCAGGATTCCCATCCGCAGGATCCTGAACACGGGCCTGAGCGAGACCACGTCCGTCGCCATCCAGACCATGCTGAGGCAGATCATGACGGGCTTCGGGGAGCTCAGCTATTTCATGTACAGCGACAGCGATGCGGATCCCAGCGGGCCGGCTCCCAATCAGAACGTGGAGGCCTCTGAGCCGCAGAGCGGAGGCGGGGGCGCCTCGGGCAGTGAGAATGCAGATGTTAGCTCAGGGGAGGTGTACGAGGGTGGGCACGAGGCTAGTTCGACTTCTGGTGCCAGGCGGGAAGGCCGCAATATGAGGGGATCGGTCACTTTTGAAGAAAGCGGTTCTCTACCATTCCTTAGCCTTGCACAATTTTTCCTACTCAACGAAGACGACGACGACCAACCGAGAGGACTCACCAAAGAACAAATTGACAACCTAGCCATGAGGAATTTCGGTGAGAGCGACGCTCTGAAAACCTGCAGCGTGTGCATCACCGAGTACACGGAGGGCAACAAGCTCCGCAAGCTGCCGTGCTCGCACGAGTACCACGTGCACTGCATCGACCGCTGGCTGTCGGAGAACTCCACCTGCCCCATCTGCCGCAGAGCAGTCTTAGCTTCTGGGAACAGGGAGAGCGTGGTCTGAAGGAGAGCTGAGCCGATGGCCAGGCAGCAGCTGGTGTGATAGTGATGGGCAAAGAAGTCACTTCCTTTATGGCCACTTTTTGAGTGGTACCTCAATGTATAGTAATGACTTGGAGTGAATCTTCCCTCATCGAAGCATTTTCTCTGGATTCAAGCTTTGGGAATTGGAAAATTTCTTTAATTAGGTTTTTCGAGTTCTAGTCGGTTTGGGTGTTCAATATCACTTGTCCAAAGACATCTCCCCACTTCAATTTTTTTTTTTTTTTTTTTTTTTTTTGTGAAGAGTATTAAGTTTTTTCTCCTGCCCAGCCCTTGCCATCCCAGTCCAATAAACAGTTTGTCCTCAAGATTGTGCTTCTGAGGAGTTCTTTGAGAAGTTATCCCGGCTCAGTGTCCATGAGTCATAGAGGAATTTTTGCAAGAAATCCAACTCTCTGAAAAAATAATTTAATTGCACATTTGAACATACTTTTAATTTTCCTCCTGGGTTAATATTGGACATGTCTGTGTAAATAACACTAATGTTAGCCCTTTCCCCATCACTATGGCACGCTGTAGGATGAGCTGTTAGCGTAATTGGGATATTTATCTTGTTGTGGAAATATAAGAATTGCCTATGCTTGTTTAAATAAAGGAAAAAGAAAAAAAACAAATCTGTTTTAAAATTGTAAAGCTTTTTTGTAGAAGCTCAGTACTTTTCCAATGCACTGTTGTACTAACGCATTAAGAATTAAAATTGTACCATGCTTGGAAATCAAGAATGCTTTTCATACAGACCCCACCACACAGAGAGCAAACTGAACACGAGAGAGCTGCTTTTGTGACTGTGTACCTGTCAGGAGCAGTGCATATCTGTACTATTTATGTGAACAGCTACTGTAACATAAAAAACAGTTGGATTAGACATTTAATTGCATTTAAAAAAAAAAAAGGAAATTAAATGTTATAATTGCAGTGTTTTGGCTCAGTAATGCCACCAAAAAAAAAAGATAAAAATTAGAAACTGTTCTAATGGCTGGTTATTTCTTGGTATGGTTGCAATTATGGAATAATACAAACCCATGTGTACTGGTTTGTTCACTGAGGTTTGTGCCCAGTTTTTCTATCAGCTTTTGCTCTCAGTTTTTGAGGTAACGTAACTTCAGCAAACAGGTATGGACAGGTTGGGTTTTAATTCTTC
Organism: Sinosuthora webbiana; assembly: GCA_013397395.1. Taxonomy (NCBI): domain Eukaryota; kingdom Metazoa; phylum Chordata; class Aves; order Passeriformes; family Sylviidae; genus Sinosuthora; species Sinosuthora webbiana. Next base: position 1,441,583 of record VXBN01012032.1, on the reverse strand, counting down.
AACTGTGTTGCTAACCTCTGGATGTGTTCAGTGATCTGGTGTGGGTAGCCTGTGGTACAGGTGCCACAGGGAGTAACTGGAAAGGATATAGTTAGTGTTGGGTTACATTTAAAAATGAGTGCACTGAAATGTGTAGCAGATTCTTGAGAATAACCGTAAAAACCCAACAAGCTCTTTGTATTCCTATTGGACAGAATGAAAATGAATTGCCATTTAAAATTAAGTACGTGACGTGTTGCAATTGAGAATTGGCACATGTACCTCAACTCTCATCAGAGTGTGTGTGTGGGGAAACATCCTTCACCCTCAGTGACCCCTTCTTTGTTTTATTCTCTAAGGTTTTGGGTTTTTCCTGGCTTACAAGTGCAATGGGAAAGTGGTTTTTATTTATTTCCACTCCAGGGTAGTAGTTCTGAAGGATTATGAGCTGCTCTTGCTGGCTGGATGGGAAATGTTGCTTGTTCCTCAAATGACAAAACCAAAGCTGGCCTATCTCTTTTCCTAATTAAAGCACATTTTTGATGTTTTATAGTGGTGGGTACATAAACTGTAATCACTGCTCTAAGCCATTTTAACATCAGCTAGTTCAGGATTCCGCAGCATCCCAAAATTCCTTTTTTTTTTTTTTCCTCTGTGTGCATTTTGTGCTGTTGTTTCAGCAGGAAACCCTGACTGGCTGCTGAGCTCACTTTCCTCTTGGTGGGACACGCCATCATGGCAGAGGGAACACGAGGGTTCTTTGGGACCAGGACCATCAGTCAGCTCACGGGTTTGGTTTTTCTCCTTGGACACGCATCACTGTAAAATCGGAGTTGGCTGTTGATTGCGGCTGCTGGGTTCTCTGTGCCAAAATTTCACAGCAAAATAACACTTCCGAATTTCACAGAGCAAATACTTGCTCTCAGATGCGGTTTCCAGACTTACAGAGCGTAGAACTAGAAGGAAAAAACCTCTTCTCTACGTGAGTACTGTGTTAGATGTTGAAAGTCACAGATGTTCATCTCAGACTAGAGCTGGTGACCACCAGGAAGGGCGCCCATTATCCCAAACCCACGCAAAGCATGGCTGTGGTACCTGTCATCCCCACCTTTTCCATGGAATTTCCACCTTGGTAGAACTGCCCTCACCGTTTTGTTATAGCTTATAGCATGTCTGAACATTTTATCTTTCTGTAACAAGAGCAACTAATAAAATCTTGGAGGTTTCCCAAACGGTACCAAGAACAAATAATTTAATCTCAGTTTGGGAGAGGCTGAACGTTCTCCGTGGTTTCTCTGCCTTTCACAGCGCTGAGTGTGCTAAAGGGGCTGGGGGCTCGTTGTCTGCAGCAAAAAACTTCTTTATGTAGCTCAGTTAATTAGGGTAATTAAATTTCTGTTTATCTAAATTTAGATTGGAGTTAGGAAAAGCCAATATTAACATTTCAGTTGCTTACAAAATGTGAAACACTTTCATAATTAGACTAATTTACATTTCATGAGTTATTTTGATAGTGAACATGTGTAGTTAGCTCTTCCCTCAGTTGGGTTTTTTATCTTATTTTATTTCTGGAGGGATGCAGCATCTTCACTCGTGCCTGGAGGGGTCTGAAGGGTTAAAAGGGCGAGTTTTGGCACGTTCCTAGGCCTGATCGGCGGGAATGATGGCTTTGGAGAGGCAGAGCGCTGTGCGCTGTGTCCTGGGTCACAGTGCCACCGTGTGGGATCTGCCTTCAGCGCCAGCGGGATTCCTTGCAGGAGCAGCAGCTTTTATTTTGGTTTCGAAGGATTCTCCTTGGCATTGCCCGACCCAGTGGTTCCTAGGTTTGGGTTTTTTTTTCCAAATGTCCAAACTCCTGCTGGGAATACCTGGTGTGTGAGCTTCATTCCTTTCTGACAGGACGGACCCCTCCCCACAGCAACGACAGCGCTCACCGGGCCAAAGCCTTGTGACCCTTAATAATTACATCAGTTACAAGTTGCTGTTAGTTCATATTTTAATTCACATTGTGAACCAACACAGACTTTGGGTGCCCAGTTTAATTTTATTTTTTTTTTAATTTTTTATTTTTATTTGGGGCTTTATCTGTGAAAAGACTGAATTCCTGGTGCTGGTTGGATTTTCCTTTCACGTGCATATTTTTTTATTTCTTCGAACAAGCCGGGGAGTTTTTTGCAGAGAACTTGGAGGCATTTGAGTTGTTTTAAAAACGATTTCATTATGTAGGTATTTCATGCATAGAAATCAGGGAATTTTAAAGGCCTTTTGTAGGAAGCGCTGCCGTGCGGGCGCAGCAGCTGCAGGACACAACATCGTCCGGCTCTGAAGGAGCCGTCATTGTCCATTGTGTCGACTCGCAGACGAAGGGGTTTCCCACCAGAGCGGGCACAATGGCCCATAATGAGTGGCATCCCTGTTTCCTGTCACTTGTCTGGGTTATGCAAATGTGGGACTCCAAAGGCCCCTTTCCCGGGTGGATCCGCCGTGGATAAACACAACCCAGTGGTCTCCGAACAATGGGGGGATGGATGATGCGGGGGTGAGAAGAGGTGCAAGAAAGGCTCAGGGGGGTTCTGAACCTTCACACCGCAGCTCAAGCCTCCATCCCTTGTCTCGCCCCTAATTTGGGATCGTTGTGTCCATGGGAGCGGTGTCCTGGTTTGGGAAAGGGTCGGTGTGAGCAGGCGAGGAGCCGAGGAGGAGCCCAGCTGTCAGAAATGTCTGTCTGCTCCTCTGCCGTCTCCCAGGAGGAGGAGCTTTGGATGAAGGTTGGCTTGGAGCCACACGGAGGGAATTTGTAACAACTTCAGAAATATTTACGGCCCTCGTGTACAGTAGGCTTTTTGTTCACCCTCCACTTGGGATGGGGGGGGGGGAAGCAGGAGGCTGAAGAGACGCAATTAATGATCACGTACCCAAAGTACAAATAAGTGGTGGTGTGTTAAGAAAAGACGTTTGCATCTGTTAGGGCTTCCCAAGCTCTAAGACTGTATCTCCTTTTGCTTATGGGGAAACATACTATTGAATTTATTTGATTTATATCTAGTTTTAGTCCCTTTAGCTACAGTATTTGAGCCCCTTTCTGAATTTCACTCTGCTAGGAAGCCTGTTGGTTGGGAAGCCCTGAATTCCACTGTAACACTTTATTATTTTTTCCTTTTTTTTTTCTTTTTTTTTTTTTTTTAACATTTGCTTATACTGGACTTGTTTAATACAAACTCAAAAGTTTTTGGGCACAGTTTGACCAGGTTTGCCAGCTAACACTTAGGAAGAGTTTGTTCCCTATGTAAGGTGTTACAATGCAAATTTAAAAAGACTCAATAAAACGCATGAAGCATTCATTTTGTGCTCGATCATCACTCCTTGGGTTTATTCTCACGGTGGGAATGCACTGGAGTGCATGGATGTGGTAGGAATTTATTTCCTCCATACAGCTTTCCCCTTGAGGCAGGAAGGAAGGAGCTGGAATGGTACCAAATTAACTTCTGGGAAGAATTTATTGCATTAGGACATAAACTGAAGAAATAAATCCCTCTATGTCCCAGACTTTGTAAATCTGGCAGTGGCTGATGTAGGACACAAAAGCAGCATCTGCAAGTTATTTTCCGAGGAAAAGCTGTGACTCCAAGGTGCCCATCGGAACCAGGGCCCCGTGCAGGGCTGTCAGGGCTGAGTCTGCCGGCACATCCAGCCAGGATTCCAGGAGAACCTCACATGTGGCTTAAAGCTCCATCCTAAAATTAGCAGCTGAGGTACATGCAAACACTTAGGGGAGTGGGAAGGAAGTTTTTTAGGGTGTGGGGAGCTGTATTTGTTATCGGTGCTTCCCTCCCCTCGGTCCCATTCCTTGGGTAGCAAGTGGGAGCCACTCACAGCACGATGGCATTGGTGCAGAAGAAGGGACAGGAAGGTGGTGTGTCCCTGAAAAAGGACATTTTGGGTGCCAGGGCAGAGGCTCAGTGTCACAGCTGGGCTGATGCTCCTCAGCACTGCCGGTGATGCTCAGCAAGGAGAAGCTGTGGGCTGCCTGGGGGGGATGCAGGGAGTCAGGATTCTGCTCCAGCTTCACTCTCCCCAGGGAGAGCTCTTGCATAAAAGAGTTTTTTACTCATTCCCACATGCTTCTTGCTCTTGGAGTGTTCAGTTCAATATGAAACTGGGTGTTTAACACAGGTGTTAGCTTTGTTTTCAGTGACTTTATTCATGAGTTGACTCCCATACTTTGTGCATCAGCAGCCCTTTGGCTGGTGGCTGTCTCCAGCCCCTCATCTCCCTGCAGGATCTCCTTCAGTTTGGGATTTGTTCCTCAAAAACTCTTGATCAACCCCCGAATTGCTTAAAGAGCCTTGGCGCTCGCGTGTGGCTGACTTCATCCCTCTGTTTATTTTCTTTAATATATTTGAGGTCTTTGTCCTGACCTGTAAAACTTTATATAACCTTGTTCCTCCCTCTTGGTGCTTAAACTCTGTAACCTTTTACGTTGTCTTACTCCTCCCTTCAGGATATATTTCCAGGGCACATCCAGACCTTCTCAGGGGAATGTGTTTGGTTGCTTTGCTGGTTCTGCTGCTGGGTGGGAGGAGAAAGGTTGTATTTTGTGACCTTGTGCATCCCAGAGTGATGGGGGGGCAGGAATAGCCATCCTTTTGGGAGCTTCTCCCCTTTTCTGACTCCTTCTCGGTGGGATGGAGTGTTTGGGAAGAGAAGGGGGGAGAACAGCCCAGGCTAGCTGCTCCTCCTTGCCCTTCCCAGCTGTTTCAAGTGTGATTGAACCTGTTCTGGGACTTTTAACATCACAAATCTAAACTCAGCTGTGTTGTGGCTCCCTAAACTCCTACAATAAATTTACATAGGGAAAATTAACCCTGCTTTTTAGTCTTGGACTGGCTGTGCATTGTCTGTGACACTAATGAGATGCTGCTGCCGCATGCTCCAACTGTGCCCCTGAATAAATCCCCTGTTAAGCCGAGCATGTGAAAATCCAGGCTTCAGGTCCCCTCAACAGTGATTACTTCATCCCACATTTGTGGAGGGTTCCTTGAGCTCTGGCACACCACACCAGCAGGGTTCTGGGATTTCAAGGAAAAGGGTTGCAAGGAGGTGCCCTCATGCTGGTGTTGGGGATGCTGGGCTGCAGCACATCCCCTGTGCCCCTGGCACAGCCAGGAGAGGAGCCAGCCTGGGATGTGTCCAGCAGGGATGTGTTTACACTGGTTTGAGTTCTCAGGATGCATTTGTAGAATGTGATTTCTCCAGGTTGAAAGTTTGAGGCCAGTGGATTTTAGCTCTGGAGCATCAGCTTTGCTTGTTTTTTCCTGTAAAAAAAAATGCCATGAAGGACAAAATGCCTGGTTTGGTTTCTTGGCTTTAATACAGTCTTCAATCTTTCTTTTCAGAACAGTGAAACAGCTCTGGCACCTCTCCAGACCCAAACCCCAGGGTTTGCCCTGTGTCTGCAGAGCCAGACCTTGGCTGGCCAGTGGGTTTGGAGGTACCAGAGTGTTTATGGGGGTAAAAACCTCGAAATAACTTCATTTCAGGAGCCCATAAAGTTCCTCTCCAGAGCAGGGATTTATGGAATGGAGGTGGGACAAATGTGTGCCTGCCCTGAGCATCGTTTGCAGCTCACCATGCAGGTGAAGGGCTGGAAAAGATGCGGTGGAAGAAACAGGTTAATCTGTCTGGGCACTGCTAAACTAAACTAAATAAATCCTAAATAAACTTGGAAATGACTCAGCCTTTGCTGCTGGCACCTTTGGGATGGTTGTGTTTTAGTTTGTAAAGACACATCTAAGTAGATTGCAATGTTTATGGGATGGAAGAGGCTGGGAAGTGCTCTGAGAGCCACTCGCTGCCAGCTGGCGTCCGGCAGTGCTGGTTATCCATCTTCCCTCAAAGTGTCGGGAGGGAAAAGGGTGGAAAAGATGGAAAGGGATGAAAGACAGAGGATGATGGGAAGGGAAAGACGGGAATTAAACCGAAGGAAAACTGACGAGTGAAAAAAAAGCGTTTTAAACTGCTCATCTGAGTCGGACTAAACATCAGCACAGGTGGAGGAAGAGAAGGGGTGAGAGCCAACGCACGGAGATGCCGCTGGTTGTGAGGATGCAGAGCGGGTCCAGGGCACTCGGGGGCACAGTCTGGGTCCCGTGGGGCCGAGCAGGAGGGCGGCAGGCGCTGCTGGGGCGATGCGGTGCCGGCCACATACACCGGGGCCGGGCCGGCCTGAGCGATGCTCCAGATGAGACGAGAACAGATTCATAAGCACCAAACCGCGATGCTGGGCGGAAAGGGAGCGTGCCAGAACAATAGCGGAGCCTGCCAGGGCGGCGGGGGGGACACGGGGGCCCGGGAGGGGCTTTCTGCACCACCCTGCCCCAAAATCCCCCGGACGCCGCTCGTGTTTCCAGGGCGGGCTGCGGGTGATTGGGAAAGACTCCTTTAGTGAGTCCTGAAGCCAGCGCAGCCCGAGCCTCGGCCGGCACAGCGCTCGCACTGCAAAGGCAATCCCCGCTCCCGCATCCCCGGGGCAAAGGCAAAGGCAATCCAAAGGCGATCCCCGCTCCCGCATCCCCAGGGCAAAGGCAAAGACAATCCAAAGGCGATCCCCGCTCCCGCATCCCCAGGGCAAAGGCAATCCAAAGGCGATCCCCGCTCCCGCATCCCCAGGGCAAAGGCAAAGACAATCCAAAGGCAATCCTCGCTCCCGCATCCCCAGGGCAAAGGCAAAGACAATCCAAAGGCAATCCTCGCTCCTGTATCTCCAGGGATTTCTGCTCCCGCTCTCGGGCTGCCCCCACCCCGCGGGTGCTGATGCTTTGGGGTCTCTCTCGCTCTCATTTCCCCCTCCTTTCCCCCTCCCCTGGCCGTGTTTCCCTAAGATCTCACCCCGGATCTGCCTTTCCTTGCTCTCCCCGCTGCCAGGACGAAGCGGTTTCTCGCTGGCATTTAAAAAGCCCCAGTCCCGAGCCGAAGGAAGCGGCGCATCCCGAACCCATCCCGGTGTGTTGTCCTTCCCCCGGGGGACGCTTTGGGGGCACAGGGACCCCGAGAGCCCAGCCCACCCCCCCTGGGTGCGCCTGGAGCAGCCTCGGGAAGGGATCTTTCCCAAATTGTTGCTTTGAGTAACGGCAGCGAAGCAACGGCTCTAGGAAAGATTTGCATTTCAACGCGGGGATTATTAAAATAAATAAATAAATAAATCTCCTGCCACTCCTCAGTGCATCCTTCAAGCCCTTCAAAGGAGCTCGCAAATGGGGGGTTTGCCTTTTTTTTGTTGTTGTTGTTTTTCTGAAGGATTATAGTACTTAAGTCCTGCAAAAAGAAAACAGATGGAGGAGACAATGAAAGAAAACAAACCCAGCTCAGAGGCCGCGGGGAGAGGAGCCGTGGCCGGGCACAGCACAGTGCACACACTGCACATCCACACATAGATGTATTTGTGTCTGAATCTGTGTGTAAACTTACAAAAATCGATAAACAGATAGATGCCTTTTGCGCATATTGGTCTAAATCTTATGTAATTAAAGCTATTAATTTAATACCAAACATTGACATGTGGCTCATGTTTGACATATAAAACATACTTGTCATTATATATATTTAATTTGTAAAACACACATGTGTTTTGCAGCACAAATATCAGCTATTACATCTAATTAACTTGGTTTGATCCATGATATTTCGATGTTAATGTGCAAATAGATACCTAAACACTGAACCACTGTGTTATAGTAATGAAAACATCCTTTTAGTTTGTTGTGGCTTGGTTTGGTTTTTTCTCATCCACAGTCTTGTTTGTGGAAAAAACTCTTGGTTTTGTCCGATACAAAATGCTTTTCTTCCCATTTTTAGTAAAATAGGGCCAGATCCAGCAGCCTGGCAGAGCAGAAGGAGATGACTGGTGCTCCCTGCCCTGTGCTCAGCTGAGCTGAGAGGGGATTTCCAGTGGGCACATGCACAGACACACCTTTGGAGATGCACACACACACACATATATATATATACATGTGTATGTATATATATTCATTTCTATGGAATTTGTGGGGATGGGCTGTGCTGAGCTGCTCCTCCTGGGGCTGCTGGAGCAGGGTGTCCCCTCCATCACCTCTCTGAGTGTCCCCATGGATGCACAGCTCACTTTTCCAGCACCCCCCCCCAATTCCCCCCAACTTTCCAGCCATCCCAAGAAGATCCCAAGTTTTGATACCAAGCTGAAATTGCCACTTTTTCTGGTGCCTGTAAGGGAAGGGCTGTGCTTGCCTCACTCAGGAATGGTTTGCAGCATTCCCTCTCCTTGCTCTGTCCCTGCATGCACAGCACAGAGTCCTCTGGAGGAGCTCACCGCTGTACTCTCACCCCCTTTGAATCCCTGTTTACCATCTCTTATCTCCTGATGGGTTTTTTTTTTTTTAAAAAACACTATTTGCAGTAAATATCCCCAACTTGAAAAAGGGTTGAGCTGCACATTTAAAAAAAAAAAACAACAACAAACCCGAGTTATATAAAATTAATGCACGTGTCAGCTTTCATCTAATGGCAATTAAAGCACCTCATATAAACAATTCATTAATGGAAAACCCTGGATAAAAGCTGTGTTTTCAGTGTCTCACAGCCTCTGTAACCTCACTCATGAATTATCATCCCCGATCTTTCCCAACCTTCCCATAACTTCTTTTACTGACAAAATTATTAATTCTCCTGTGACCAGGAGGTACCTGGAAGGCCTCATCGTGCCCCTCAACCACTGCCCAATGGAATAAATAATATTAATGATGCTTAAAAATAGCCCTGGGGCTGTGGCTGTGTTAGAGCCCCCATGGAGTGAAGCCCCTGGAGGTGCTGGGTGGTAAAATCCAGACCCAAAGCTGCCCCCAAAGGGGAATGGAAAACATCCAGGAGGCTCTGGGCTCATCCTGAGCACACTCTGGGCACCCAGATGTTCTCAGGGGTGGATTTTAAAACAATTTTTTTACCTCTAAATGCCTCAGTGGGACAAGGACCATCCACTTCCAGCTGTCACCCTTCACAGCTCATGGGAACATCTCCCCCGTTAGGTTCCAGGACTCAGCCTTTCCTCAGGGTGCATCCAACACTTAATAAAAACAATTCCCAGGATGAACCCTTGCCTCTCCAGCCCCTCTGGAGAGTTGGCAGCGTCTGGGAGAGCTGCTGAGAACCATGACCAGCCATGAGGAGAGACCTGGCAAAGCACAGCAACAAATCCCTTTTCTTTTTAAACTGGTTTATTCTACACAAATCTTTTAAACAACATTCATAAAACATTAATTACAAAAATGTGCTAATATGGGGTAGGTTTCTTTCTTTTTATTTATTTTTTTTTTTTTATTCCAACAATCAGAAATTCACATTTTGAAAGGCTAGGCATACTTTTAAGAGACACATTCACTTTACTTCCAGATACAAAATTTTGAGGGGTTATAAATCACTTACAAGTAGCAGATGTAAAAAAAAAAAAAAAAAAATTAAAAAAAAAAAAAAGTAATAATTTTAAGCTTCAGGATCTGATTTCAGCATTGAATTGAACAGCTGCTTTTGGACCACTGGCTCTGCTGCTCTGCCCAGGGTGCCCAGCAGGCCTGGGCACCTCCCAGAACCAATTTCAGAGCCACACACAGCTCCTGCTGCTCCAGAGCCTGGAGCACAGGCTCCAGGAAAAAAAAAAAAGGGATTGCAAAGCTACCAACGGCGCTGCAGCCTTTTATTGAGTCTTTCTAGTGGGCACAGACACGGAGAGGGGGCATCCCACCCCAAACCCCCACGGGCAGGCTGTTTTCCATCAACAACGGAGCAAACGCCAGCTGTGACAGGGCACGGCTTTGGAATCTGCTGAGCAGGGTGATGGCAGCAAGCTTGGAGGTCCCGCTTCAAAAAAACAATTACCCAAAACGGCCAAAATTCGAGCCTCCACCCCGGTGCTCTTATGTGGAGCCAGCTCCAAAATCCACCCATCCGAAAGCAAATATTTGGCTTCATCCTGCAGGATTTCAGGGCAGGGGAGGGGGAGCGGGGTAATTTCCTAATTGCCCTCAGCCTCCCCGGAAAAAAAAAAATCCTGCCTCTGGCTCTAACGGGTTTAAATGGCTGAAACAGGATCTGCTGGGAAAGTTCAGGCCTGGGGAGGTCGTTTTCTTTCCCAAAAGGATTGGGTTGAGCAGCCAAATGCCAACGGGGTTCAGGCAATTTGGCCGCGGCCCACCAGGAGGGGAGCATCACCCCGGTGCAGAAACCTGCTCCGGTAAACAACTCATCTTACACACCACGAGTAAAAATCTACAAAAAAAGGACGAAGAAAGAGCTGAATTCCTCGGTAAAACAGCCCCTAAAGTTTTGTCTCTATTGCTACAGGAGGGGCTGCACTGCTGGGGGGGCTGAGGTGGGTGCGGGCTGAGCCTGGGGGAGTGGGGTACAAAAAGAGGAGAAACTTTGGGGGTACAAAGCCCCCTCCAAAGCCACGTTCTGCAGAGAACAGGAGGGATTCTGTGTCTTTCCTCTCAGCTGGGAGGGTGGATCCCAGCCCTGCACCTGCAGGGTTTCACCACCGAGGTTCATGGGAAGAGGGGACACGGGGACACTCGCAGGGTCTGGCCTTGAGGGCACAGCAAAATGTTTGCAAAATCTACAAAGCCCCCCCGACAGGGGCTGTGTAGGTGGTCCCACCAAAGCCCAGTGATAACCTCCCTGTCACCAGGGCTTAAGTCCACGGAGGTAAAGGACCTGGAGCAATGGCACAGCGTCACCCCTGCAGACCAAAGCCCTCTCAGAGCTTTGTGCATCTCTGTGTTTGCTTTCCTGCCAAGGGCTCTCAGAAAGAAAGGAAACAGCTTTAGTTTGGTTTGTTACTTGCCCACAGAGCCCCTCTCTGTGCCAGTTCCATGCCTGAGCACCTTGGAGGAGGATTTAAGGAGCACTTGTCAACCACATCATTGTCCCCAAAGGTTACAAGGGTGGCTTGTAAGCCCCCAAAAGAGCTGCTCAAGTCCACGTTTGGCGGCATAAAGGTGGAGGGAGGGGGCTGCTCTGCTTGCCTGGGCTTTCAAAGTCAATCCAATTTTCTGCTTCCAGCTGGAAAAAGAGAAGCAGACTCTGCCAGTGTGGAAATAATTGAAGCTAAAATAATCAAGGTGACCCCAAACAAAACCGTGGGGTGCAGGAGCACACAAAAGCCAGGAATGGCTTGCAGGGAAGAATGGAGAGACAGCAAAGGTCTCAGCTGGATCTGTCCCCCTGCATTCAGAGGGTTTGACCCGAGTTCACTTTTATCCACGTGAGGATTAAATGGCCACTTGTAGATGCAAGTGTCAGCCAGGGTTCAAACCCGGAGCAGGTGAGATCCTCAGCACCAGATCAGGCTGCCCAGAGCAAACTGCCCTTGGCACCCACGTACCAAAGAGAGCCTCAGCTGCCACGCAGAGCATTCCCACAGCACTGCCAGGGAAGGGCAGGAATGTCCTTGCCCAGCTGCTGGCCACCTCCCTGCTGGCTCCTCCAGGCAGCTCAGCCCAGGGGGTGATGAAGCTCCTTGAGTGGCAGCCCCAAAGCACCACATGGTGGGAGGCAGAGCCAAAACCTCCTGAAATTGGGGCCCCCCAAAGCCCACAGTACCACAGCAGACCTGCAAAAGCCCTCTGCTTGGCTGGCAATTAGGATGTGGCCTTCCCACAGCTCCCACAGCAGAGAAATGTTAGGAAACCTCAACCCCAGCCGGAGAGAGGCCAGAATTTGATAAATTTAAGCTCTGGGACTTTGAAACTTGTGTTTGCCTGGCTGCAGGACCTCAGGGCAGGGCAAGCTGCAGTGAAGCAGCTCCTGCATATTGTTTTAAAACTGAAAGAAAGCTCTAAGCCATGAATCATGGAATTTCCCAGGCAGCTCCCAAAGCCCTGCTACCCTTCCCATCACAAACACAACCATCCCTGGAGCCCTTCCAGCTCAGCTGTCCCCCTCCATCCCTCAGCCAGAGCGAGAGGAGTTAAACCCGACGCCTCACTCTGCCATAGAATAATAACAATTAAAAAAAAAAAAAGACAACAAGTTGGTTTTGAACACCCTTAAGGTAAAGATTTAAGAGGCAGCCCCAGCCCAGCCCGAGCAGGCGCTGCTGGGACACGTCCTGTGCTCACTGCACGCTTACATAAGGCTCTGCAGCTCTGCAAACAGCCCGGCCACGGGGTGAAGTGGGGCCCTCCTCACTCCCTTTCCCATCCAAGGGGTTCAGCCCACGCCCCTTCCCCTGCTGCCTCCCAAAGCTGGAGTGCTGGGCTCCCCCTTCCCTTTCCTTCCCAGAGCAAGGGAGCAGGGCAGGAATCACAGCCTGGCACTCACAGGGGAGGCAGAAGGTTGGGGTTTAATTAGAAAACTGAGTAAAAGGCAGCCCCAAAGGGGATGTGGATGGGCTGGGACCAGATGACCCTGGTGGAACAGGAGGGGCTTTGGGGTGAATTTTTTGCAGCAGTTAGGGACCCATTCGGTGTCACACCACCAGACCACCACAGGCTGGAGGGATGTTTCAGAGAGCAGTGGGGAACATTTGGGAGCCCCTCCCTGTTCAGAGGCACTCCAACCACACAATCCCACCTCTCACATGTAGAAATCCTTGCAAAGTGCCTGGTGTTCAACAGGGTCAAACTAAACACACAGCAGCAGCAGCAGCAACCTGACAAACAAGCCCCAAATATTCCCTGTATGTTGACACTGCTCCAACCTTTGCCCTTCCCATTCCCATCTGTGTTTGCTGATGAGGAGACCTTTCGTGGCTGTTGTCCAAATCTGCCTTCTCTGCTGCGGAATGTCCCCACCAAGGGCAGGATTTCGACCAGACAAGGACACTGAGTGTGGGTTTGGGAGGCTGGTACCTGGCATGGCTCTGGGATAGGATGAGGGGTGGCTTCCTCTGGCCAAGCTGGGGTGGCCAAGAAAGCACCAACCTCAGTGGAGGGTCAATAATAAAAGCCATGGGGAAAGATCAAAATTTAGGGGGGACAGAGGTGGGTACCAGCACCCCTCCTGGGCTGACACAGCTGCTCTGATGCCACTGCAGTGCTAAGCACTGAATGCAGGCTTCTCCCAGGGCAAGGACCTTTGCAGGCATATGGAGCAGTTAAGGCAAGTGGAATTCTGCAGAAATTTGGGATTTGAACCACAAATCACCTTAGGAGCCAGGGAGGCCTTGCCACACAAAGTCTGGGGGCAGCCATCAGTGGGCTCTGCTGTGCAGCAGCTCCCTCAGCCCACATGGGGTTTGGGGACAGCTCTGCTCATGCTCTGCTTGCTCTGAAGAAGCTACTTCTGGAATTTAAATCTCTCATCATCTCTCCTTTGGGGGGCATTAAGGTCCAAAATACGATTTAATGAACTCCATCAAACTCCAATGTGAATTAATGCCCCAAAACTCGCGGGAGTTACAATGAGGAGTTTTTTATTTCCTTCAGCTGTTAGAGGGCTTTGAAGCTGCCCCACTGCCAAGGCCCCCACCCAAAAAGCACCACATTAATACCCTGCCCTAGGCTAAGTCTGGCAGATCCCAGCTGGAGCTGGAGTTCTGTGGTTCAAGCCCTGCCTCCTCCTGCAGCTTCATCTGCCTCCCGTGGCTCCCAAAACTCAGTGATGAGCCACAGCAGACGATGCAATGCAGGCCATGAGGGGTAAGAATAGTCATGGAAAAGCATATCCAAGAAAGGGACAAGTAGACATCTCATTTTATATCATAAACAGACACGTCACAACACACCAGGTAATTTTCCAGCTCGTACGGGGACAGAAGGGCCACAAGACCACAAGACCTTACAATGCATCAGCCAACAAGGGTTAAAAACAGGGCCAGAGGGACATGCAGGGTCCTGAGCCTATTATGTACAAATGTCCCACCACTGCCAGTGGGAGGGGCCTCCATTGAGCCCAAATTTCCACAGCAAAGACATGTCCTGGTGTTACAAACCTCCACACTCGCCTGGAGACCAAGGGATGATTCCCACCACACACATCCCTCTTTAGACATCTCAGTTTTTTAGTGGCAGGTGAACAAAATGAAAATCTGATGAAAGGATGGGTTTGTAGTCAGGATAAATGTGAGTTTTGTTTCTTGCTCTCTCCCAGGAAAAGGTTCCCCAGTTCCAGCTGGCTCCTTGTTCACACAGGGACCCACCAGGGCAGGAGAACTTCCCTTCTCACTCATTAGCCACACTAATTAGCAGTCCCTGGGGATGATCACAGAATCATGGAATGGTTTGGGTTGGAATGGACCTTAATGCTCATCTCATTCCAGCCCCTTGCCATGGGCAGGGACACCTTCACTTTCCCAGGTTGCTCCCAGTCCTGTCCAACCTGGTCTGGAGCACTTCCAGGGATGGGGCAGTCACAGCTTCTCTGGGCAATTTGAATTTCTACAATTTTCTGTGGGCAGTGATGGGTTCCTGCCCGAGGCTGAGCTCTGCTGCCACTCAGTGTGGTGGGTGTCCAGTGGCTGTGTGATTTCCTTGCACTCTCTCCCTCTCCCCCTGGGTCAGCCCTGACCCTGCACCAGCTCAGTGACAACACACGGGCTACGAGTTAAACGCTACTTGGGCTGTCAAACCCTTTGGAAAACTGCGATTCCCCACCAATACTGACTCGTGCTTATTGCTGCATAATACACAACTGGCCCCCAAAACCAGCAGTGGCACCCTGTGCCCTGAGCCAGGAGCATCCCCGTGGGTGCCCCAGCAGAGAAGCCACCTCCCAGCACGGAGCTGATCCACGGCACAGGGGCTCTGTCCCAACCCTCTGCGCCTCAAAGCCACCAAAGTGCCCATTTTGGTGGCCATCCCACGGATTTGGCCCCCCAGAGCCGGGCACTGTGGGCTGTGCAAGGAGCTGCCCCTCTCTTTTGCAGCTCGGAAAGCCCAACCATGAATCGCTGGGTGGGAAAACGGAGGTGGAAAGCAGCCAAGGGACCTGCTGGTCTCATCCAGGCGTTTTTAAGGCATATTTTGCAGGAAGGGTGTGCTCCCGCGTGACTCCGATGGCTGGAGCCAGCCGAGCTCCCTGTCATCCCAGCTGCAGCTCCCTGGGGGTGTGGGAGAGCAGCGGGAAAGGAGGAAAGAAGAAGATGAAAGCGGGACTCGCTGACATTTATTTGGTTTGTGCATCAGACTAAAGCAGCGTTTCCTCCTTCGGATCTCTGGCTCCAAAACAGCCCCAGGTGCTGGACGGGGAGGGGGCTGTCTCACTTGGATGTGACACCCGAGTGACACTGGAGGAGGAGGAGGATGGACAGCTGCAAGGTTCAACAAGTTCCGTCCGTGGCCTGCTTGGAAAAGGCATTTATTAGCTGTAAACCTCTGTCGTGACGTGTAGAAAACTGGGGAGAGGAGTGGGAGCTCGATCAAGTTTGAATCCTGGTGAGAGGTTCTCCTTAGAAAAATGGTTAGAGGGGGAGAAAAAAAAAAAGAAAAAAAAAGAAAAAAAAAGAAAAAAAAAAAGG
>VXBN01012032.1:1406293-1426080 GCA_013397395.1 Sinosuthora webbiana | reverse complement strand
AAAAAAAAAAAAAAAAAAAAAAAAAAAAAAAAAAAAAAAAAAAAAAGCATTTCTGCTAGTTAAAAGCCTTTAACTAGAAGAACTTTTTGTGTTTTCTCCTTTACAAACATAGTGCATCTGCGATCACTGGGAATTCCGGTCCGTCTGGGAAAGGGGCCGTGCTGGGGCTATGGAGAGGCTGCTGGTGTCCCGGGAGGAGCCGGGAGCGGTGTCACCGTGCGTGTCACATGTGTGCTTCGGAGGCCGGGCAGCCCGGCAGCAGCTCCCCGTTCACCACCGCCTCCGACGCCAGCATCTTGTCTTTGCCCGAATCCAGGCGCTGCTTCTTCAGCATCCTCTGGTGGACCAGCGGCACCACGGAGAGCACCAGGCCGCCGATGATGGGCGGCACCCCGGCAAAGTAAAAGGCCGCGTCGTAATTCCCAAAATAATCATTGAGGTATCCTGGAAGAGGTGAGAGACGAAGTTAGAGCCTCGTCAGGCTAATGAGCTCATTAGTCTAATGAGCTGCTTGTTCCCTCCTTCGAGCGCGGTTTGCGTCACCCACCCAGATTTGGGGAGATTTGGGTTTTTAAAATAATCTTTTTTTTTTTTTTTTTTTTTTTTTTTTTTTTTTTTTTTTTTTTCCGTTTGCATTTCTTGGAGTTTTTACGCCCTGGATTAAAGGATGTGTGCAGCCAGCACTGTGTACCAAGGGAGTGGAGAAGGAAAGCCTCAGCCATCCCTCCTCCTGTTTCACCAGAACAGGACACAATCGGCCACATCCCAGACGATCCCAAATGCAAGCTGGGACATGTTAAACCCAAC
The DNA here is from genome assembly GCA_013397395.1 of Sinosuthora webbiana. Lineage (NCBI taxonomy): Eukaryota > Metazoa > Chordata > Aves > Passeriformes > Sylviidae > Sinosuthora > Sinosuthora webbiana. The sequence goes on along the minus strand of VXBN01012032.1, from coordinate 1,425,273 downwards.
ACTTCTTCCCAGAGCTTGCCAGCAATGGGAAAAGTGGGCAGGGGCTGTTCCTCTGCTGATTGTCTCCGTTTGGAAGCCCTGCCCTCAGGGACGTTTTATCTCCAGCTGTGAAATACACGCTGCCAGTTACAAACAATAGCCAAGCCTTTAAAACCCAACAAAGTTCTGCATTTGTCTGGCAAGTTCCAACACAGCCAGGCGTCCTTGGAGAATAACACATGGCCATTGATCAGTGCTGGAAAATCCCGCTCAGTGCCTCCTGTGTGGACACTTCCCTGGGGGTTAGGCTGATGCTAAGGGCCCCTTCACCCAGCAAGCCCCACTCAGGGGGTCGTGGTGCAGCCCCCTCCCACCGAGAGCTCTGTGACCCCCAAGTTCCTTCCCGAGGGCATTGAAGCGAACTTTGCTGCCGGAAGCAGGGAGATCGGAGGTGCTTAGCCAGCTTTGGCTTAGCTCTGCTGGTGCAGAGGTCCTGCTGCTCAGGGGCAGCCCTGGCAAAGCCCTGGCTGTTAAGGACGGTGGGGTTATTGCTGTGCTGGAACACAGACCCAGGTCTTGTGGAGGCTCAGGTGCCTCCATCTCCAACTTCAATTCCATCTAAAAGGACTTCTAGAAAATTATTACCTGCCAGTTTCTAGCTCAGCTGCAAACAGGAATCACTTAATCACTTAACAGTGACCTTGGCTCACTGCTCGCCCAATGATCACCTTCCATCAGCCTTGGGAAGAGCCCTGAGATGCCACAGGACGTGGCATGGAGCGATGTCACCCCCACCCCTCAACCTCCACGTCACCTGATAAACCAGAAAACTCAAACCAGCGCTTCTGGTCTCACACTGAAACACCACCCATGGGGGAAAGCTGCCAACCAGCATCTCCCTCCCAACCTCTGGGTGCCGGTGCGGCCCCGCGGCGTGACCAACCTGCTATGGGCGTGACCAACCTGCTATGGGCGTGACCAACCTGCTATGGGCGTGACCAACCTGCTAGGGGCGTGACCAACCTGCTATGGGCGTGCCCGCGGTCATGGGCACGGCCATCAGCCCCATGAGGTACCCTATGGCCTGGGATGCCTGCATGGGCCCCACCAGCTCGAAGGCAATGGGGGCCATGATGGTGGTGAAGAAGCCGTCGCAGAGGCCGAGGAAGAGGCAGATGACGATGACGCCCTCGAAGCCTCGGCACTGGGGGATCATCATGCACAGGAGGCCCAACAGCATGAAGGACGCAACCTGGGGAGACAGAAGGGGGCATGAGAGTGGGGATGGGCAGCAGGGAGAGCCATGGAGATGACACTGAGCAGGTCAATGTCGCTGCTCCCTCCCCTGGACGCAGCAAAGCCATCCAGCTGCTGCTCCTGTCTCAGAGAGGCCCTCAAGAATAACCTTTTAAGAAGGGTTAAGGAGGATTAGCTGCTGGATTAGCTGCTAGATTTCAGCAGTTTGTTCTTCAAAAACCACAAGGAGGTGAAAGGGTGTCGGTAGTTTGGGAAGAGTTGCTACCATGGAGTTTGCTGAAGAGACACCAAACCCTCAGGTCAAGTGTGTTACTCCTCTCACACATTTCTGTAGTAAATTTTCTTCCCTCACAGCAGACAGTGGTTAGTAAAGGCTTTGTGATTGACAGTTACTAAGCAGTGTGGACACCAAGGTAGAGATCCCATCCCTGCCCTGCTGTGGTTGGCCAGCACCTCCACGGAGGGTTGGACACACCGAGATTTACCTGCAGGTAAATCTTCTTCAGCCCAGGAATGCAGTCACCAATGCGGCCCGAAACCAAGCGCCCCAGCCCCGACATGGCCCCGAGGCAAACCAGGAGGATCCAGTCCTTTTTGGTTTCCTGAAATCGCTTCTCCACGTATTTGACCTAGGGTGGAGAGAAGGACACAAGGACGTGAAGCTGCAGTACGTTGATCCCGCTCATCTCCCCAAAACGGGATGAGATTTCCTGCAGAGGGCTCATGGATTTGGGGTGGTTGTGTGACCCTTGTGTCCACACCACACTGACCTGCACCCTCCATGCACCCCAAACCCAGCAGGCCCTTACTCTCCTGCTACTGGTGCTGGTCCTTAGGAGCTCTGGGAAGTGACCCTGCCCTACCCTGGCACAGAGAGGACATACAAAACCATCACAGTTCCTGTTTACAGGATGTGCAGCAGTTTCTTGGCTTCAAGGCTTTTGGTGCCTCTTCCCCTACTGCCCATCCCCACTGCTCACCTCCTCCTCCCTCCTCCCTCTGGCCAAAGGGACCTCCAGCCTCCCCTTCCAGCCCCAGGCACGGCTCTCACCAGGTGCATGTACGGTACGAGGTATCCCAGGACAGCAGTAGCGATCCCAAAGGCCCAAATCCTGTAAGTCTTCCTCCGGAAAACCCTCAGGTTGAAATACTTGCGGACCTGGGCCCAGCACTGCTGCCTCACGCTCCTGCTGCCCAGCTTGTCGTGCCCGTCGTGCTGAGGGTCGCACGAAGGCGTCAGGATGGGCCGGTAGGTCATGGACAAGAAGATCTGGATGAGCATTAAGGCACTGAGGACTTGGAAAGTGTGCGCCAGGCCGATGGCACCCCCGACCATCTTGAGGAAGAAGGGGAGCGGCACGGAGATGAGGCAGCTGCCCCCGGCCACGATGCCGTTGGCCAGGCCCAGGCGGCGCTTGAAGTAGTGGCCCAGGATCACCAGCGAGGGCTGGAAGGCGAAGGAGCTGCCACAGCCAAAGAGGATCCCGTACGTGAAATAACGGACCTCCAGCGACCTGGTGGGAGTAAAACACGTGGGAGCGAGGCAGAGGTGAGGGAGCCTCCTCCCCTGCGGGCCTGCAGAGGGTCTCACACAGCGCAGGTGCTGCACAGACAGCCTGGCCTCGAGGAGCTTATCCCCTCACCAAAGTAGGGATAATCCTCACCTTGCAGCTGGCACATGAAATCTGCAAAACGAAGCGTAGCTGGGAAGTGCTTCCTGCCACCAGGAGAAGGCAGCAGCCAACCTGGCCTCCTCGGGAAGCTGACCTTACTTCGATGGTTTTTAAATTACAGCAAACAAGATTTTCTAAGGTAGGGACGGTGGGATATTTTTAGCTCGAAATCCTTTTAATTTTTCCACTGAAAGGACTAATTGAAAACATTCTGCACCCGGTGTTTGGAAGCAGAAGGCACCAACCCTGGTGGTTATTAGGCATGTAGGAAGGAAATGTGGTGTTTCTGCCCAGGCTCCAGGCTGGTTAATTAAGTTCTTCTTTAAGCTCCTCTGGGAGCTTAAATTAGACAGTTAATAGATCTCATTTGTACCTTACATTGGTGGCTGCACTTGAGGAGGGAGTGAAGTGGCTGCTCTACAGAGCAGATGGAGAGTCTTGAAAGCCCTTGGAAGGAGCTGCTTCCCAATCTCCAGCCCAATTTTCCCAACAGAAGCAGCTGACAAAGGAGCCTGGATTTAGGCAGCACAAACAACCTGTTGTGTTTCTCTCCAGATGAAGGAGTTTTTTTTCTTCAACCCCTGCCATACATCCAGCTGCAAAGGTCTGCCATGGGACACTGCCTGGGAGGAAAGTGTGAGAGAAACCTTTGTGCAGCTCAGGGTGTTGTACAAGCAGGGTCTGTGCTCCAACCCTCGGAGCAAGACTGAGTGCTGCTCTCAAAGCAAGTGAGGAGACAGCAGCCCACATCTACCAGAGCAGCTGGAAGTTGGGAAAACCTTTACAAGCACATCATTCCTTCCATTACACGCTCACCCCTCCAGCCTGCCAAGCACAAAGCAGAACACGGTCGCCGTGCCTGACGGCTCCGAGACAAATGACTGTCATGAAAGGCAATTTCCATCCACTCCAGAGCAAAACCACATCAGAAGCCCCCTCAGTGGGAGCCAGGCAAGCAGCTGGGCCTTGTGGCCATGTCCGACCTCCCACGCACCAGCCCTGGCCTGGTCACGGTGATGCCTTAAACTTTATCTTTCATATTTTCATATTCTGTGCTGCCTAGAGAGGTAGTTCTGACCCTCATGTTAAGTGCTAAGTGATAAGCTCTCTTCACAGAGTACGTAGACAAAACAAATCCTTTTCCTGATGGAGACCAAGGACAACTTTCAGCCCAACAGCATAAACAACGATGGACTGAAGAGAGAAAACAAGAAGGATGGGACCTCACAACCTGAAGCTGGAATTGGACAATTAAACCCCAATTTGCAAATGGACCAAAACTTATAAAAATGTAAGATTTTGTGACCAGTCAGCCATTTTGTGACCATTCTTAGTTCACTCTGGGTGTCGCCCTGGTCAGGCTCCTGTCCTGTCCAAGGTGTACCCTAAAGGCCTTTCACTAAATATCTGCTTTATTCTCTGGCTCTGTCCAGTCTCTGTTTCAGGTCAGCCTTCCCAAGGCATCAATAGCAGCCCTGGTGCCACAGCTCAGCTGACATGTGGGGTAAGGGGAGACAAATGCCACAGTTCCTATCTAATCCCTGGTGATGCTCAGACACCCCTGCCTGAGCAGGGGCTCCTTTCAGCCACGCTTCCTAAGGAGCCAGGATTTCCCAGCCTGCTCACTGGGAATCAGCCAGCTGCTGTCCGCTGGGAAGGGTGGCATCGTCTCCTCGGATTGTGAGGTTGCCAAAAGTTTCTCCTGGGACAAGGAGGTCTCCCTCCATCGCCTTCCTCTTGCTTCCAGCCCTCACTGGGAACAGCCCTGGTTCATCCTTGCTGGCAGAAGTTTGGGGGATTCCTCTGTGCAGGAGTAACTGGGCAGAAATTGTGGAGGGGAAGGAGAAGCGGATGAAAAGGGACCCACCCCTCCCTACAGAACACTTAGTGCAGAGGAGGAGGGCTGGGAGGGCACTGGGGGCATGTGAAGACGGCCCTGCTGAGCTGGCCATCATCTCCCATTCCTCATGATAAATCAACCCCCTTAAACTGGAGGGAAGCTAAAGCCTTAACTGGGATTTCTCTTTTCTTGAGAGCACACAAGGTCTCTGGTGGCTTGAGCTGGTTATGAGTGCAGGAGACACCTCAGAGCAAGGCAGGAGAGAGGAAAAGCCTCACATTGACCCCATCCAGCCTTCCCCAGAGCTTTGCTTTTCAGCATATTTGGTTTCTTCAGTGGTTTTCATACAAAATTCCCAATGTTTTGAGACAAGAGGCACTGAGATGGGCGCTGGGGTCTTGCCACACACTCTTGGTGGCTCAGAGGGGTTTTGGAGCAGCTCAGTCCAGTGCTGGGAACTGCTGCTCCTCTGGACAAAACAAACCCATTTTAGAGAAACCAGGAGACAAAGGGGGGGTTGGATGAGCCTTAATCCAGCTCTGCCTGAGCCCACCAAAGCCAGACTGTGTCCCTTTGCACCAGTGCTTGTAAGAGAGGGGAACGATCTCCAGCTGTGGTGGAGGGACTTGGCAGGAGGGACCAAAAAAAAACCTTCTCCATTGTTCTGGGAGAGCTGGAGCCACAAGCCCCGAATTTCAGGAGCAGCCTTCACCACCCGGGTGGAGCGCTGCCAGATCCCACAGCCTCCCTGCTCTTCCTCCGGCCCCGCTCGGCTCCGCCCTCGCAGCTTCCCTCGCCGTGGTACCACTGCAAAGGGGCTCCTTCCTCCCTCCCTTAAAAGGCAGCCAGAGGAATGTGGTCCCAGAGTGAGAAGCAGGAAATGGGGATTTCAGTCCTGTAGCTCTCCTGGAAATTATATTCCTCTCTGCCTGTACTGTTTGATTTTTTTATTTTTATTTTTTTTTTTTGAAGCCCAACACAACGAGCCCCTGGCAGCGGTGTGGTCCCACAAAGCCCTTTTCCTTTGCACATTTTATGGTAGAGGGGGGAGAAAAGTCCAAGCTCCATTGATTAGAAGGAAAGCAGGATTACATGGGAAGCTCCTGTGATCTGCCTGCCAGGGCACAGCTTCCCTCAGGACCCACGGCACCTTTTGCTGTTACCTTTGGAAACACAAAGGGTGGCACCTGAGGAGGAAGCTGCAGACAGAGGTTCCTTCCATGCTGCTGCCCGAGATGGTTTTAGCATCCCAAAAACCCCATCTGCAATTGGCCATTGTCCTGGGGGGTTTGCCTGGGGGGTCAGAACTGATCCCCACTCCCAGCATAATGGGGGGATCCCACAGATGAGGACTTGGGGATCCAGGGGAACAGGATTGGGAGGAGCACAAGGGTCTCACTGACCAGGAGGAGCACAGAGCGGGCGAGTCGCCCTCTGGAAACTGGTGTGTATTTGCTTTAGAAACCCACTCCTTGAAGCATTTTAATTAAAACAATATTGATTTTAACTGAAATCCAAAACTGTGTTTTTATTCAGATAAAGTGGGGCAAATGCTGCTTTAGAGGTTTCTCCATGGAGCCTGAGACTGTGTTTAGTAAGTGTCACATAAATTACCCCAGAGGTGACCTCTTTTTGCTCCCACAACGATGCCAACCCCAATTTTTGGGCTGGAAAGACACACAGGGTACACCTGCCATCCAAATGCACATTGGCCAGTGCCTGCCAGCAGAAATTCATGGCATGGGATCAGGCATGGAAAACAAGGAGCAGCACTGGCCCTGCACTGCTGCAGACACACGAGCCGGAGCAGGAACACCACGAACTGCTCCAAACCCTGTCTGCCTTCCCCTCCCTGTCTGCCCTGCACAGAAACTCCCTCTCAGGCGTAATCCACCAAATATTATTTTAAGCATTAATTTACTTTCAGCACCAAATGTGAAAATGGTTGCAAAGGAGAATGGTTTCCTCTGTGAGCGCCTCTCTGGAGCTGCCCGTGAGAGGCACACCAACCTCTCCTGCTGTTGTAAAGATCAAACGAGGGACCTGAGTGCTGAAATCCCAGAAAATACAGTCCTTTGCTTGGGTAAAACTCGCTCCCTTTTTTACCTAAGGACAATTTGGAGGGGAACAGGCTGAGAACACGTGGGCTGTAGGGATGCCAGGACACCTCTCATGCCGGTGGGAACCACCTGCTTTGCCCCCAAAGGCAGCAGCAATGTGTTGGCAGGGGGTTTGCAGGGAGCAGGGAGGAAGAGGAGCTCCCCAAGGAGCTGGGTGTCCCCTGCACGGCCTTACTTGGTGAAGGAGCTGGAGAGGAGCCCGATGAAGGCGATGGTGGCTCCCATGGCCGCCGTGGTCCTGCAGCCGATGCGGTCGGTGAAGATGCTGACGATGGGAGAGCAGAAAAAAATCATCCCCATGGCCAGGGAGCCGACCCACGCTGGGGAGAGAGAGGAGAAAGGGGATGGTCAGGGCGGGACATCCAGCAGGGGCAGTGGGGAGTCAACCAGGGAACGAGTGCAGCTTTGAGCGGCAGCCCCGTCGCACAGTTAATCAACAGTGCTAAGTGCTGTTAATTAACAGTGCAACTTGCAAATGACACAGAGACCTGGTGGCACCACGGATGGGGCACGATGATGGAGCATGGACAGGTTTTCCTTGTATTCCTCTCTGCTGGGTTACTGTGTCCCAGGGAAGACACCAAGTTTCAACGCTCTTTCCAAACAATCTTTGCTGCGCATGGGAAGATGCCCCACTGGTGCCACTTCCATCAGGAATGTCCACAGCCAAAAGCCCCCTGAGCTCCCCCAAGCCCTTTGCACCCCAGCTTTGGCAAGGGAGAGTTTCCTATCCTGAGTTTCAGCCCTGCAGTCCCAGGGAGCACACTCACCCCTCCCTCCCTCACCCCCCAGGGTCAGCACTCCTCGCATTCCCCTCTCCCCACGGTCAGCCAAGCTGATGGAGACACATTTATCCCAGGTTAAATTCCATCCCTGACCTTGCCAGGCCATGCCCAAGTGGGGCCATCATGCCCTGTCTCCTTCCAGCCCACTCCAAAAAAAACCACTGTCTGTCTGTCTGTCTGTCTGTCTTTTTTTCCAGAAACTTTAATTATTCACAGATTATTTTTCAGTCCATCATAGAATCATTAAGGTTAGAAAAGCCTTTTAAGATCCTCAAGTCCAACCATTCCCCCAGCAGTGCCAAGCCCAGCACAAACCCATGTTCCCAAGTGCCACATCCACATGGCTTTTCATTCCCTCCAGGGACAACAATTCCATCATTGCCCCGAGCAGCCTGTGCCAGTGCTTGACCAGCCTTTTAGTGAAGAAATTTTTCCTAATATCCGACCTAAACATCTCCTGGCGCAGCTTGAGGCCATTTCCTCCTGTCCACTGTTTTCTCCCTGCCCTGCACCTTCTCCTTTTAATGGTTTATGTGACTATTTCAGGGAGGAAAGGCAGGATTTCAAGAAAAGCAATGTGGTAAGGAAGACAATTTCACTTCTACCAGCTCTGAGGAGATGCAAGAGGTCCCCTGGGTGGTGTGTGGGGCAGAGCAGGATGGACAGAGGGACAAGGGGCCCCCAGCCCTACCTGGCACCAAAGTGGGGGGACCTCCTGGAGCATCTCCAAGCTCCAGGTGCTGTCTCTGGGCTGCCAAGCACAGCCCCAGGACATGTGGTCCTTTAACCTTTTTTTACCTCTTTCAGGGTTGGGTTGGTTTGGGGTTTTTTTTGCACCCAAGCCAAAGGCTCTGCAAACCTTTTCATCACAGCCCTGAATAAAAACACCCTCATGGTCCTTCCAGAGCCGTGAGATCTTCAAAAATAGCCAGGTCCCTATTAAAAGCAAATCCCAGCTATAGAAGAGCCTCTCCAACCTCTGCCTTTCACAAAAGGACCACACAAAGAAGCCCTCCCCAGGCCGGGAAGAGCTGACCCTTCCAAATTAATTATAAGTTCACAAGGACCCAATTTACTTCAAAATCTTCCTTTAATAAATGCAGAGTGGAGCAATAAAATGAAAAGCGAGGGTTGCGCAGGAACCTCGTGGGACCGGCTGGGCTCTCGTCTCAACCCCAGGCAAAAAAAGACAGGAGAGGGGAAGGGAGAGGGAGAGGACCCCCCTCTCCAGCTGATTTTCTTGGTTATAAACACAAGGCACAGTGTAACCAAAGTCCCTGTAATAGGATTAGGTGGCACGGATCCAAAGAGCCGTCCAAAACAGCTCCGAGAGGGGGTGAGGGGTGGGAGCCACGCCAAGATGGGAAAGGCTCGTTAAATTGGATAATATACTTCCAGAAATGTTCCTTCTACTCCAGCCAAGGCAGTAAAACGTTAGATGGCCCCGTCATGTTTGAAGTTTGTTATTTTTGGAAATTACTTTAAGAAACGCGGAAATAAAAGCATAAAGCGGAGTATTAAATTTAAAGGGCCAGATTCGGATCTTAATAAGCCGGGGATTTACATGCAAATAGGCAGGATCAATCCCTGGCCCCAAAAAACGCACACTCACCTGCAGAGATCAAAGCAAACCCAGGGCAGGAGGCTCAGCAACGGGCGCTGAAAAGCTCCTCCAGCTCTGGGTTTGTAAAAAAGGAGATATCTCTCAATTAAAATCGGTAAACACACCAAAAGAAAAAAAGGAAAAAAAAAAACCAAAAAAAAGAGTCCTGTGGCAAATTGCTCTACCTTAGAGAAAGGGCTTACCACAAGCAATGAATAAAAATAGGCTTGGGGAAGAACATCCAGTTAAAATTAGTAAGAACAATAGCCTCACTTCCAGAGCGGGGTTTTGTCTTCCCAGCGCTTCCCAGCGAAGCCCCGGGAAGCCGGGAGGGCTGGGCCGGCTCCAGCACTGGAAGGAAACCTCGGCAAAATCTGGGGGCAGGAGAAAACTGCCTCGGTGCCCGCTCTGATCCCGGCATGATTCACACCAAAACACCCCCGGAGAGCGGGGGGCACACTTTTCCCCCCTGTTTTATCCCCAGTGATCCCCATTCACCTGGGCTGGGGGGGCAAGGATGGAGGGAAGTCGTGGCAGAAAAGCACAGGTTGGGAAAGAAATGGAGTTCAGGTGAAGCCTAGCCCCAAACCCGCCCCTTTGGGCACAGTCCTTGGATCAGCTCCAGGGAAAGAAGGGTTTATTTTTGGCAATTTGTGGTATTGAAGTTTCTGCTGGACTTTGCTGGATGGGAAGGGCAGAGGCAGCCATTCCCCCAGTGGAAACCAGGCAGGGCTCAGCACCTTCCCTCCTACGGCTTCTCCAGCGCTGGAGAAGTTGCCTCTTGATTCAAAGCTACATGAGAAAAAAGGGGGCGAATTTTGCTTTCCAGAGGGTTTGGATGGGATGGTTGATTCCCAGCCTGGCCACACCTCCCACCCTCTGTGGCTGATAAGCTGGGCGAGATATGGAAACACACAGACAAGCCCCCACATGAGGCATGGAGTCTTATCAAGCAGGTCCTAAAAGAAGCTATGGAGAGAATCCAGCTGAGGATGGGGCTGGAAGGAGCCCAGGAGCTGCCAGAACTTCGACAGGGATCGGGTTAAGACTTGATTGTGTTTTAGGGTGCTGTGAGTCCAACCAGCTCCTGGGAGCACCGGCTGAAGGGGCTGGTTTTGGAGCTGGGTGCCGTGGGGGGAGCTGGCTGGTGACAGGGGTGTCTTGGCAGAAACAGCTTGACAGATGACATGCAAGAGGTGCCTTGACAGAAACACAAAAGCTTCAGAAACCATATTTTTAGATAAAAAAAAAAAAAAAGGCATGAAGGCACTCTGCTTTTGGTGAGGGGAAATGCACATGACTTTTGATTTGGGGGTTGCTGATACTAGAGGTGACTCAAAGTGTGCTGCCCTTCCTGACAGCCACCTCTCTGCTTGGCACTGAGAGTTACATGGAGCCCGGACCTGTCCATCCCACCCTGCTCCCACCACAGCCCCTTCTCAAGGGATTGAAGGAGCAGCTGAGGGGCCAGGACCCCCCTGGGGCACACACCCTGCTCCAGGGGGCTGGGGGAAAACACCAGCCCCTGCTGCCACCCCAGCCCAAGCCACTTACAGAGCTGATGGCACCTTCCTGGTGCTCCTAGGGATGCTCTGGGGTAGGGGAAGAGCCCAGAGTGGGGCTGGTGCTGCTTTGCTGGAGCAGAGTTGTTGAATAAGGGGAACATTCCACCAGCAGCTCCCACAAAAGGGGAAAGCTCCAGGTAAAGCTCCACAAATTCCTCCTTCCCACTCTGACATAACAAAGGCAGCTGAGCTGGCAGCCCAGGGTTGATCCAAAGCAATGTGGCCTTCAACATGGACAGGGAATGCTGTGGTTGAAGTTCTCCAAGGGGAACAGCGCATCGGTGGTGTGGGAGGTCACAGAACCATAAGATCAGAAGGGTTGGGGTTGGAAGGGACCATAAAGATGCAGTTCCACCCCCTGCCATGGGCAGGGACACCTTCCACTATCCCAGGGTGCTCCAAGTCCCATCCCACCTGGCCTTGGACACTGCCAGCTGTTGCAATAGCATGGCCAGGATGATCCATCCTCCCCAGCACCACTCACCCTGGGCTCAGGCCAGAGTGAAAACTGGGGAGGTGACCCATTTGTCCGTCAGCCCACTTGCCCAACAGCACCAAACTGTGCCCTGAGTGGATGAGGGACCAGGGGTGCTTTGGTCACCTTCTGCTCCTCCTACCTGTGGGTGACAAAGCTCCCGGGAACCCTGTGGCAGAGGAGGATGGACACATGGGGGTTGGGGAGGCTCAGCTCCCCCTGCAGTGGTGATGCTGAGGGGTCCCTGAGGGCTGTGAACACCTTGTCTGTGTGTTTGTGGTGGGCAGGGCCCTCAGGGTGGTCCCACCTGGACACCAGATCAGCTTTCTTTCCAGCCAGACCATCCAACAAGATGACAAACTCCCCTCGTTTGCTGGCATTTTCCTAAGCAGAAAAAGGTTTCTGAGAGCAGAGCAAGGTAGGGGCAGGAAGGTGAGAAAGGAAGAGAATCTCACCGCTCTGAGACGCAGATCCAAACCCCGCCGGTATTTAGCTCATTGTTCCCAAAAAACATCATTAAAAAATCAAGACTGCAGCACTTGAAGCCAAACCTATTTGTTCCTTTAAAATCCGAATCTCCAGGGAGAGGGGAGGAAGGGACGTCGCTCTCAGCTGTGCTTCCCCGCTGACCCAAATACCCCGGGCTGGAGGGATCAAGGGCCAGGAGGTGACCTCAGATCCGCCGCTGGAGGAAGTGTCTTCCCTCGCTTCCCGCGGCTTCTCCCGCTCGCGCCGCGCAGCTGGGACAGGCTGGAGGGGACGGGGACGAGGGGCACAGGGTCACCTTCCCCAGGCACCTGGCATTCCTCAGAGGAGACATGAGGCGGCCAAAGGTAATCTGCCTCCTGCACCTCTCCTACAAGGAATGAATCACTTTTTGCTCGTTAAAGGCACAGCGAAGTTCTGCTGCTGTGACAAAACCTCATCATGTGTCTTCCCAGCCCTCCCCAGCCATACCTGGCTCGATTTTTGGGAGCCCAGGTGACCTCGTGGCCCTTTCCAGGCGGAGGCTGTGGGGGAGCAGGCGGCTGTGCCCCCCTCAGCAGGGCTCCCACGGCACATCTGGAGTGAAAACCAAGCAGCTGTTTCATCTCGTGCCCTTGGCGAGCCATTTGCGTCATCCCCTTGTGCTCTCAGAGCGAAGCCTGAACCGCTCCCAGCGGCTCAGCCCCATGTGCTCAACACCCCCCACGGGCTGGGCCGGTCCCAGGGACGCATGGTCAAGGCTTAAATAAAGGCAGATGCAAAAGTCAAAGCTGAGGAAACCACCACAATGCACAGTGGGATGGGAAACTGAGCTGGAGAGCAGCAAAATGGAGATGAGGAGTTTGAAAGCAAAGCTGGACAGCCCCAAACTGAACCTGGGGAGTACCAAATTGAACCTGGGGAGTACCAAATTGAACCTGGGGAGCACCAAATTGAAGCTGAGGAGCAGAAACTGAACCTGGAGAGCACCAAACTGAAGCAGAAGAGCACCAAAATGGCCCAAAATGAAGTTGTGGAGCCCCAAACCGAAGATGAGGAGCCTCAGATCAAAGCTGGAAGATCCAAAACAAAACCTGAGGAGCACCAAACTGAACCTGGAGACCACCGAATTGAGATCCACAAACCAAAGGTGGGGAGCACCAAACAGAAGATGAGGGGCCACAGAGCCAAGTTGTGAAGCCCCAAACTGAAGCTGGGGAACATCAAACTGAACCTGGGAAGCACCAAACTGAGATTGAGGAGCTGCAAACTGAAGGTGAAGAGCACCAAACCAACACCAGGACACACCAAACCAACACCAGGACACACCAAACTGATGCTGAGGAGCCTCAGAATGATGCTGAGAAGTCCCAAACCAAAGCAAAGCTGAGGAGCCTCTAAACCAAAGCTGGGGAGCACCAAACTGAAGCTGTGGAGCCACAAACTGAAGCTGGAGAGCACCAAAGTGATGCTGAGGAGCACCAAAGTGATGCTGAGGAGCACCAAACCAAAGCTGGGGAGCACCAAAGTGATGCTGAGGAGCACCAAACCAAGTCTGAGAAGCACCAAACCAAAGCTGTGGAGCCCCAAACAGAGGAGCCCCAAACTGATGCTGAGGAGCCCAAAACCAAGGCTGGGGAGCACCAGCTGATGCTGGAGAACCCCAAATGAAGGCTGGGCAGCACCAAATTGAAGCAGCCAGGCTTCTCTGGATGGCAGCTGGTGGTGGCGGGGCATTGTGGTGGCAGCCACTGTGCGTCACGTGCAGCTCAAAGCCAGCTAAACTCATTAATTGTATAGCAAGCCCTGCTTGGTACCATACCCTAAAGCTTCAGAACAAAGTCGTCCTTTATCAGGTTTGGCTGACTTCTCCCCCCCACCACCCCCACTTTTGAAAACAATTCCACAACAGCCTGAAAATTGGAATAAATGGAATTATTCAGAGGAATTATTCAAGGCAAGGTCTGGCTAAAGACCCTTTCAGTGCCCTGTTCGTGGTGGTATTAGGAGAGGGTAAGGAAATATGTGACTGTTGTAGAAGTGGAAGCTCCTGCCATTGTGCCGTGATCCCATGACCGTGGATAAGGCAAGAGCTTCCCAGAGATCAGACCCAGCGAGTGTCAATCCGGTCTTTGCCATAGGGGAGTTTTAAAACACCAATTTTGAACTGGTTCAGGAGCAGAGAGCACTGGAGCAGAGCAGACTGGGAATGTACTTCGCTTAGAAAACCCCACCACAGCTCTCCTGATTGTGACTCTCTGCCTCCCCTTGCTCTCAAGGACGCAGGGGACTTTTAGGAGATGATGGCCAGGCCACCTCCTGTAACCACTGAGTGACAGATCTCAGCTTATGTGAGAGAAATGTCCCAAAACGAGCTGCCCTGTGGCCACGCTAAGTAGAAATGGAGACAGATCTGCGGTTTTGTTTGGCAAGCAGCAGGCATGGAGTGTTTGCCTGGGGTTCCTGCACTCAACATCCCGGAGAAACTCAGTCCCAGACACATTTTGCATCCATTTCATTCCAAACCCATAAAACTTGACCCTGGCTAGAGCAAAATGGCGTTAGAGCTGGTTTCTGGGCTGCATCATGTCCTCCCCATCCACAGCCTCAGCCTCCGAGGCTCCAGAGCTGGTCCAGAAATGCAAATTCTTGTGAAATCTGTCCAAAAGCAGCAAGGCAGCATGTGCTCTGCAGCTGAAACCCACCATGTGCCCAGGCGGGAGTTCTCTTCCCAGCGCTCCACAGGCCAGGAAGGCTTTTCTTCTCTGCGTCACCCCTGGCTTGCAATTTTTGAGGGATGATTCACCTACCACACGCTAAAGTTACCCAACAAACAGGAGCTGCAGCTCCTCAACGTGGGCCACGTCCCATCCAGACGTCTTTCCATGACCTACACGCCCAAGGAGGCCGAGGATCATGTTCCTCCAAGCTCTCCTGGTGTTGTGTGAGTCCAAGGGATGTTGGGTTGGACCATGTTTGCCCATGTCCCATCTCCCTGTGTGAGGGCCCAGGGCTGTCCTGGCATTCAGCTGCTGTTGGGCAGGACCAGAGCCCTCCCACAGCTCCTGCCCAAAGGAACTGGCAAAGATTCTTTAGCACTGGAGGGGGGAAAAAACAATTCCTGGGGACGAGCATCTCCCCCCTTGACTGCGCTGTCAAACGCCTCGCCAGCCCCTGGCTCCGTTTTCATCCAGCAATTTTACGAAAAACAGAAAAGTTCCATTTTAATTGGTGCAAATTCCCTCCTCCCACCCGCGGAGCACCAATCTGTAATTAGCCTTTCATGTAAAACGATGTTTATTCCTGACGGAGTTTGTCTTGGCACAAACACGCGCTCTGAAATGTGCACACATTTGAAGACTCAAACCCTGCATTTAATTCTCTATCTGCTTGTTAATCCTCATTGTTCCCAAGCCCCTTTTCAAAACACACCCACAGGGAGAAGAAAGTATTTTTTTTTATATATATATATATATATACATAAAAACCTCCTTCCAGCATCAGGACGCCAGCAGCGAGCACGGCACCGGCCCAGGGTCCGGCTGCCCCCGGGTCCCGGCGCTCTCCCAAGCACAAGGTGCCAAGACCAGACCTCCTGATTTTGTCCATCTTCCCCTTTAATATGTATTTTTCTTCCCAGCTGTGATGTTTCTCAATGTTCCCCCTGCAGAACAACTGAAGGATGGGAGCCCTGAAGTGGGAGGATGGGAAAAGCACTGTGGGGAACACATCAACAGCACCCAGCTCTGTTTTGGGGTACCTGCCCTCAGGAATGGAAGCCAGAACCCAAGTCTCATGATTCCTGGGCTTAACGTGGAGTGATTTGGGATTTACACTCTCCAAGAAGTAGTGGCCACATCTCCTGACACAGCAGTTCAGGCTGGACCAGCAGCCCCCAGGACCTGGCAGCTGGGACTGGGTGACCAAAGCAGATCAGATCCTTCCCCCCTGTCCAGCTGTCCAGTGAGAGCCCAACAGAGGGTCCTGAGGGGCTGCCAGTGGCTGCTCCAGCTTCTCCCATTTCCAACAGGGCAAGAAACACAATATCCATCTTATAAAACAAAAGAGACAGCAAAGCTTTGGGATCAGGGACAGGGGCAATATCAGGGCTGTGATTAAGGGTTTGGGTTAGGGTCTGGATCAGGATTAGAGTTTGGTTTAGGGTCAAGGTCGAGGGACATTGGTCTCCCCAGCCCAATGCATCCTGGTGGGTTGGGGTTTCCTCCAGGCCCCATACCCTGTGTTTTTGGGGAAAGAGTTCCCACTGCTGAAGCCAGGCATGTTCCAAGCTGACGGCAATGATTAACTCTGGTGGGACACCGTGGGTCAGCTGTGGCCCCAGACACTGGCTGCACGTCTAAACCTCTCAGCCTTTGGAAAAGCCATGACCTGAACAAACTTCACTGGGCTTTGACTATGATTAACCTCCTGCAGTCACCAGTGCAAGGTCACCAAGCCTGGGAACAGCTCAGCACTCCCACCCTGCCATGGCCATCCCCTGTCCCCAACAGTGAGGGGTGATCCCCTGCTGCCTCTCCAGCCCCAAAATGTGTCATCTCGTCTGAACCCCACCATGGCCACCGTATGTAACTGGCAGGTTTGTACTGGCAACCAGTTCCTGTAGCCACAGACAACTGGGAGGACTGTGCAGCTGAGGAGCCGCAGTGGTGGAATTCACCCCCCTGCTTCATCTGCTCACAAACAGGGCAGGAGGGATGGAAGGGGGAAGGGAGGGATGAAAGGGGGAAGGGAAGGATGAAAGGCAGAAGGCACCAGCACCAGGACTGGGCCAGCAGTGCTGGGATGTGTGATCAGCCAGGGCCAGGCACCATTTCCCAGGCTGTGATCCAGGTGAGCACTGCCACTTTTGGGGGCACAACTGAAAGTCCCAAAGGGCTGGAGTGTGACTCTGGGAGCAGTCCCTGCCCTGCCAGCTGCCCCCTGTGAGTGACTGCCATGGCTTTTCCCAGCTGGAGCAGCCTGGCCAGCCCTGTGATCCACCAGGACACAGAGCTGTGGTTCCCACTGGAGCAGCCTGGCCAGCCCTGAGATCCACCAGGACACAGAGCTGTGGTTCCCACTGGAGCAGCCTGGCCAGCCCTGAGATCCACCAGGACATGGAGCTGTGGTTCCCACTGGAGCAGCCTGGCCAGACCTGTGATCCACCAGGACATGGAGCTGTGGTTCCCACTGGAGCAGCCTGGCCAGACCTGTGATCCACCAGGACACGGAGCTGTGGTTCCTGGCCAATGCAGCCCGGAGCAGATGGTGAAGCAGTGCTGGCTCACAAGCTGGGATGGGGGGCAAAGCCAACGGAGCCCTTCACACCAAGGTCAGGGGTTCATGTCCCAGCCAGGCACAGGATCCATGTGCATCCCTATGGGAGCCAGTGCCCAGCACGGATCCCCCACTGCATCTCCATCGACATGGTGACATCACTCCTGACACACAGGACCCCAAAAATCCCCAGCCTTGCTTCAGGGTGAGAGCACCTGGGGCATCCCAAGCCCTTGCTGCCTTGGGGAGAAGATGGGATGGATCCTGGCCAACAATGGGAGGCAGGTTGGGCTCCACTCCCAAAACAAAGCTGGCGGTCCAAGGCTGCTCCATCCTTGTGAAATCACTGGGCACTTTCTGCCTCCTCTGTCCCCCTCCCACCAACCCCTCCTGGGCTGTGTTTGGGAGCCCTCCTCCCTCTGCGGTGAGACAGGGGTGAGAAAGGATGCTCTTTTTCCAAGCTGGAAGAGACAGAAAAGTTTCCCTCTTTGCCAAATCTCTCCCAAGCCATCTTCTGTTTCCCATTAACAGCGAGGAGAAGAAGAAGCAGCCCCTCGGCCCAGCTCCACGCTCCTCCCACCACAACTCCCATGGGCACTTGTCAACATCCCAGTGAAAAAAGGAGAATTAAAGCCATGCAACCTGGCTGGCCGTGACCCAGGGACCCACAGAGCGAGGGCCGGCGGCGGGTGGAAAACAACCCCCCTGCTCTGCTCTTACATCTCCCCCCACGGAAACTTTTCAACTCCAGCCGCTGGCAGGAGCCAGGCTGATCCCAGCTGAATTCCTTCCACTTACCAGCAAATAAATAGCAGCTAAATGAAAGGAAAGAGAAAAACACCCTCTTTTCAAAGGGGGAAAACAAAGAAGTCAGGGAAAATAAATGGAGGCGAAATGTTCGCTGGTCACAGGCTCACGAAGATCTTTTTCCTTCCCAGTTGGGTACTTGACAGCCTTCCCTTTTAGCTAATTAAGGGATACTCAGAAAGAAAAATACTTCCAGCCCTTTGCCAGCCCTGAGCATTAAGGGGAGAGTCCCAGCAGGCTGGACACCAAACCCAGGAGCCCTGGCCACAGCTCCTCACCCGCCCAGGCACTGGTTTTTAGACAAATAATTGCCGCTGCAGGACATCTGTGGCCTTCTCCCAGTCCTGGCAGAGTTCTGCACAGCCTTTCCTCCAAACCCTCCGGTGGTGGGCATGTCCAGTCTTGGAATCATAGAATTTTGGAGTCGTTTAGGATGGAAAAGGCCTCTGGAACCATTGAGTCCTACTGTTAACCCAGCACTGCCAAGCCCATCACTCAGCCATGTCCACAAGTGCCTCATCAACACATCTTTTCAATCCCAACAGGGTGTTTAATATGTATCTACACCTTCCCCTAGACAAGGGCCAGCCTTGAACTCCAAGTATTTCTCCCAACTAACACCTTCCCTGCTGCAAAATTTCCAAGCATCTCTTTGCAACCTGTCCCTCACTGGACAGTCAATTACCTTGGTTTTTGCAGCTTTTGAGGGAGCTGAAGGCCGTGATGCACCCTCTGTCCCCTATCAGGGACAACCCTAGCCCAGGTTGCAGCACTGCATTTTCTCCCTCCTCTCCTCCACACCTCCCAGTCAGCCCAATCCTTTCCCAGTGTGTGCTGGACAGGGATGGAGATGGAGATGACATGAAATTGTTTAGGGGAGGTTTAGGTTGGAGATCAGGAAAGGTTCTTCCCCCAGAGGGTGCTGGGCACTGCCCAGGCTCCCCAGGGAATGGGCACTGCCCCGAGGCTGCCAGAGCTCCAGGAGCATTTTGGGATGCACAGGCTGGGATTGCTGGGGTGTCTGTGCCGGTCTAGGATTGGACTGGATGATCCTTGAGGGTCCCTTCTAACTTGGGATATTCCATGATTCTATGATCCTATGAGCTGGGGATGGGGATGGGGATGGAATGGGGA
>VXBN01012032.1:1390827-1405975 GCA_013397395.1 Sinosuthora webbiana | reverse complement strand
GGGGATGGGATGGGGTGGGGATGCTGTAGGAAGAGCCAAAGCTCCCAAACACCCCTCAGCCAAGGCTGGGGCATCCCCACAAGGAGCGAGGTTGGAAGAAAGCACTCCTGTGTTCTTCCCAGTGCCAACCACACCCTCCACTGGCACTGCTGGCTCTGCCCTGCAGCATCATCCCCCGGAGCCCTCCATCCCCCAGAGCCACCTCCACCCAGAGCCACCCCACAGAGCCCTCCAAGCTCCAGAGGAAAAAAAATGCTGTGGCAACCTCAGCCTCAGCCCCACTGGAGCAAAAACCCTGAAATGGAGAGGGCTGGGATTCCTCCCACCCGCCGCAATATCACCAAAATATTTCAGTTATGTTACTTATTTGCTTCCACCCAACACGGCCCGAATTTCCCCGAAGACAAAGCCTGCCCCATACCCAGCAATGCACGGGGCTGGAAATATGAAAGGGAAAATCACAGTGGCTGCTCTTGGGGCTTTCTGAGGGGAGGCCCCTCCCCGGTCTGTGCCAGGTGCCTTTTGAGTTGTTTTTCCCCCCAGGTTCACTCACAGAGGAGGTAACACCTCCCTCCACAGCCTGTTCCACCTCAGCTCTCCTGCCACCAGCATCTTCCCCAGATTGTCCCAGGGCTCAGCCCCAGCCCTCCCATGGAATGAGGGACAATGAGGTGGTGAATGACCACATTGGAGAGCCTCCTCCACTGAGAGAATATCTTTAAAAATCAAAATGAATGAAGAAAAGCCGTTTTTAAGCAGGCTGAGCAGAGCCCTGGGGCGGGCACAGAGTCATCCTGGGCTGACACAGTGTCCGTGGGACAAAACAGCTCCGTGCTGGGACATCTGGGCTCTTCTCCTGATGGCCATTGGGAAATTATTTCTTGCCCCAAGGCTGGAGAGCTTCCCCTGGGTCTGCAGCACAGACAGCAACACCTTTGGATAGTGCTCCTGGAGCCTACAGACCAGGAAAAAGATCCCCAGATGACACAACCCTTGCGTATCATCATTAAACCAGACACCCAGAGGGCGAGAGAAGGGTAAAACATCTATGTGATTCTAATCTCTTGGAGCTTCCTTACATTAAAGACCACATTTGAAAACAACTGGATATCTCAGAAAAATAGACCAGGCTGTCATTAAGCAAATCCAGCCGCTAAAGGAAAGTGAAAACCAGCAGTTTTTTTTTTTTTTTTTTAGCCCAGCAAGAAGCAGGTTACACCCCTTTGCCAACGGGCTGTCACTTTTGGCTGACCTGCTCTCATTTGAAAGTTTTTCAGACGCCGGCTGGCTTCGGGGAAGGGCCAGCCCTGCCCTTGGGTGCTGCAGGCAGGAGGGAAGAGGCGCCGGGGCTGAGGGCAGGATGAGCCCCCTGCTCCCCATCCACATCCCGGGAACCCAGCCCCGAGCCCCGCAGCTCCTGCTGCTGCCCCTGGGATGGGGGACCCGTGATCCATATCCAGAAATCCGCCCGTGTGGAGCTCTGCACACACTCACATCTACGTACAAATTAAAACCCGAGCCCCTGAGGGCTGGAGCCCACACGACAGCCACAGGCAGAGCTCCCTTGGAGCCACACAATGTTTAACGAGACCGAGGGGAACTGGGGACAGCCCCGACCACTCCGAGTGCCCCGGTGGCAAAGGGCTCTGGAGGCAGGTGAAATGTTAATGTGCTTTCCTGAGGAAAGGCCTTCGCTTTTTTGCTGCATCAAGGGCTTTGAAATGGGAATGAACAACAGGGCAGGTTAATGAAGGTTTCTGTCAGCTGCTGGGTGAGGTTTGGTCCTGCGAGTCAGGGTTAAAAGCCTCACGTCCCATCTCTGTGGCCAGGGAGCCTCATCTTCCTCTCCATGGAAATATGGCTTTTTGGGGTGGGAATCATAACTACCCTGTTCCTACAAAACTACCCCTGTCCTACAGGTGCCAAGGGTGGGATTGCTGTAGGGAACAGACCCCACAGCCCCCAGTCTTGTTTTCAGCTGCCTGAGCTTCCCCCTCACCCATCCGTGCTCAGGGGCAAAGGGAAAAGCAGGCACTGAGAGGATTCAGCAGCGTGGAGCTGCAGCCTGCCAGGATTTTGGGGTATGGAGGGATGTGGGGGGGCAGGGGCAGCCCTGGAATGCGAAGCCCCAAGCGTGGGGTGGGCCCAACCCTTTTGCTCTCCCAGCAGGATCCGTGGGGATGTGCTGGAGGATGTCAGCCCGCCCTGCTCTGTGACAGCGCCGGGGATGCTGCTCCTGAGGCATCACCGCATTCCTCAGCCTCTGCAGCGATCCTGGCAGGAGGCAATCCCTTCCCAAGGGACCCGGCACACACTCTGGGGGGGCATTATGGACAGGAGGAGCAGG
Source organism: Sinosuthora webbiana (assembly GCA_013397395.1). Classification (NCBI taxonomy): domain Eukaryota; kingdom Metazoa; phylum Chordata; class Aves; order Passeriformes; family Sylviidae; genus Sinosuthora; species Sinosuthora webbiana. The sequence goes on along the minus strand of VXBN01012032.1, from coordinate 1,403,628 downwards.
ACAGGGCTGCTGGGTGCCAACAGTGAAGGGAAGAGCGGTGACACCACGGCAAACCCTCACGACAGGGCTGAGCAGAGGCAGCCACACATCACTGCTGCCCCTGTGCCCCTGCCCCGGGCAGGGAGGGCTCCCAAATCCCAACTGCTCCAGATGAAGCTGTGGCAAAATGTCCAGCATTTTCCAGTGAAAAAGGACTGACTCTGAGTGGAGCAGCCACCACAGGCAACCCGGAGCTGAAATTGTCCCCTAAAACCATCCCTGCTGCAGCACTGATGCACTTGGAGAGCTGAAGGCTGGGGATGCAGGACCCGTGTGCATCCACACTTGCTTTGAAGTGTCTGTGAAGCTTCAGCGTGCCCAGGAGCTGGGAGAGGCACAGAGGAGGGAGGGAATGGGGAGATGGAGGAGCCGAACCCGCGGCACTGTCAGCCCCGGCAGCCGCGGGCCTGTCGGGATCACAGCGAGTTTGCAGAGCCGGGGAGAGGCTCGTCTTTGTCTCCTCTGCTAATGAGACTGATACCAGCTGCTTCTCGTTGAACCAGTCTGACCATCGGGCCGAGCCAAAACTGATTCATTCACAAGAAAATGGGAAAGGAGATCGACTCGTCACCCTGACTAATGGGGAACCCGGCCAACAAACAACCTGCTGCTTCCACAGCAGCCCCGCATCCTGCTCGCTTGGTCCTTCATCATCCTCCCCGGCTCCAGCGCTCAGGGGAAGTTTTACAGTCGGGTGATAAAGCAGGAGTTATCTGCTGCAGAAAGCGTCGGCGCGTGGCCAGGGGCCGGGATCACCCGGCCATGCCTGGCATTTTGCAATAGCTGATTCCCGATTCGGAAGCAGAGGAAACGTTAAAGCCCTCAGAGACGTCTCTTTCCACGCTGCTCTGCCTCACATCATCTTCCCAACAGCTTCCAGGGTTGTTTTTTTATCTCTGTCCTTCTTCATCCGGCAATAAAAATCTAAACAACCGCCTTTGTGGAGTAGGAAAACTCTGCCTGCTGTAAAAACTGTTTTCTGTGGGGGTGTTTTTTTGCGTCATTTTTTGTTTATGAGGCCAGTGGAACACAAACTGTGGCTGGGGGGAGGCCACAGATGGTGGGGCTGGGAACCCTGGGGTTGGGAGGATGCTGTCCCAAGGGAAGGAAACGAGCTCTGAAAAGCAGGCTGAGGCTAATCTTATCTCCAGATGGAGATTAGGATGGGCCAGCAGGAGTTAACAGCCAGGCGCAGGGGTCACACCAGGACCTGAAGTGCCTCCTCTCCAGGCTCTTTGGTTCATGCTTTGGTTGATGAACTGAAGCAGGGCAGAGTCTAAAAAACAGCTTTAAAAAAATCTGCCGTGATTTCTCAGCTTTGGGCAACACATTGGATTTTATATGAATCTCCCTTAATTAAGGTCCTCTCCTAAAATGCAGATCCCAAGGGAGTTTCAGCTCTCCCAGTGAAGAGCCTGTGACACCATCCCTTGCCCCCAGACCATCTGAGCTTTTACTGCCTGACCCTGCAGACATCAGGACAAGCAAGGCAAAACTTCAGTTCTTGGTGAGAAACCTATCCTGGGTCTTGAAAATCCCCATTTTCAAGGCAGAAAAGCACCAGCCAGGCCAGTTTGGGTGGGGAAAGACCCCAAATCTTGACATTAGGAGTGCTCAGCCTCCTTGACGGTTCCGCTGGGAGAGTGGGAAACTGGGACCACGTGAGTCAGAGACAAGCAGAGCTCTGGATATCGCAGCCAATGTCTCTCACCTCTCCCACACCACCCCAGCAGGCTGCAGAAGAGTTGCCAAATATAAAATGTTCACTTTCCCATCTGGGTTCCAGGGCAGTGATGGAGCATTTCACACATGACACCGGGAGTGGAAAAGCCTGGTGCAAAGGGCTTTAGGGTTCATTCCCAGCTGTCCCTCCCAAGGGCATGCAGACCCCCAGAATTAGCCCCATGAGCGTGCACCCCACACCTGCTGAGCAGGACAGGAAAAACCTGCAAGGGATGGGAATCTCATTCCCAAGGTGCAAGGGAAAAGCTGTCCACGAAGTTGTTGACAACATCCCTGTCAGTCCTCACTCCTTCCCCTCCCAGGCTGGGTTCTCACCGACTCTGGAGAAGTTTCCCTGGCATCAGGACAGTCAGCACAGCATTTATTTAATGCTGAATTTTCTCCTGGGTAGGGGAATGGTGGGGACCGGGCAGGAGGAGCCTCACAAAGACCTCAGACCTCCCCCAGTGCTCAGGCTCCAACGAGTTCAAATTAAAAAAAAAAAAAGATAAGAACCCAATACCGCCAATATTCCCTCCTTGGAAACGGCCTGTCCTGATACCACTGCTATTATTATGCTCTGCAATTAAGAGATAAAGCTACAATTGCCTTATCTGATGTAGCTGGGCACAGCAGCAAAGCAGGAGGTGGCCTCAAATTCATCACCCTGGGCATTTTAAAGCCACCCTGTCCAAAAGGATTCTCCTGCTTTGTGGACAGATAGATGGACAGGCCCTACAGCAACTCCCTGGGGCAGCAGCATCACCCCTGTGCACTGCCCCACTGCCATCCCCAGCCCCACAACAGGGGCAGCCCTGGCCAGGATGGGAGCACACAGAATAAAAGGAGCAGCTCTGAGCCCACTCTGGCCGTGGGAAGGCAGCAGCAGAGGGTGGGGACACCAAAGCCACATCCCCAGCGACTCCCCCAGCCCTTCCCACATCCCTGCTCCAGCATCCTGGGGAGCAACACGGGGCCAGGCAGCTGGGAGAGCCTGCCAGGGGCCAGGACACTGTGACAGCAGATCCTGGCATGAGCAGATCCAGCTGTACCGGTGGGATTGGGGCATGGGATTTAGAGGAAGTGACCCCAGTTTTCCAGCCTGATGCCTTGGGATGAGGAGCAAAGCCACACCCAGCCCCTCTCAGGCCACAGAAAACCCAACTTGCTATTTCCATTCTCATGTTCATCGTCTCTAAAGGAGCTCGGAGGGGCTGTGGCATCTTCCCAACAGCACCAGCCCTGATTTCAGCCGTTTTAAAGTCTGGGGTCCCCTGAAACCTGATCCCTCCCGTTTTTCCAAGCTTTTTTACTATTTGACCTCAACACCACTCCTGACCCTGGGGACCTGGCACCAGAACCCGGGGGAAAGAAAACCCCAAAATCCTCCCCGGGTGAGCATTCCCCAAACATGCCCCAATCCCCCCGGCCCTAAAGGGCAAAGCCCCCGTGGCCCTGCAGCCCCAGGGGCCACGGCGAGGGGACCGTGCCCGTGCCCCCCTGGCAGGGCGGGCGGGCTCCCGCCGGGGAGCAGCCACAAGAAAGGCCGACGCGATTTGCATCGTTAGCATTCTTTCCCTTTTAATAACCCAAGGTGTTACCAGCAACACTGTTACTGATTTTTATCTCCGCAGCGCCTTTTAAGAGCTCCAATTTGTTTTTCTTGGAGATCTCGTTGTGTTTTATTAAAGCTGACACCGAAGAGGGGAAAAGGAGACATTCTGGGCCCAGAACGAAAATATCCCGTTTAAAAACCCCCGTATTATTTTCTTGGAAATGCTTCTCCGTTGACTTTAATTAAGCTCTCCCCGGGCCTGCAAGCTTGGCGTGCTTGGCTCTCAGGCAGGTTTAATCCCAGACAAGCTCCCCACACCCCCAGTTGTCCCCGCTCCCACAAATCTTAAGACACAAACTGGGTTTTGCTAAAATACGCGGATTAATGGCTGGCCCACCATCAAGAACATCCTGACGTCGTCTTTTCGTCACCGGCCACGGCGTAAGCACAGGGCTGCAGCCGCTCTGCTCGCTTCGCCAGCGGATCCAAAAAGCAGCTTTACTCCCTTATTGTTTTGTTCTCCTTTATTTTATTGTGTTTTTCTTGCCATTGCAAGGCGGGGGGGGGATGCACCTCTTGTGCCTGAGCGTGCCCCAGAGCTATCAGGGCAAGCAGGGTGGCCACAGCCCGGGTCTGGTGGCCACGGTGCTGCTGCTGAGCCTTGTGCCGGGTGCTGCCGTGAAATCAATATTTACCCCTCCCCCCCCTCCTTGGGAGAAGGAAGCTCTTTAGGATGATTGCAAACACTCCAAAAGTTGGGAAATCCCAGGAGGGAGCTTGTCTGGGCATCATCTGGTGCATGCCCATTATGTAATTACCGTCAATCTTTAATCGCAGATGATACTTTTCCATCGGAATCGAATCAGACGGAGCATGGGAGGCACAATCCTCACTGGAGGAGCTGCCATTAGATGTGATTCCCACCTCGGTGGGCTCCAGGTTTATTCACTGAGCTCCCTCTGCTTTGCACAGGTTTTGTGCAGAAAACCCTCCAGCTCCCTGGCAAACACCCAAATCTCCCCAAGAGCGAAGGATTTTGTCTCCCTTTTACACACGGGATCTGCGGGTGGACAGATTGAGGCCGGGATCTTGAAACAAAAGCTTTGTTTTGGTGTCTGATGTGAGATGACCAAGAAAAGGGCCTCTGGGGATGCCACTGGGCAGGGTGGCCACACGCCCTGGGGTCCCCAGCTCAGCTGGCCCCCAGGATGGGGCGGTGGGTGGGTGCTCAGAGCAGGTTCCTTGGTTGCAGGCACTGTGGTAGGGTTGTTTCTCCTCCCTGAGAAGGGCCCTGGTGTTTGCCCGGGGCGAACCCCAACAAGTCAGCCCATGCACCGAGTGCCTGGGCTGCTGAGAGCACGCGGGGCTGCCCGCCCCGGGAGAGGCAGCTGCTCTGCAGGGAATCCTGGAATGCTTCGGCTTGGAAGGGACTGCAAAGATCCAGGTCCAGCCTCACTGCCGTGGGCAGGGACACCTTCACTGCACCAGCCTGTTCAAACCCCCATCCAACCCAGCCGTGGCAAAGCAAGCAAAACCCATCATGAGCTGCTAAATCCAAACTCAGAGCCAAAAAAATCCCAAAGCTGCGGAGGAGCGGGATTTGGTGAGCTCATCTCCTCCAGTGTGAGGTTTCACAGACCAGATTCTCCCCAAACCACGCTGCTGGCAGCACTGACCCCAAAGCACCCTCCCCAGCTGGCACTGTGGTGCCTGCACCGGGACACAGCGCCGGGAGCTCCCGTGTGGTGCAACGCTCCTCTGCCTGCGCCCTGCGGGCTGGAGGAACGGGACATCCCCGAGCTGGAGCTCCCCTGGGGCGTGCACAGGGGTGCTGGGGCTGCTGTCCTGCCGCTGTGTCCTCTCGGTGATCCCACATGAGGCCGGGAGGCTGCTCAGAGCACGCTGGGCTGCTCCTTGCACGGAGGCCAGCATGGCACGGCACGGCACGGCACGGCACGGCACGGCGCAGCTGCCAAGGATGCCCAGGATGAGTTCCAGCGAAACAACTCGCCACGGGCACAGGGCTGTGAGCCGGCAGCTCTTCCCGCGGGTTTCCCCCCGTGTTTCTCCCCGCTCCAGCTCTCGAGGGACGCGCTGGGGACACACAGCAAGCTCGTGCATCGGGTCATTTTTTTAGGGACCTACAACTAAAAGGGCAAGGGCCGGGGGAAAACCCTGCAAAGGTGCGGATGGAACGCGGGGCTGTGCCCCGGCCCTGCCCGCGGGGTGTGTCCCGGGGGCCGGAGCAGCGGCCGGAGCCCCGCAGCGCAGCGGGCAGGGCGTGCGGGCAGCGCCGCGTCCCGCCGGCCCCGGAGCTGGCAGGACCTGTTGTGCGAGGTGCCGGGGAGAGGCTGGAATGGCTCGGGCCTGCGAGCGTGTTGCAGCAATTCCCAGCACACGTCATGGGGGTTTTGCAACCGCCCCAACTGTCTCGGGGTGGATGCGCCGAGAGGGCCCGGGGAGAACCGAGCGCTCCGGGGCCCGCGGCGGGCTCGGGAACGCCCGGCGGGACAGCCGGGCACCGCCCCCGGCCGTGGCACACACCTCTCCACCGGGCCCTTTTCTGCAAGGCTGAACGCCAAAGGGCAGCATCTCCTTCCCTGGAAATCTCCCTGACCATCTCCTTCCTTCCCCAATAGGGAATAATCAATCCTTCGAGGAAGAGGAAGGGACAACCCAACAAATCCCTGCTGTGACGGGTTCAGCAGTGTATTTGCACAGGCGCTGGACTGGTGTCCAGTCCTCTTGCTGCCCATTGCCGTGGAGATGTCGTGGGATGCACAGGCTGAAGGTCGCGGAGATCCAGGGAGAAGCGACTCCTCAGGGAAAACAGCGGCTGCAAGATGTGGGTGCGTGGCCTCTGTCTCAGCTGGGAAATTCTGGCATCCTCCTCCATGCTCTGACCCACCCATGTGAAACCCCTGAAGGGTGATCATTCCAAAAAAAGTGAGTGGGAGAGACCGAGGCATTTGGTGACGTGCCAGAAAATTCTGTATGGCACCCGGACAGCAGCCAGCAGTGGGCAGAACCCCAAAATGGACTCGGTGATCTTAGAGGCCTTTTCCAACCTATTCCCTGATTATCGAGCCAGGGTGGGGCCTCGTGTTTCCAGCAAGGGGGCACAGCTTGGGAAGTGCCCGTGGCATCACCCCAAATGCCACCAATGTCCCCACCAGCCGCGTGTCACCTCCTCCAGACACGCTGCCCCCCTCCTGCTGGCATGTGCCACGCTGGCTGAGGGCCCCGGCAGTGAATGGGATAAAACAGCAAAAGGCTGCTCTGGGCTCGTATTCAGATGGTGCCAAATCCTGCCAGGCACAGCAGCAGGACCCCGTCCCACCGGGGTCACCCCCCTGCCAGCACGGCAGGAGTGGGGCTGGCTCCCTCCCACCCAGGGAATTTCCCCCGTGCACACTGTGGGATACAAAAATCAGCCCTGGGAGGTGGAAACCCAGGTGGTTCTTCCTTCCCCAAACAGGGAGTTCAGCTCCACGCCCACGGATCCTGATGGTCCCCATCACACCACCACCAGATTTTTTGGAAAAGTGATCCTGGTGGGATGGGGTGATGACTGGTGCTGCCTCCTAAGTGGGATAATCCCTGTGGGCAGACGTGTCTGGAGAAACTGGATAAGGAAGGAGGGAGCCAGAGGAGCTGCCCCAGGGACACGGGCAGGTGACAACGCCCACGTGAGCTATGCACAGCCAGCCCCTGGGCACTGAGCGAGGTCAGGGGTGCCTCCCAGCTACGGGGTTTGGCCCAACCTGATGGGTCAGGTCTATTTTAAGGTGCTGGATGAGAACCATCCCAGCTGATGGGCGGCTTCCAGCTGCCGAGGGGTTTTAAGGAAATTAAAGGGTGACTTGTCAAACTTGTGGATTTCTCTCCCCGAAACAGGAAATGAAATGGTTCCTTTGCCTTGCACTACATCACAGCCCATTGTCACCTCGTGCCACCACATCCATCCCAGCCCTGAGATCTGCAGCACTAACCCCTTCATCCTCCAATCCCTCCTCCTCCTCATCCTCCTCCTACTCCCAGTCCAGTCTCAGTGATGGAGCTGCAACTCAGCACCTTCAAAGTTTAACTTATCCAAACTTTGATCCAAACCCCACAAAGTGGAGGTGGTTTTGTTCATTTAGTTGCAGCTAAAAGGACCAAAAACCTCCAAATGAACTGCTCAACTCTGTGTTCCCCTTCTTCATAGGCCACGGTGAGGCCACAGGGGCTGCCACCACTCAGGGACAAATAGCCACCAGGAAATACAACCTCACATCTTCTTGGCTGGCCGGTGGACGACACTTAAAAGTAAATTAAAAACCACTAAAATGGCAAATGTGCAGGCTGAGAGGGCCCCTGTAGTCTTGAAAAACAAGAACCTCCCTTAGAAACAGCACTCCGGCCTCCTAATAACCTTAATCGCTCCCGACAGCCCCAAGAACCAGGTTTAACAACATGACTGGGCTTTGTTTGCTTTTCAGGCTGCTTTATCTCACACGGCACCTTGCAATCAGCTCAGGCAAAACCCCAGTTACTCTAAAACACTCCCCCCTGTTTCCCTGCAGTCACAAACTCCAGCTCCCAAAAGAGAGGCAGCTGAGCTGGGGCAGGGGCTGGTGCTGGCACACTGGCATCCCACCACGGAAAACCCCCAGGAAATCTGGGAAAGCTCTGTGCTGCCCTTTGTACTCCCCAGCTAGCAGGGCAAGGTAATAGAAGTGTCTTTGTTATCTCTTTTTGCTGGATATACATCCCCACCTGGGCTATGTATATATTGTTTGTGTCAGTGCACCCCTCTGTGGGGTTAGGGGAGGGCTGGGAGCCTGGATGGATGTGGGAAAGGCCCCAGGTATGCTCAGGTCCACAGCACCCCTGGCCAATAAAGCTGTGAAATGGGGCCAGCAGAGCACCCTGGTAATTAGCTAAAGCTCCAAATCCTGCAGATTTGGGTTAGGAGGTGACAACCACAGTGGCACCTTCAGGACGTGGGAGCTCCCCAAGTGCCAGCACTGGATGATGACCCCATCACCCCAATTTGGTTGGGGTCATTTCCAAGAATTGCCTCTTGCAATCAAAAGCAATGTGGCCAACAGGCTGAGGCAGGGGGTTCTCCCCCTCCTCTAAAGGGGCTCCAAAAGAGCTGGACTGGGACAGGACAAGGGGGAATGGAATGCTGGGAAGGAATTGTTCCCTGGCAGGGTGGGCAGGCCCTGGCACAGGGTGCCCAGAGCAGCTGTGGCTGCCCCTGGATCCCTGGCAGTGCCCAAGGCCAGGCTGGACAGGGCTGGATCAGCCTGAGATAGTGGGAGGTGGCCCTGCCCATGGCAGGGAGTGGAATGTTGTGATTTTCAAGGTCCCTTCCAACCCAAAGCACTCTGTGATTTTCCCTCAACTTGGGATTTCTCTTCCCAGCTCCTAAAGCTCCAGCCATGCTCACCCACCCACAGGATCTTCTTCAGCCCAGAGAGAAGTCCAGGGCTTCTCCTCCTCCTCCTTCATATGACTGTTAACACAGAAATGCTTTATTTTCTCAAAAGAAACCCCTTGCTCTTTCTTTCCAAGCTTTCATTACGCTGCTGGAGTAAAAATAGCCTTCTCCACCTATGCTCACCTGTCCTGAGGATGTGAAATCAGCACAAAGAAATTCCCCAGCAAAACAGATGGGAATTCAGGAATAAAGGTGACATCAGCCCTGCCTTGGCCTCAGGATCCTTTCAGTCAGGCCTTCCGATCCATGCACCATTCCAGCTTCCCTGAGCACAGGGAGCTCCAGCAGCCTCTGCTCCCTGCCTGGAGCCAGACCAAACGGGGGAAGCTGTTCCCCAAATTCTTGCACACAGATCAGAGGATGCTGATGGACACAGGGATGCACTCAGAGGAGCTGCAGCCAAACCAGAGCAGCTCCTCAGGCTGTCTCTCCGAATGCTTTCAGTTCCATTTCCAGGCACCAAAACATTAAATATTAAGCGAAGAGAGTTAATCTATACCTGGGATATTGACACAAAGCGGAGGAGGGGAGAAGAAAAAGATAGATAGACCTTTTGTTAAAAAACCAAAATCTGTGTGCCTCTGCAGGCTGTCCCACCGAGGCTTTCCAGACCTTGGGCACGGCACCAAGGATGTGTTTGGAGGAACACCATGCACCAAGAAATGTCACTGTTGTCACTGTCCTGGCTCTGCCCAGGTAGCTGGAACACCCTCTGGGACCCTTGGGTGGCTCCTTGGCTGAGAGCACAGCCCTAGTCAGGGACAAGGTCACCTTGTGGTCCCCTCTCCCAGGGCTGGGGCAGCATCCAAGCGGTGGCAGAGCAGACACTGATGTAAGAAGATTAATGGGCAGCTAATGCTCCCCAGGACTGTGCTGCCGCTCAAAAGGGCTTTTGCAGCTGGGGAAGATGAGGCTGCTGAGATGGCTCATCCGGCCCTTGGCTCAGTGTCAGCCCTCGCTGTGGCACCAGCACTGGGAAAGCCACGGAGCCACGGATCCCTTGGAATGAGCCTTGTACAACCCGAGGGAAACGTCACCACTCATCTCCCAGCAAACACCCTCAAGCATCACTCAACACCTCTCCAACAAAGCTGGATTTTTTTTATTTTTTTTTTCCCCTGGCCAAGTGCTCACATGTATATTATTCTTTTTTTTTTCTTTCTTTCTTTTTTTTTTTTTTTTCTTTTTATTCCGGTCTCAGCATTCCTCCACTCCCCCCAGAAGAAAACAAACGCACAGAAAGCACAGAATGTGCCTCGCACGGGCCCCGGCGCTGGCGTCCCGCGGGGCAGGGGCACGCGGTGGTCGCAGCAGCCCGCCCGCCCCAGCCCGCCGTGCTTGTTGACATAGGCAGCACAGTATATTTCTTTAAAGACAGGAGCCTATGCATTCGATGCATCGCTGCCACAGGGTTTGTTTTCAAAGCCTGACCCCAGACCTGAACTCCACGGATCCTGCGTTTCTCAAGATCAAACGCGAGAAAACGTGACCAATGCAAACAAGAAATAAACCTTGATAATTATAGCCGGGGCGGCTATTGTTTAGTGCCGACTAGCACCCGCTTTAGCATAAACAGAACCCTATTTTTAAAGGGATGCCTGACCAGCTGACAGCATTACTCCCCATTTTGCCTCCAAACCCCCTGTTTGATACAAACCCACCTTCCCTGAGACCTGGAGGCGGTTTAAGAGCGGAGACAAAAGGCTGAGCCGTGCCCACAGCCATACTGGATGCCGCTGTGGGAGCGGGGAGCGGATCCTCGTCCTCCCAACCTGCTCCCTGTTGGCGGGGGATGAGGGGCTCCCTGGGGCCCGGCTGTTGCTTGCAGCTGGCGGGCTCGGAGTGACGTGGGAGGACAAACAGACAGCGCCGGTCTTTTCAGGAAGGCCATATCACTTAGCGCTTGGAAAAGGAGCTACGATATTTTCCTGATTATGTTTGCACGCAAACGAGCGCCGCGGGGAAATTATGCAACGCTGAGCGGGGAGGGGTGGGAGCGAGGGAGGAAGGGCTGGAGGGGGGCCCCGGGCTGCACCCCGCTGCCCTCAGCCCCTGCCAGTGCAGCTGCAGCCCCCGAGGTGCCGCAGATGGGCTCCGTCACCGCCGCGCCACAACCTCGGAGCCACGGGCTCGGCAGGGGTTATTAACGGCCTCTTCATTAAGCACCCAGACCAAAATGCATATATTCGTCACCCAGGCAATTTAATTACCCAGCCCGGGTTCACCTCGCACACCCACACACCTTTCTTTTTCGAGGCCTCTGTGTGGTCATGGCCTTAAATAAATAGATGGCAGGAGCAAGAGGCAGATGCTGACTCCTACAACCTCTGTCTTGGGCACGGAGCCTTTAAACCACCAGAACTTGCAGCATTTAATTTCTTTTGTTACCGCTTCTACCTTTAGAGCCCTGCCTTAGGCTTTCTAGATACAATCACAGGCAGCAGGAAACAGAGAGCTACACTATGAGCTTCCTGGGCATCACACGCTCACACACACAACACACACACTCCCGGCCCATCAATCACCCTAATTACAGCTGGCCACACGTCCGCAGCTCGCTGTGGCACTCCGTTAGTACCCGTAATTACACGGTCGCATCGTTTCCCTGGTCAGAGTATCAGGGAGTTAATTTGGGATTGTAGATGTGGTGGATCCCGTAATGAAATCCATCCTGGCGCGCTCCCCGCCGCACTCGCCGGCCGTGCGCCAGCTGAGGGAGGCAGTGCGGGCAGTGCTGGTCCCCAAACAAGGCTTGGAGGTCCCTACACACCCCTGGCACTCATCCTTCCCCAGCACACTCCTCGTTCCTGGCTGCTGCCGTGTCCCATCCAGAGTCAGGACAGCACCACAAGCAGGTTCCCTCAGCGTCAAGTGTTTGTCTCCACCTGGCAGATGAGAGCAAGGTGGGCCACGGGTGTCCACCACAAAGATGGATATGGTCCTCCAGGTGGGATAGCAGGACCTGGGACACGGCTGGGCCTCCCAACACCGGTGTCCAGCCGGGACCACCACGCCAGCAGGCTGGTGGACTTTGCCAAGTCTACTTCAACAGCAGGGTCTTGGCAGCAAGAAACATCCCTTTTCTCTAAGTTAACCCTACTCAGTGTGCGTCCCGGCCGGGCCTGTCGGTCCTACCAAAACACACAGCTGGGTGCAGCACATGGATCTGGCTTTTCAGGGATGTTAGGCGCTGGGGACCCCGCGCCGCCCTCGCAGTGACGGCGCGGGCGGCGCTGCCAGCCCTGCCCCGTGCCGGCTGTCCCACTGAATGGACACGGCTCGCAGCGAGCGTGGCAGCCGGGCAGACGCTCTCCTGCAGCCACCCCCGGCCAGCAGGGCAGCCAGACAGAAAGCTCGAAACCCCATAAAATAGAACAATAATAAAGAAAACTAGAGGGGGTGGATCACGCCCAGCAGCTGATTCACCAACGCTGCTCTGCTTTACCCCAAGACACACCAACAGGACAAGCTGAGGGTGTGTTTTTTCAGCCGAATTACTTTTAATTGAGTACATCGGAGCTTAGAAACACATGATGCCGTCGGAGATAAATATAGCCACGGCTACGAGGATAGAGGGGGCAGGGAGCAATCGAGGTTCAACACAGCCGAGACGGAGCTTCCAGCTCCGGGAGGCAGCGCCGGCCGCGCCGCCGCACCTTTCCCCGTTCCGCTCGGGCATCCCCACTCCGCTCGGGCACCCCCCGCACGCCCCGCCCGGCCCGGGGAAGGGGCCGCGGAGCCCGTACCTGTTTTAAACTCTAGCGCCGGGTCCTTCTCCCCCTCGCCCAGGTCGCTCTGCAGCATCATGTAGAGGATCCCGAAGGAGTTGTGGATGCCGAAGATGGAGCCGTTGCACCAGGCGGCGGCGAAGACCACCACCCAGCCGAAGCCGCCTTCGGGGGGCTGGAAGGGCGCGGCGACCCCGCTCTGTCCTTGCTCAGCCGCGGCCCCGGCCCCGGCCCCGGCCCCGGCCCCGGCCCCAGCCCCGGCCCCGGCC
>VXBN01012032.1:1357081-1383319 GCA_013397395.1 Sinosuthora webbiana | reverse complement strand
CACGGCCCCGCACGGCCCCGCACGGCCCCGCACGGCCCCGCACGGCCCCGCCGAGACACAGCCCGGCCGCCCCCAGCCCGGCGGAGGTGAGCGCAGGGGATGCGGGAATGACGCGGCGCAGGGAAAGTGGGGGGTCTCTGTCCCCCCCAGGTGTGAGCGCGCATGGGGGGACATCCCTTGGCGGGGCTTTGCAGCATTTTTGTGGGGGTCTCCCATGTCTTTTCATCATTTTTTGGGGGGGCATCGTTGCGTGGAGGGGATCCCCCACCGCTCTGGCATGGTGGGGTGGGTGATCCTCTGCTGCTTTACATCTTTCCGGCGGGGAGGGGGTTCTCCATCCCTTTACATCCTCTCGGGGNGCGCAGGGGATGCGGGAATGACGCGGCGCAGGGAAAGTGGGGGGTCTCTGTCCCCCCCAGGTGTGAGCGCGCATGGGGGGACATCCCTTGGCGGGGCTTTGCAGCATTTTTGTGGGGGTCTCCCATGTCTTTTCATCATTTTTTCGGGGGGGCATCTTTGCGTGGAGGGGATCCCCCACCGCTCTGCATCCTGGCATGGTGGGGTGGGTGATCCTCTGCTGCTTTACATCTTTCCGGCGGGGAGGGGGTTCTCCATCCCTTTACATCCTCTCGGGGGGATCCTCCATCCCTTTACATCCTTTGGGAGGATCCTCCATCCCTTTACATCCTTTCGGGGGGATCCTCCATCCACTTGCATCCTTTCAGGGGGGCTCTTCCGTCCCTTCGCATCCTCGCGGGGAGGGGAGGGCCGCTCCGCATCCCCGTTTTGCTGCATCCCCCCCCAGCTTTGCATCCGTGCCCGGGGGCGGGGGGCTGTCCTCCATCCCTTGGCATCCTTGCTTTGGGAAGGGGCTGTCCAAGCTGCTTCGCCTCCTTGCGTGGGGGGTCCCTCCACTTTGCAGCTGTTCATGGCCGGGGGGGTTGAATCCCCCACGTTTTGCACCTTTTCCTGCAGGGGAGGGGGCCAGGCTGCTCCGCACGTTCCCATGGCGGGGGGAGGGATCCCGGCAGCGCTTGGCACATTCGCACCGCGGTGCTCCGGGGCCTCTCTGCACCCTTGCGCTGGGGAGGGGGTGTGTGTGCTGTCACTTCGCATTCCTGCGTGGAGAGGGAGGGGGCCGGNGGAGCTGCCCCAGGGCCGGCCCTGGGAAGGAGCCGCAGGGCCCGGGGGGGGGGGGGGGGGGGGGGGGGGGGGGGGCTTCACTTGACATCCTTGCCACGCTGGGGAGGGAGGATCCTTCATCTTTACATCACTGTGGGGGATAAACTGGGCCCACGGCTGCCTGTGCACCCACAACCAGAGCAGGGCAGGGCTCATCACCCCCTGCCTGGGAAACTGGGGGGGGTGTCCGGGGGTCTCTGCATGCCGGTGTGAGGCTGGGGACACAGAGGGGACAACACCAAGCAGGGCACAACCTGCTGTCACCTGTCATGCGTGGTCCCCCCCTCCCCATCCTGGTGCCCTCCCAGGGATTTGGAGCCCCTCTGGGCTCCCTTGGTGACCCCCCCAGGCCGGGACACCCCCACGGGCAGAGCTGCAGGTGGGCCCAGAGCCCCCCGGAGGTGCCGAGCCTGGGCCTCCACGCTCAGTGATTCAGCTACTTGCAGGGAGCTTTAATTCCATCGCCTCGAACTCGAATTCTTGCTGCCTCGTGGTGGTGTCGGTGCGATGGAATACCTACGGATTGAGGTGCTTTTAAAGGGAGTTTGTGGCTGCTTTGTGTGCCCGGCGCGGCGGAGCCAGCGGCCGGACACGCTGCCGGCGGAGGGGAGCGCAGCCCCGGGGTGTGCGGGCAGCTCGGGAATGGCAGCATCAATAATTCATCTTCCAAACTTCGGCGTGCCAAGGCACACCCCTCGCGCTGCAGCTCATTGCATGGGTTTTAAAGAGATTGCCGGTATCATTTTCTTTTTTAAAAAAATCGGTGTTCTGGTGGTATTTGAGTGTCTCAGTGGCTGCCAGGGTGACAGGTTGCAGAGCTGGGTGAGGAGGGCAGGGTGATGGCAGCATCAGCCCAGCACAGCCCGCTCTGGCAGGCGGAGGGTTAACGTGCACCGGGCTGTGCTGTCGCAAACGCAGAGCAGGAGAAGGGCTCTTACCCAGAACGCGGTGATGCAACTCAGACCCCAAATGTCCGCTCCTTCTCCCGGGAGCAGAAGCCCACGGAGAAAACTGGAGATGAAGCATATTTTGCTCTGAGCTGTCGTCTCCCTTGGCCCAGTTCTGAACCAAAGATGCTCATCCTCCATTTTATGGCGGATGACAAATCAGCCGCCGATGCCAAGATCTTGACAAGTTACGAACAACAGCCCTCGAGCCAGAAGTGTTAAGAAATAAAAAAAGAAAAGCAAGAACGCCTTTTTTTTTTTTTTTTTTTTTCTTCGCAGAGCTGCTCATCCAAAGACACCCTCCTCGCTGCACCCCGCGGGCAAGAGCCGCGGCATTTCGCACGTCTCTGAGCAGCGAGGCTGCAGCCAGCTCCAGGCTGGGATCTGCCGCCCCTTCCCCACATCCAGCCGGAGTTTTGTCGGGTGCCCTGATGGGAAAACCCCCGGGGACAGGCCGGGGGGCAACAGGCAAAGGGCGGCCCCGCAGGGAGCGGGCTGGAGCTGGCTGGGAGCGCTCTGCTCCGCGGCTGGAGGTGCCGGTCCTGCGGCTCTTCCCAAAGGCAGCAGCAGCAGCAGCGGCAGAGCCTTTCCAGAACGCCCCTCGCTGCTGGCCGAGGGTTTCCCCGGTTTATCAAAGCTCCTTCTATACTGAGGAGAAAAAGGCTGGTTTGTTCAGCAGCGCCCTGCTCGCACAACCCGGCAGCGGGCGAGGGAGATCCTTCTGGTAATGAGCTGGGCACAAAAGGGGGAAAAAAAAAGCTGTCATTGAAGATTTTCCTTTGGTGATAGAGTCGTTAAAAACAACACATGATTCCTGGGCCAGCAGGGACCTTTTGCAGCCAAAACAGAGCTGAGATCTGTGCTGTGTTCCCACAGCCCCAGCCCCTGACTGCTCCTGGGAAGATCAAGGCAGTGCCGCTGCTCCCGGGCATTCCTCGTGCTGGAACCAGGCATGGAGCAGCCAAGGGATGATGGAGGAGGGTCATGCACACTTTCACCCACAACTTTCCCCCTCCTTTTTCCCTTCAGCATGAGGGTATCGGGATGGATGTCTTTTTTTTGCATGGATTTTGCAAGGATACAGATTCTCTGATCCATAGCAGAGATTGAGCCAAAGGCTGAATGGGAAGGACCTGGAGGATTTGCCCTCAGCTCCATGACCAGTGCCAGGGGACACTGAGGGCTCCCCGTTTCTGAGAAATCAAACTACAGAACCCAAACTCCATGTTAACTAAACCCCAAGGAAAGCTACTGCCTGAAAATCCCCTTGCCAGAGATGGGGTTGCTCAGCCTGGAGAAGAGAAGGCTCTGGAGAGATCTTAGAGCCCCTTCCAGTACCTAAAGGGGGTTTATTGAAAAGAGGGAAAGATTTTTTACAGGTGGAAATAGTGATAGGTCAATGGGGATTGGTTTTGGACCAAAAGAGGACAGATTTAGGTTAAAAGTTAGGAAGAAGTTCCTCACTGTGAGGGTGAGCAGGCCCTGGCACAGGGTGCCCAGAGCAGCTGTGGCTGCCCCTGGATCCCTGGCAGTGCCCAAGGCCAGGCTGGACACTGGGGCTTGGAGCAGTCTGGAATAGTGGAAGATGTCCCTGCCCAGGGCAGGGGTGGAATGGGGTGAGCTTTAAGGTCCCTTCCAACCCAAACCTTCCTATGATTCTGTGATTTACAGCATTTGCTCTCAGCTACTCTAGAAGAAACATAATTTAGATGAAACCCCTCCAAGACCCTGTTTGTTTTAAACCAGATTTACAGGACAAGGTTTCTCTGCTGACCCCAGGGTAACGAGGCAGGTTGGTCAGGGAAATCAGCATTTTAGGGCACTTAGGATGCTTTTATAGCATCCTCCTAAGTAGGGCTGGTGCTGCAGGGCCCTCGGAGGTGCTGGGGGTCTAGAGACAATTCTGTCAAGTGCTGCTCCTACAGTAAAAAGGGGAGGCGGGACAAAAAACCCCAACCAAACCACCAACTGTGGCATTTATTAACGAAGCTCCTGAGGAACATTTTTAGCTGTGATTTAAGGTTGTGCTGGGTTTGCTGTGCAGTGTTCTCTCCCGGAGAGAGCTGGCAGGGGAGGGAGAGGAGGCAGCAGCGCTTCCCGGTGGGACACAGGGCACGGCTCCAGCCCGGCCAGGGAGCCACGGAGCTGTGCCCCGGGGCCACCCCGACACAGCTCCCTCCCCGCTTTGGCAGGGGGGCCTGGCCCTTCCCCAGCTCCACCCAAATCTGTCCCTGGCCGGCCGCAAAAATCCCTCTGTGCCACCCGGGGTTGAGACCTCTCCGCTCGTTCCACAGCGAGCTCACAGCTGCCAGCTCCCCAGGCTGATATCCTGGGGATGGGGGACAAAAACACCATCCACACCCAGGGGTTTTCACTCCCGAGGCGTTTTTCCACCTGATGCTTTGCTGACCCCGCAGTGGGGCTGGGATGGCCCCAGACCATTGGCAAAGGCAGGCTCCTTTGGGGTGCAGAGGTCTCAGGGAAGGGCCAGGCAGTGGCGTTGCTTCTCCCATGCCCACCAGCCCTCAGTGGGATTTACTCTGGCTGAAATCCTGACCTCTGCTTTATTTTGAGCGAGGGGAACACTCGGGATCCAGCTGGTTTTAATATATTTAATGAAGCTTTGGACAGCAGCTCTGGAGCAGTGATCACCTTCACGGGGAGCAGTGACATTTGTCATGCCGGTGGTGTTCTCAGCCATTTGGGCTGGCAGCAGATGAAGGAGTGGTCGCAGATGCATTTTGTAAATTAGAGCAGCGAGTCCTTGTGGTGCAGCTCACGCTCCATTTTGTGGGAAGTAAATCAGCAGATCTGGCCCAGCTCTCCCAGGCAGGTTTTCCCCTGCACCACAAAGAGCCGCCTGCACGGTTTTCCCTGCCTGAATTTCTCCTGAGACAAAAAAAACCCAGCCCCTGTAGGCTCCAGGTTCTGCTTTCCCCATGGCCCATAGTGGTAGGAAAGCAGGAGTTTAGGGCCACCTGAGCAAGAGGTTGCCCCTCAGCCATGAGGTGGCTCCTGGTGGCCTCTCTGTCCTCTGCAGGTGTGTCCTGTTGCTCTTTGAACCGTCCCACGCTGGTTTCCGCCGCTCTGTGGCAGAGCTCCCCAAATGGACACCTTGAGAGCCTGCTGCTTTCACACCTACCACCTATTTCTGTCTGCTCAGAAGCATCACACACCCCCAGATCCTTCCCAGCCCTCTCCTGTGCCAGATCCATCCTGCCAAACTCCACAGGACGAGCTCCTTCAGGCACCTACAAGCCCCACTGTGTGTCTTCTCTGCCTCTTGTCCTCTCCCTGACTTCAGATTCAGAGGTTTTGTGGCTCCTTTCACTATTTCAGGACTGCTTTGTGCCCTCCCTCCTGCCCCCTGCCCTTCCTCACTTCTCCATTCCAAGGGTTCTGCACCAAAACCGGGTCCTGAGCGGCCACCACGAGATATGGCGCTTCTTGTTGGGGTTTTTTTTTTATTTTTTTCTTTTTTTTTTTTTTTTTTTTTTTTTTTTTTTTTTTTTTTTTTTTTTTGTTCAAGGTTAATAGATTTTTCAACATATGTCTTGTTTTTTTCGCTACTCTGGCTCCTGGCATGTGACCAAAGATTTGCTGCCTTGCAAAAGCCTCTGGCTCCTGGCAGTGTGTGCTCCTCAGGGCTCAGAAGGACCCTGGGAAGCCCAAATTGGGAAAGAGCTTCGATGGCAAGGGCTGAGCTGACTGCCCCAAAGCTTGGCCTAGAACTGAGCTTAGTGCAGAGCTTAGTTGCTTAGTGCAACTCCCAGCCTTGAGGCATTTGCTTCACCACACACTTCACAGAATCATTAGGAATTGATGAATTCTTCCATTGATGATCCTGGAAGAGACCTCCAGGATCATCAAGTCCAACCCAACCCTAACCTCAACTAAGCCATGGCACTGAGTGCCACATCCAGTCTTTTCTTAACCACATCCAGGGATGGTGATTCCACCACATCCCCAGGCAGGACATTCCCATACTTACCCACATTCTCCCCAAATCCAAGCTTGGGGTTTTCTCTGTCTGTCTGACACAGAGGGGAGGAGGTTTCCCTCATCCCAGCTGCTCCATGCACCACCCAATTCCATGAGAGACATTGGAGGTGTCTGGATTTGCAGCTGGTGATGTGCAGCCAGGACAGCCTGGACATCATGGATGTCCATACCTCCTACCAGTGCTGCTCATCTCATCCGTGGCTCCACTCCCACTCCAGGTTTTTCCTGCAGGGAACACCCATGGAAAACAAACCCCAACATTGTTTCCTGCTCCACCACAGCCCAGGGAAAGAAGGTGGGAGCCAGGACACTTCTCCCTTCTCTCTCATGTGACACCAAGCAGGGCTCCAGGGCTGCAGGTGCCAGGACCTGACCAACCCCAAAATCTGCCACAGGAATTGACCAGCACCTGAGAAATCTGTGGTCACCAGCCTGTCCCTCCTTGCAGGGCCACCCAGAGCACACCTGGTCCTTCAGGCCACTTTGGACCTGCCTACAGGGCTGTAAATCACAGCCCAGTGGGAGACAGTGGGTTTGGGGACAGGGAGGGGATGAGGGCACAGCTGTGCACGTGAAAAGCTCTTACAAAGAATGTCAGGAGCAATGGCTGGGCACAAAACTCTTTTTTTTTTTTTGGACCCTCTTACAAAATCAGAGCTGCTTTTCTGCCCTGATGCCCCCCAAGGATCTAAACTGGCAGATGCTGGTGGCTGCTGAGGTGAAGGACAACACCTGGAAGGAACCAGATGGAAGGACCAGGGTCACCCATGGTCCTGCAAATCACATCCCCAGCCTGGTCTGCAGGGGCTGGGGCAGCCCTTACTGCCCAGAAGTGCCTGTTCTGGGAAAGCAGGGGCTGCTCCTCAGGGCTGCCAGCAGCTCTGGCTTTGGGATGCTGCTGCCAGTTTGGTCCTTGGGGGAAATCAGCATCTTAAGGCACAATAAACTGCTCATTTCTGTCTCATGTCCTCCCCTGCCTGGTCACCTCAGCTGGATGTGATTCCCTTCCAAGCTCCACCACTGGGTTTGGGAAGCAGGTGGGAAGCTGGTGAGTGTCTCCCCTCACCTGTGGCATTTCCCAGAACAAGATTTAGAGCTATTGGCTCTTTCCAGTCACAGGGAAAAGCTGAGTGGTGGGAGAATCCCCACAGTGCACCTGGAACCTGAACCAACCCCTGGCTGGTCCCATTTCTCCTGCCTCCACCCTCCAAGAAATTCCTGCTGAGTTGGTGGCTCCCATTTTCCTCCTCCTGCATCCTGACACCAGCTCCCACTCAGGACTCCAGTGGGATTCCACTCAGGAGGCAGCGAAATCCCAGAGGTTTTATCCATGTAAATGATCCTAGAGCCTGCACCCAGATGATCCCTGCCCTCAGCAGCCTTTTGCTGAAGGTCTGAGGAAAAGATTTTGCCACCCAAAATCACCCCCTTGAAGTCTTGGAAATCACCTGAAACACCAGCAAGGGCAGGAGCAGTGCTGGGCACAGCTCAGCATCCCCTGCTGAGGCTCTGGCCAGGCCAGCAGAGCTCAGGATTTGTGTGCAGCCTCTTGGTGGGTGTGAGCACGATGTGCCAGCCAGGACAGAAATGAAATTGGCCTCTCTGGAGTCACGTGCAGCCCATCCCCACCCAGAGAACCGTGGTCCCATGAGTCAGGACAGGCCTAGAGGTGACAGGTTTTAGGTGAGCAGTTGGCATTTCAGGCAGGAGTCAGAGGTTTGGTGCTGTTGGTGCAGCAGGTTGAGAGAGCCCTTGTCAGGGAAGGGCTGTCTGGGGCTTCTGATCCCTGTGCTCCATTATCGGGGGGGTTGGAAAGCTGCTTCTCCTGTGGTTTGGTCAAAATTGCCTTTACAGGCTGTCCTTGCATAAAAATATACCCAAATCCTCCTTGGTTCCTTCTGCTGCAGGCTCTGAGTCTCGTTTGGCCTCTTTGGGGTGAGATTAAAGGGATTTTCCCCCTCCAGGGATGCCCTCCCATGGCACAATCTCAAATGCTGCCATCGCACCCCTCACCCGCTTTCTGCCTCTCTTCCAATCTATCTCTGCTGGGAAGTTTCAAAGCACAAATCCTTTTTTTTTCCCTTCATTCTGCTGAGGTTCCCTGTGGGGGCTGCGGGCTCAGGTGGCCCCAATTCCCCCCGGGTCCCCTGAGCAGGGACAAAAGGCCCCGGGTGCCCGTGGCTGTGTCCAGTGGCCGTGTCCCGTGGCTGTGGCCCAAAGGGATGCTGAGAATGGCTCTTTGTTCCCTGTTTTAATTGCTGGGCCCAGGCAGCTCGTTAAGGGCTCTGCCCTGTGCCCTGCAGTCCCTGCAGCCCTGGGATGTGCCAGGGCTCAGTCTGTGAGGGCAGATTTTGGGGTGACACATAAAACCAGCTCGGGGTGAAGCTGCCAGCGTTGCTCAGCTCTTTACACAGCCCGGGGGGCTCGGGGGTGCCCGGAAAGGGGGATTGTACATGGCCAGAGCAGACACCCAGAGCCTCCCCGGCAAATGCTGTCACAGAGGAGCAAACAGCTGGCAGGAATCTTGATTTTTGGGAGGCGGGGACAGCACCACATCCATGAGCAGCGACTGTGGGAAGCACGGGAGGACACAGAGTTTGCTCTGAGCCCGAAGCATCGCACAACCCTGCGAAGGGTTCAGACCCGGGGTCCTCCCCCTGGCACCCCCAGTGCCCCGGGCACAGCCCAGCCCTCGGGAAAAGGCTTTGGGCTCCTTCATGGGGGCAGCTTGAATTTGCATTTGAAAACAGCCGAGGAGCTGCTGCTGCTGCTGGGAGCGCTGGCCGGGTGCTATCAATGGGAAACTGTTCTGTCTAACGCTGCCGGGGCCAAAAAATGTGAACTCTGCAGATTGCTGGCTCCGCTCAGGGGCGGAATGGCTGGCTCCGGTGCCGGCACCCGGCGGCTCCGCTCCCGGCCGTCAGCGGAAGCCGCTTCTCCTTCGCTGCCAAAATTCTGTGAAAGATGGGGCGGGTGGGGAGCGCTCGGGGCGTGAAACGGGGGGTTCTGCTCTCTGGGAATGCTGCTGGTGCTCTCTGGTCCTTATCAGCCCGGCCAAAAGTTTGCCTTTGCTTCGAGAGTGAACTGAGCCCGGCGGCAGCTAAGACCCCCTTGTGTGAGCCTGTGGGGTCGCTGCCTGTCCCTGTCCCAATCCCACGGTCTGTGTCCGTGTCCCAATCCCAGGGTCTGACTCCATGTCCCAATCCCAGTGTCTGTGTCCATGTCCCAGTCCCAGGGTCTGTGTCCATGTCCCAATCCCAGGATCTGTGTCCCAACCCCAGGGTCTGTGTCCATGTCCCAGTCCCAGGGTCTGTGTCCCTGTCCCAATCCCAGGATCTGTGTCCCAACCCCAGGGTCTGTGTCCATGTCCCAGTCCCAGGGTCTGTGTCCCAACCCCAGGATCTGTGTCCCAACCCCAGGGTCTGTGTCCATGTCCCAGTCCCAGGATCTGTGTCCCAGTCCCAGGACACACCACCGTGGATAATAAATGCTCCTTTTTCCCCTCTTTTCCCAGCCTGTTTCCCACCATTCACCCTTCACATCAGCGGGGTACCCTGTCCCCAGCACCCCACACCCCATGGTGCCCATCCTTCCCCTTTCCCTGCAGCTCCCATGGGTGCCCAGTGGGGCCTTTGGGTGTGGGTATCTCCCTACATCTCCTTAAACCCTATAGAAAACGAACAATCTCCAGTTCATGGGGGGAACAGTGGAGCAGGGGACACCCAGAAATGCTGTGGGGGCACCCAGGGATGCTGTGGGGACACCCAAAGATGCTGTGGGGGCACACAGGGGTTATGGGGACACCCAAGGGTGCCATGGGGGCACCCAAAGATGCTGTGGGGGCACACAGGAGCTGTGGGGACGCCCAAAGATGCTGTGGGGGCACACACAGGAGCTATGGGGACACCCAGTGATGCTGTGGGGACACCCAAAGATGCTGTGGGGGCACACAGGAGCTCTGGGGGCACCCAGGGATGCCGTGGGGCCATGCAGGGAGCTGGGATGAGCTGGCCACAGCAGCTTGTCTCAGTGTAGTGTGTGCACAAATAAAACCCTGGAGAGCCTGCAGTGAGCTGGAAATAATGGCATTACAAGCGCTTCCTTGCTTCTCTTTGGGCTGGACGAGGCTTTTCGGGGCCAGCTGAAGGGCTGCAGCACAGGGCAGTTTGCTCCTGGGTCGAGCACAGCTCTGGGAAGGGAGTGGGAAAGGACACGGCGGCACAAGGTAGGGACAAAGTCCTCACCTCCACCGTCTTTGTGCTCACCAGCACCCCGAGGTCTGCACCTCCAGAACGTCCCCTGCTTGGAGAAGTCCCGCTGAGGGAGTGTGGGGGGAGCAGGCCAGTGGTGAAAATTGTGTATTTTCATTTTCCCTTCCTTGTCCTTTTCCCAGGAGAGGCGTGAGGGCTCGCCATGCCGCTGGTGAAGAGGAACATCGAGCCCCGGCACCTGTGCCGGGGGGCCCTTCCCGATGGGGTGACGAGTGAGCTGGAGTGTGTCACCAACAGCACGCTGGCTGCCATCATCAAGCAGCTGGGCAGCCTCAGTAAGTCACCAACAGCACCCCCGGTGTGGGGTGGCACTGGGATGGCACTGGGATGGCACTGGGATAGGACTGGGATGGCACTGGGATGGCACTGGGATAGCACTGGATGCCCATGGGATGCCACAGTCACTGCCACCAGTCCCAAACATGCCGAAACAGGAGTTGTGTGGGAGCTGTGTGGGCTGCAGCCACCCCTAGTTCAGTGGGGATTATCCAGCTTGTTGAGAACAGGAGGATGCTCAGGGCCAAGCTCAAAATGGGGACTTGGTGACACTTTGAGTCCCACTTTCCTCTCACAGCTGGTCTGTGCAGTGGGGGACACAAAGCCTTCAGGAGCCCCTTGCTTCTCCACTTGGCCAGAAATAGGAAGGTCAGGTGAAGATCTAAAATACTCCATGCCATTCTTTTTAAAGCTAGAGCTTTTTGAGAAGAAATCTCTGTCAAAGGTCTAAATCCTCAGCTGTCATCCTGCCCTGGGACTGATCTCAGCAGAAAAGGGGCAGATGAGAGCACTGCACACACCAGTGTGAAGCTTTAACACGGGCAACCTATTTCATGCTGAAAATCCACTTAAAATAGAGAGAAAAGCTGTTCAGGGCTCCTCCTCTTTTACACACCTCCAAAAGTAGATTCTGCTCTAAAATACTCCCAGAAAAATAAACCCAGGATTTAGGGAGCTGCTGGAGATGCAGTGGCTCGCACAAGCAGCATCCACATCTGTTCGTGCTCCCTAGTCCAAGGGAAAAGGGAATCAAATACAACCAAGCTGGTGAATGCTCTGAGGAGGTTTTAAAAGTGATCTTGGGAACTGTTTGATAGGTGGGATTGGAGGAGACCCTGAGGATCTGGTGGATGGGATGGGATTGGGATGGGGTGGGATGGGATGGGATTGGGATGGGAGCTGTAACCTACAGGTATCAGCAGTGCTCTGCCAGACACCTTGCTCAGCTCCATCATAGGAGTAACGCTAACAAAAAGCTAAATAATCCCAAATAAATAACCCTAAATAAATAAGCTGTTGTAGGGATGCACTGAGAGATGCAGGAAAAGTACTGATCAAGTGGAACTAATGGCAGATTCTCCCTGCTGTGGCATTGTCCCCACTGTCCTGCTCTTGGCTTTCTACCCGGGCTGAATTTCCCCAGGTTGTGTGATGGTCGTTTTTTTGGCTGATCTGTCCTGATGGATCCAGGGGCTCTTTGGGGTACCTGTGGGTGCTGCTCTCACTGGAAAGGGAGGCTCCTTTGGGCTCCCCTGCCTCCCTGCTGCACTTTGGGAGAGGGTGAGGCTCAGCTCCCAGAAATCCAGGCTGGGGAGAGCACCCCACGGAGCCGGTGGGGAGGGGGTGGCCCAGGGGATGGGCTGGGCTGGGGGGGCCACCTGCTGCGGTGACAGGTGCCGTGTCCCCTGCCAGGCAGGCACGCAGAGGACATCTTTGGAGAGCTGTTCAACGAAGCCAACAGCTTCTACATGAGGATGAACTCGCTGCAGGAGAGGGTGGACCTGCTGGTCATCAAGGTGACGCAGCTGGACTCCACCGTGGAGGAAGGTGAGGGACTGGTTTGGGGCGATGTCCAGGTGTGCTCTGGGGACAGGACCCCCGCCACGCCTCGCTCGGGGGGCTGAGGCCACCCCTGCATCCCTTGTCCTTCCTGTGCCCCCCCAGTGTCGCTGCAGGACATCAACATGAGGAAAGCCTTCAAGAGCTCCACGGTGCAGAACCAGCAGGTGGTGTCCCGCAACTCCATCCCCAACCCGGTGATGGAGATGTACCAGCGCTGTGACAAACCCCCTCCGCTCAACATCCTCACACCCTACAGGTACGGGACCCTACAGGTACGGGGCCCTACAGGGATGGGGCCCTACAGGGACAGGGCCCTACAGGGATGAGACCCTACAGGGACAGGGCCCTACAGGGACGGGACCCTACAGGTACGGGACCCTACAGGGATGAGGCCCTACAGGGATGAGGCCCTACAGGGATGAGGCCCTACAGGTACGGGGCCCTACAGGGACAGGGCCCTACAGGTACAGGGCCCTACAGGTACAGGGCCCTACAGAGACGGGGCACAGTGCTTCCTGGGGCGCCCAGGGGGTCCGCCCCATGAGAAGGATCAGGCATGCCCCCCATTTGCAGCTGATTTCTCCAGCTGCTGCGTTGCTGTGGGTTTCTTATTTTCTTTTCTTCTGTTAGAGCCGGGATTAATACTCGGGAGATGCAGATTTTGTGTTCGGACTCAGATGTTTGTTAATTCTTATCTATGTCACAGTCTCACAAGTTGTGAGGTCTAGCTAAGAAGGTAGAAAATGGCTCTAACTCTTTCCAAGGTCTTTTAAGCACAAATTATCCAATTACAAGATGACACCTATATTATTTTTACTTTTAGCCCAATAACCAACCACCCATGGTCCACAATGCAGATTTTTTCACCCAATCATAATACACCACCCAAACCCATCGAGGAGAAGGTGAAAGAAGAAGAACTTAGTCTACACCTTAAATCTTCCATATTGCTTTATATATATTACTATGTACTGAGATCTTAAATCTAAGTTTAGCACCCTGTGATATCACACACTTCTATTCAAGCTCCACCCCCATAATCCCAGTGCTGTCACTCAAGTTTGGAAGCCTGTTCCATGACCTCAGGTCAAATGTAGTGTTTACTTGAGGGTCAGTGCCTTTTAGCACGGAAAGCCTAAAATTCTCAGCTTCCAGGGTTCCAACATGCTGCCACCCCCCTTGGATGGGATGCTTGGAATGTGTGCCCACATGGTAGTGACCATCATGTTGGATGTGTCAGTGTTGAGGCAACAGCTCAAGGGCATGATCATACCAAGGCCCTTGGGAAGGGGAACAGGGGGTCTTCTCCTGTGCCTGGTAACCCTCTCTCCCCCTTTCCCGATCTCCAGGGATGACAAGAAGGACGGCCTCAAATTCTACACCGACCCCTCCTACTTCTTCAACTTATGGAAGGAGAAGATGCTGCAGGCGACAGAGGACAAGAGGAAGGAGAAGCGCAGGCAGAAGGTGAGTGGGGGCAGGTGGGCCATGAAGGTGCTGGAGCTGGGGGTGCCCAGGATCTGGGGACAGCCACCTCCTGGTGCATCCCTCCTGCTCTCCTCCCCTGCAGTGGGTGCATCTCACAGGGCTGGGTGATGCTCCCCAGGGACTGCTCCTGGTCTGGAGGAGCCGGGCTGGAGGTGGAGCCATGACTTTGTGTTCCTGCAGGAGCAGCGGCTGGTGGAGGACTCCACCCGGGAGGTGAAGAAAGTGAGGAAAGCCCGCAACCGGCGCCTGGAGTGGAACATGATGGCGTATGATAAAGAGTTCCGGCCGGATAACAGGTTCTCACCATCCCCCTATCACATGGCGTCATCGGAAGGATCACTGTCCCCAGATAATAGGCAGGTTCTACCTCCTACACCTTCAGCTCACGGCTCTCCTTTGCTTTGCTCTTCCTCTCCGTCGTTGCGGGGGACGTGTTGCCCACAGCGGGGTCGGGGTGCTCAGCCTAGGCCTGTGGTAGCTTCATGGATAGCTGGTGTCCCCAGGGTGTCACCCTGGACCTCAGGAGGAGCCTCGGCACTGGGGTAAAACCGGAGCGCTTTCTGTTTTGCAGCTAAGGGCAGAGAGTGGTTCAGCTCTGTTGTGTCCTTGTCCCCTCTGCTCTCACTCCGCTGTCTTGTACATCGAGATTTCCGTGGACTTTCCTTGTTCTGTTGTCCCAACCCCAAAACCCCGACACGCCCTGAGCGTGCACAGGAGCAGTACAACAGCGGGGTTTTTCCTGTGCTGCAGATCCTACGCCTCGGACGCCGCCGACCACTCGTACCCGGCCAGCCCCAACCACCCCGCGCAGCTGCTGGCCCCGGCGGCTCACCTGGCCCCGGCACAGGAGCACAAGGAGGGCGTGCTGGCGGCCCCCAACCCCCCGGAGCACGTGTTCCGGCCGGCCGCGGGCAGCCGGCAGAACAGCCTGACCCGCCTGCAGCAGCCCCACGCCCCGCCGCCCCCCGAGGCCGTCCTCAACGGGCCCAGGCCCCACCTCGTCAAGGATTACGGGTAAAGCCTCAGCCTGCGAGCCGCTGGAGGGCTGTGCCAGGGAAGGGAGGCTCGGGGGGGGTCTGACCCCCCGTTTCTGGGCTGATGGAGCGGGGAAGAATCTTTTCCTGGTATCGAACCTAAACGTCCTCTGCAGCTTTCATGGTCCAAAACTGGTGGTGAGACTCGAGGCCAAGGCAGTCAGGAGCACTTTGGGGGTCATCCCAGATAAGGGGGCAGGGTGGATGGAGGGTTTTCCACTGGGGTGTTGCTGCTTTCCACCACTGCGTGACCCATAGCCTGCCCCACCAGCAGACCTCCAGCACCATTCTGACCCTGGGACAGAGTTTTCATTGGGGTTCAGAGCAAACTAAGCCAGAATGGAGCCAGTGGAGTGCTGGGATGGGTGATGGGTGGTAGAGAGGATCAGGCCCAGCATCACCAGCCAGGCAAGGCAGGAGGTTGTCCTGCTCTGATCTGCACTGGGGCAGCCTCACCTTGAATATTGGGGGCAGTTTGGGGCACCACAATATAAAAAAGTCTTTGAGATATTAGAGAGTGTCCAAAGGAGGCTATGAAGATAGTGAAGGGCTTTGAGGAGAACCTGTGTGAGGAGTGGTTTGGGGCGTTTGGAGTGTTCAGCTGGAGAACAGGAGGCTGAGGGGAGACATCATTGCAGTCCACAAATTTTTGAGGGAAGCAGAAGGACAGATGCTGATCTCTTCTTTGTGATGACCAGTGACAGGACCCGAGGGAATGGCCTGAAGCTGTGTCAGAGGAGGTTTAGGTTGGATATCAGGAAAAGATCCTTCCCTCAGAGGGTCGTGGGGCACTGAGCAGGCTCCCGGGGAATGGGACAGCACCAAACCTGCCAGAGCTCCAGGAACATTTGGACAAAGCTCTCAGGGATGCACAGAGTGGGATTGTTTGGGATGGCCCTGTGCAGGGCCCGGAGTTGGACTGGCTGATCCCTGTGGGTCCGTTCTAACTCACCCCATCCCTCGACTCCGTGATTCTCCTGGCACTGACCGCTCTGCCCCCCGTTGCAGCCCGCAGCCGGTGCCCATGGCCGAGTACTTCGTGCCGCCGGCCCCGCCGCCGCCGCCGCCCGTCATCCCGTCGGCACAGACCGCCTTCGACAGCCCCATCTCGGCTCCCCCCGCGCTGGCGCCCGGCTCGGCCGNAGGGATGCACAGAGTGGGATTGTTTGGGATGGCCCTGTGCAGGGCCCGGAGTTGGACTGGCTGATCCCTGTGGGTCCGTTCTAACTCACCCCATCCCTCGACTCCGTGATTCTCCTGGCACTGACCGCTCTGCCCCCCGTTGCAGCCCGCAGCCGGTGCCCATGGCCGAGTACTTCGTGCCGCCGGCCCCGCCGCCGCCGCCGCCCGTCATCCCGTCGGCACAGACCGCCTTCGACAGCCCCATCTCGGCNAGGGAGGGAGGGAGGGAAGGAGTAAGTGAGGGAGTGAGTGGGTGAGTGATGGAGTGAGTGAGGGAATGAGGGAGGAAGTAAATGAGGGAGTGAGGGAATGAGTGAGTGAGTGAGTGAGTGAGTGAGTGAGTGAGTGAGTGAGTGAGTGAGGGGACCCAGCACTGCAGAGTTGGTGGCACTGGTGACCCTGAGGACAAGATGACTGCTCGGTGGCCAGGTGATGGCTGAGGACGGTGGGACTTTGCGGGGGGAATAAATGCAGTGTAGAGGTGGGGGATCCATGGTTGGAGGTGGAATGAAGCCCCGTGGATTGCTGGCAGCTCGCAGGTATGTGACTTCCTCCCAGGCTGGAGTGGATGATGTGCTCCAAGGTCTCTCGCATCTCCCTTTCCTGCAAATCTCCAGGTCAAATGGGAAATTGAACCTTCCAAGAAGGTTCAATATCTTCAGGCTGAGTGGAAGCAGAGGAGGAGCTTTATTCTGTGATACAGCTTTGTAATCGTACATATTCATAAAATCCTAGAATGGGTTGGAAGAGACTTAAAAGCTCACCCCATTCCAGCCCTCCCATGGGCAGGGACACCTTCCACCATCCCAGGCTGCTCCAAGTCCTGTCCAGCCTGGCCTTGGACACGTCCAGGGATCCAGGGGCAGCCACAGCTGCTCTGGGAACCTGTGCCAGGGCCTCCCCACCCTCACAGGGAAGAATTTCTTCCTGACATCCAATGTGAGCCTGCTCTCTGTCCGTTTACAGCCATTTCCTCTTGTCCCACCAATCCTATCCTATTATCCCATATAACTTTGTCATCCCCAGGGCAGCATCCCTCCTGTCTCAGCCAACACTTTATAACCGGGGGAGGGATTGCTGCAAATGGGGTGCACTCCCCCTAAAGCCTACCCCGTTTCCCTGCAGGAATCCAACTCCGGAAAGTGCAGGAGCAGTGGGAACAAGAGGCCAAAAAAGAGCCGGTGGGCAACGACGTGGCGACGATCCTGTCGCGCCGGATCGCGGTGGAGTACAGCGAGTCCGACGACGACTCCGAGCTGGACGATAACGAGTGGTCGGACTGAGGGGCCCCGGGCTGGGCTGGGCGGGGCTGGCTCGGAGCTCCCGGCTCCGTTCCAGGTGTGTATAGGCACCTTCCCCAACGTCGCTGCCGGCGGGGCGGGCGCGGGGGGCCCCGCCCGCTCAGGAGCTTTTGCTTTTACACTATGTCAAAACCCCCTTCGGGCAGCAGCAGCAGCACTGGTAGGATACACCTCGGAGGCAGTGAGACCAGGAATTAGCAGCACCTTCACAGTTAATGACTTCCAGAATTCTCTGAAGGCAGGTTAACGGGATTACTCCAGATTTAGACCTGGAGCAAGACCGGGACCGGCCCCGAGTGTGCTTTGTCAGAGAAGGGAGCCCCAGAGGCAGCAGCGCTTTTTCAGCTAAATGTTGATTGTGATAACGAGAAGCTCCTGGAGAAGAAGCCTTGTTTGCACAGCTGGTGCCACCACGGCAGCGCAGGGGACACTCTGCTGCCGGTGGTTTTGGGGTCAGGCAGCTCCAAAGGCTGCCTGTGGGCAGGAGTCCCCTTCCCTATGGAGCAACACCACGTTTAGCAGCAGTTACACCATTGTGGTGTTGCTGCCTGGAAAATCATGGAATGCTTTGGGTTGGGAGGCGCCTTTAAAGCCCATCTAGTCCAGCTAGAACTGTGACACCTTCCACTAGACCAGGCTGCACGAGCAGCCCAAGGTGTTGTGACCTTGGCCTGTGTCCACCTTCAGAGCTGCTTTTCTAGGAGCAAAGGGGGAAGGCAAGGCTGGCAGGAAGGCACAGCCTTGTCTAGGCTTGTCCTGCCTTTCCCAGCAAAGGGGTAGAGGTGTCCAGGGAGCTTCCCCAAGCCCAGCTCTCCCTGGCCTTAGTGTGACACCCTTCCAGTGTTATTTGAGGAAAAGTGGATCAGGCAATCTGCTGCTTTCAGGTAAACTCTCAACTTGCACTTTGCAGCCCCACAAGCTGTGCCTGTATAGTTGAGATCAGCTCAGACCCAGGCACTGATTCCTCCTACCTGATCCTGCTCCACCTGATCCCTGTCCCACGTTTGTCCCACTGATGGAGGAGCTGGGTAACCAGGCCCCTATTTCAGCACTGAAAACACCTGTTTTCCCATCAAAACACAGCGTGATCCATGGAAGACTTTTCACAGAGCCACGAAGGGAGGAGGCACAGAGGAAGGCAGAGCAAAGGGGTGGGAAGTACTGGAAATATCCCAGGCAGGTGTGAAAACATGCAGAGAGCTGGGAGAGGTTCCCCACCTGTGGAAAATGGGCCAGGAGCAGCCGTGGATTGGGCAGTGGGATGTCCCCAGACCCTCTGTTGTGTTCCCCTGTGCCACCAGCCCCTGAATGAGGAAAGCCTGAGCTCTGTGCCCAGTTCCCTGCCTCTCCCAGTAGCCCTGTAGGTGATGGCTGCTTCAGCAGTTCTTTGGGTATGTAGAAGCAGCCAGACCTGTAAAAGAGGTGGGAGGACATGGCTGAGACCCAAATGCTGATCCTTAAATTCACAGAATCCTAGAATGGTTTGGGACAAAAGGGACCTTAAAGAGCATCTCATTCCAACCCCCTGCCAAGGGCAGGGACACCTTCCACTAGACCAAGTTGCTGATTTCCTGGGAAATGCTGGTGTTGAGCAATGTCCCAAACATCTGCTCATTTTGCCCACAGTGACCAACCCCTCACGGCCAGATGTGGTGAATCCTCTGCCCAGCTGCTGGGAAGTGCCCCCAGGAGCTCTCCCTTCTCTGGAGTGGCACAAAATGGTCTCTTCTCCCTTGGACGTGACACCTTCCACACCTCCACAGCCAGGCTGGGAGCTGTGGTGCCCAGTGGGCCTGAGCAGGGGTGCAGAATGGATTTGGGATGTGGGAGAGGGCAAGGCAAGAAGCACAGGAAGAACAGGATACATGGAATAACTCATCTGCAAAACCCAAGGAGCAGGAGTGAGCAGAGGAGGCGGGGAGACACCATGCCCTGCAGGTGGCCAGGAAATTCCTGATGCTGGCTGAGAGCTCTGGATTCTGATGCTGACCCTCTGAGATGCAGGGAAAAGGCTGCAAGGGCTTTTTGCAGAGAGCCCCTGCAATGCCCAGGACCTGCTTTCCTCGGGAAGGCAGCTGCTGTTTGGCCTGGAGCAGGCCCAGAAGGAAGGGCTGTAAAAATTCAGGGCGACATTTAAGGTGGTGTTTCTGGTGGAGCGTTATTAATGTAGATACAGTCACAAAACTGTTTGTAAGTGAGGAGAAATTTGGTTTATTTGGGTAATTTAGGAGGAGTAATAACCCTTTGTGAGAGAGAGAAGACAGCAGGGGCTGGTGGAGCTGCTCTTACCTGTTGCAGAGGTCGAGGGGCTGCAGAGTCACTGTGGGGACCCAGCAGAGCTGAGGAGTCCCAGTGGCCCCAGGAAAGGGCTCAGGGACACTTGGGGCTGGCTCATCCCTTGGCTCTGTGACTGTCCCAGTTCTGCAAAGCTGAGCCAGTCCTGGTGGGAACTGGAGAGCAGCCCAGTGCCCCTGAAAGATCAGGTCCCTTCTTCTCATGCACCAGTTGCTTTGTGTGTGTCACGTGGGGCCGTGGCAATTGGGGCAGGGCTCCACGGGTGTGTCAGGGCTGTCCCTGGGGCCTGCCACTGCCCTGTCACCTCACAGCACCTGTGCTGGGACTGGCAGCTGGCAGCATTGGTGCATGGCAGAGTGCTTGACAATCACAGGAAGGTTGGAAGGGACCCCAAAGGTCATTTAGGTCTGGCCTGCCCTGTGCACAGCCACATCTGCAGAGCAGACGCACAGCTGGCAGCCCCAGGGGGGCAGGAAGGGCTCACCCCCATTTCCTCACATCTTTATGTCCTCAGCAATCCCAGCACATTGTCACCCATCCCGTTCTGCTGCAGGAAATCCCCTGATAACACAAACCCAGTTCACATTCTCAGCTGCAGGGCCAGCCAGCAGCACCATGGCCTCCCAGCACTGCCAGCAGGCTGCAAACATCACCATCCTCCTCTTCCAGGGCCCAGAACTGCCATGGAAACCCCTCAGCTGTCTTGGTAGCAGGGGTGGCATCCCCCATCCTCATCCCAGAGAGGTGTCTGGTGGAGAAGTAACCTCAGGGTGGGTTTGGACACGCATTCCTGGTCTGACCAGGGCACTCCCAGCTCCTCCCAAGGCAGACAAGCAGCAGGAATCCTTCAGGTGGGAAAAGACCTCCAGGATCTCCAAATCTGGAGCATTAATGCCACGTGGTGGCACGGAGAGCCCCAGTCCCATGAGAGCCACTCCATCCTCAGTGCCTTCCCCTGAGGGGACTCAGCCACCCTTGACCACCTTTACTTGAGGCAGATTCACCTGCTTTTCGCTCAGGTGACCTTTGAAATCCAACAGAAGTGACACCAATTCCTTGGCTGCTCTGGGCTGGGATTGTGCCACGCTAATTAACACTGTCTGTCTGCCCCACATGCTGCACACTCAGTGTTTTGTACATATGTGCCTATTTCTGTACGTTCTCCCCAAAGTAGGCCACGCTGTGTTACACAACCTGAGATGCTCAAATCCTCATGTGGGCTGATATAAAAGTGAATATTTTAAATATTTTATCTAGCTCGGCAGACATTAAAAAATGCAATCCAGGTCACAGATGATTGAATTTCCCCTCTCTCAAGAGCACCAGAATTGGGCTGAGGAGATTCTCCTCTGCATTAAGGTATCGTGTTCCCTGCTAAAATATGGCAGTGGCATTTCATTGCCAAAGGATAATCACAGAGTGCCAAGCATTTAATGAGTCCAACTGATCTCCTGAGAGTCCCTTTTCCCATTTTATCTGCTTCTCCCTACTTGCCAATTTATGGGCATACATTAAAAATAATAAATATGGCTGTCAACAGTGAGGGGAGGAAATATCCAGTGTCCATACAAATGGGTTGGGCTGGAGTCAGTGGGGCAGTAAATGAACCATTTTGGTTCTCCTTGGAGATATTGGTGGGAGGCTGTCATCCTTGAGGGCCATCAGGAACCTCTTGGACATCCCAGGTTCATCTGAAAAGGGACTTTCCAGGGACCACTGTGCACAGCAGGGGTGAAGGCTGGTCCTGCTCAGGTTGCTGGGGGTTGCTGGAAGTCCTGCAGCGTTCACTCCTGGCACTGCCCTCCATGTCTCCCTGCTTTGGAGTGACCACTGGAGCTGGCTGGTGCTGCTGGTGGCTCTTAAAGGATCAGTGTCCTGAAGGAAGGATGGATTGGGCAGTTTCTGATTTCTAATTTCCCACCCGGGGAAGAGACCTAGAGAGGAGCAATCATCCCATCCCACGAGAGCTCCTGCTTTTGCAGCTGTTTCCTCCTGGGAAGCTTTTACTCCAGTGACAAACTTAAGGCTGAACTTGGCTTCTTCAGAGAGCTCTTTCCACAGAAGAGCCCTCCAATTTCCTCCCAGCAACTTTTCCACGTCTCTCTCCCTTTCCAGCCTGACCAGAAGCTTTGCAGACTCCCCTGAGCCCGAATTAACACCTCAGCTTTAATGCCACATGGAAGTTTTGCTTGCAGGGAGGCAGGTTGTGGCACTGGAGGTGGCATTTTGGAGGGTGCATTCCAGAGGTGCACAGCTGGCAGGAACTCTGGGCCACTTCCTTGGGGATGGGGCCATGGGAAGCACTCCCCATGACGGGATGCTGGCAAGGGGAGCACAGGCTGTTCCTTTCACTGAGATTCCTGTTTTTCCTGTAGTAGTAGTAGTTATTTAGGGGTAAGGTTTTCTCAGCTGGAATGTCACTTTACAGATTAAAAAATAAAAATTAAATAAAAGTAAGGGCAAGGAGTCTGTCCTGAGGAGTTTACAGTCTACAGCAAAGACCATGTAACCTGCACTGCACTTTAGAAGCCTCAAATGCTCACTCACCCATTGATTTCCCCTCGAGAGGGCAGCAGCACCTCGAGGGCTGTTGTCCCTTCCTTAGGTGACCCCTGAGCAGCACCACGACCACGTCCCCGTGCTGGTGACAGCGCTGGGGCCCTCCTGCCCCTCACCCCCCACGCAGAAGTGCCTGAGCCAAGCCCAGGAGAGCCAAGCCACGCTGGGTTTGTCCCTGAAGGGGTCCCTGTGCCCTCGGGGGGGGGCCTTTCCCAGCCCCCACACAGCTGTGCTTGCTGGGATGAGCAGGGATGGGGTGGGAATGGTCCTGGGAGCACCACTGCAGCCACCTGGCCACCACCAGTTCCTGTGACAGCCTCTGGAAAACGTCCTCCTGCAGACACTTTACAGCCCAAGCCTGGACTTTGAAGTAGTTCAATCCTTTTGAGAATCAAGGAGGAGGTTTTTGTGTGTGAGTGATTTTTCTTGGACAAACCCCAGGTTTTCTAGGCTCACTCTCTCAAGCCCCACCTTCTCTGGGTGAAAAATGTGCCTGGATTTTGCTGGTGGAAAGAATAAAACAACCAAACCAAGCCAAACCCCACCGTTAAGAACTTCAGGGAGGAGGTGTTTGCCCCAGAGCCTTCAGAGCTGTGCCCAGGTAGGGTGGGACAACAGGATGTCCCCAAAGGAGGACAAGGACACCATCCTGCTGGTGCCACCAGGCTGAGGCAGAGCCTGCAGCAAGGGCTGGGCTGCTGCTGAGGGAAACCCCCAGGCAAGAGCTGCATGGAAATGTCCCCTGAAACCAAGGCTGATGTGACATTGCCCAAATTGGTGTCTGAGTTACAGCCTGACAGCACCCTGAGGCCACCACAGCACCACTGATGCTTCACCCTCCCGGGGGCATCTCCCAGCAGGGACCTTCCCACGGGTGCCTCTGACCTCTCACTCTTCCCAGGAACAGGATTAAAGCTCTTGCAGGTTGTTGTGAGCCCGAGTGTGTGTGAAAGGAGCCTTTCCTTGCACATTTTTCCCACTGTGGTAATGCCAGGGGACTGGGCTGGCCCCGGGGGGGATTTTCAACTCAGTGGTAATTCCAGCAGTGGGTTCTGTGCAAGGTTAAGAGCGCAGAGAGGAGAAAATGAGGCAGAAAGAAACCAGCCCAGCGTTTTAGGTCGGTGATGCTCACATCAGCCTGCACAGGGGAAAGCTCAGCCGGGTCAAACCCTGCGCAAAGCCACCAAGGGCAGTGAGGGGAATAAATGTGTTCTCCAGGGCAGCGTGGGATGGAGCTGTGGCAGGAAGGAGCAGAGTCAGGTCCCAGGGAAAGCTTTCTGGAGGTGAGGATGGAGAAATTCAGGTCAGAGAGGCTGATGGCCTTGTGTGCAGCCAGGGAATGGTGGAGGCGCCCACAGGGCATTTGTAATTCTCCCTCATCCCCTCCTTGGGGGTCTGTCCTGGTGGGTCACAGCCCCAGAGCATCCCCCAGCAGCCAGGGCAGCTGCTTTTGCTCCCCTTTGGTTTTGGTGTTGACCCTCAAATAGAATAAAGATAAAACGTGCTCAGAATAAACACCTGAGAGGGAAGGATGTTAACTGGCAGCTGTTTCTGCTGTATTTCAATAGTTAAAAGGCAGCAGCTCCTCTGGATCATTCATGATCCACAGGCTGTAGTGAGGAAGCCGTGAAGGTGGACAGTTTAAAATTTACCCTTTGATTTGGGGTAGCTCTGTTGAGAAATCTAAAAATAAACCTTAAAAAAACCCACATAAACCTAAAAATAGGCAAACAAAGGGAAAAAAAACCAAACAAACCACCCACAAAACTAAAAAGCAAACAAACAACTCACATGTGATTTCCAGAAGGATAAACTGTTCCCTTTCCTTCCCTCAGACCTCGAGGGAAGGTCAGACACAGCAACACTTCCCAGTCAATCAGCAACAGAACGGAGCAGGTGCCAACAGAACCGCTTCCAAAAAATCCCAGGGAAGTGGTGTTCAAGGAAAAGCAATAACCACATCACCCCCAGCGCAGCAAGGAGAGGCTCTCCTGACACTACAGGAGGTGCTTTTGTCCCTGGAGGCCCCTCCCCGGCTCAAGTGTTTCAAATCCCGTTGGTTTTCACCTCTCACTGGTGCAATCCTGATGCTGCCTCCATGGGAAATCTCTCCCTGCCATGGAAAACCCCCAGAAGTCTTGGGTTAAAAAGGAAGAGGGCACTTGGAGCCAGGGACAATCCTGTGGTGCCCGTGGAGAGCTGGTGATTTCCTGCTGGCAGCTGCCAGGTCTCCAAAAATCACAGTCATGACCATCGACTCCCCCCGTGCTGCTCCCCCGCCAAATTTCATTTTACACTGAGATGTTTCAGCTCTGGCTGTAGTTCTGGCCAGTTTTCCACAAATGGGGCTGCTCTTTCTGGTGGTTTTTTAGTC
Organism: Sinosuthora webbiana; assembly: GCA_013397395.1. Classification (NCBI taxonomy): domain Eukaryota; kingdom Metazoa; phylum Chordata; class Aves; order Passeriformes; family Sylviidae; genus Sinosuthora; species Sinosuthora webbiana. The sequence continues at coordinate 1,358,845 of VXBN01012032.1, read as the reverse complement.
TCAGGTCAGAGCACATCAGGTGAAGAAAGCAAATCACAGACTCCCAGAATTGTTTGGGTTTCCAGTCTGGTTTCACCCCGTGCCATGGGCAGGGACACCTTCCATGAGACCAGCTTGCCCCAGGTCCCACCCAACCTGCTCAAATCCCCACAAATTAAAAAATTCTTTTCTTCAAAATGCATTTTCAGGACCTTTTGGGGCTGGTGGCTTCTCACCTTAATCGACTTCCTTAATTTTGGGGCTGCCTGGCTTGTTGGGGGGATGTGACGCTGGGTGTGAGTTTGGGGTGTTGCTGAGCTGTGCTGGCACCTTCCTCCCCTCTGCTCTCAGCTGTGCCCTGTCCCACGGAGGGCTTGGCTCCAGAATTCCTGCTGGGAGCACCCCGGGGCCAGGGCAGCTCCTGATGACACAAGTGCCTTTCCTGGAGGTGCCTCCTGGGGTGGGAGGTGCTGCTGTGCTGGGAATGGGCACAGCTCACCTGGGCTGGGATCCTGGAGCTGCCCAGACCCCACGGGATCCTCTGGGATCCTTTGGGATCCCTCCTCCCACAGGAGGGGCTTGGGGAGCAGCTTTTTTGGCCAACCCAGGGAAAGCTGCTGCAGCAATCTGGAGCTGTGGGAACAGTCCCCAGAGGGCACGGGACGTGTGGGCAGGGGACAAACCCTGTCACCACTTTGCTGAGGGACATGCACGTGCTGGGGTTGCTGCTGTTGTGGGGCAAGCATTCAGGAGAGCCTTCCTCCTCCTCCTCCTGCTGCTGCTGTCCCAGCCCAGGGCTGCAGGGACAATGCCAGCTGCTGCAGCAGGACAGGAGATGTCTCAGTCCAGTTTTCCATCCACTTTTGAGCCAGCAGGAGCACCAACACCTCTGGGTGAGGCCGGGTGCTGTAGGAGAGTTGTTTTGGAGGGAGTTGAAGGCAGGTGAGGATCATCTCCTGTGCCCTGCATGTCAAGGCACCTCAGACCCCCAAAGCCCTCTGCAGTGCCCAAACTCTGAGCTCAGGAGCCCTCCTGGAGCACGGGGGCACCACACCCCCCCAAAACACAGCACTGGTGAGCAGCCAGCTCCACATGAGCATTTTAAAAGCAGTTTTCTTCCCTTTTGGCACCAACTCATCACACAGAGAGCCCAGAGCCAGGGCTTGGGCTGCTCTCTGTGGAGGTTGGAGTGGTCACTCCAGCTCTGCAGGGGACAGGGACACCTCGGCATCAGTGCCCCACTGCTCCTGCAAAAGGCTCATTTCTTAATCCCAGCAGAAGAAGGCTCTATCTCCTTAGACTTGCCACCTGGTAGAAGGAGCTGATGGGAGACAGGCACCTTCCCAAGGGAGGGTCACCCCTCGCAGGCCAGGACGAGATGTAAGATTCCCATATTTTTCTGTAAGATCCCCCGTTGTTCCAAAAGCCGAGTGCAGGAAGGAGATGTTCCCTGTCTGGTGGGCTCTTTAACCGTGTGCACTTAGTCAGTAGGTGTGAGTAGATGTTGCTGCCCGTATCTATCTCCCCTACCCAGTTGCTACGTGTGAACAAGTGTATTTGTCCCCAGTGTTGTGGGTTCTGCCTGTGGTGACACGAGGATGGGAAGGCAGGGACGACGCCGAGCTTCCTCCTGTACAGGGTGGGGAGGAAACCTGCATCGGCCCGAGGCTTGTGACTACATTTGTTCAAGAAATGTCATCTTAACCCCAAACTGTTGACACTTTATGCATGTGCTAATTGAATTTAAAAGAAGTTAAAAAAGAAAAAAAAAAAAAAAAAATCCCC
>VXBN01012032.1:1332527-1349145 GCA_013397395.1 Sinosuthora webbiana | reverse complement strand
CCCCACACGCACCCCTGGCCGCTATCTCCCGCCGGGCTGAGGCCGAGCACAACTCATCACCCCGCTGCCCGCAGCCGCCTCCATGCGCTCGGCTCCATGCAGGGTCCGCAGCCACTGCGCACCCGGTGAGGAACCGGCCGCCCCCTCCTCCTCCTCCCCTCCCCGGGCCACGGCCACCTTTGCTACCTATTTATAGCGCAACCCCTCAGCCCCCCTCCTCCCGCAGCCTTTTCTTTTTTGCGTGCAGTGAGTAAAAATAAACACTATTAATAGGCCAGCGCCTGTATGCGGAGCCGCCGATGGAAGGAGAAGGCAGCGGCAAGGGACAGCCTTGCGTTAAGTTTCTCCTTCCTCCCTGCCTTTCCCTCCTTCGGAAAAAGCTGCTGCAAGATGCTCCCAGCCCGCGGCTGCATCCTGCCCTGGCCGGCGGAGCGAATCCCCCCGCCCGGGGGGGCAGCCCAGGTGTGAAGGTCGGGGCTGTGCCCGCAGCCCGCTGCCATCCCCCGCCGCCACCACCGCCCCCTCCCGCATGCAGCCGCCCCGCCGGGGGTTGTTGTTTTACCTGGTTTTAATGCTCGAGGATCAGCTCGCTCCCCCCACCCCGTTTTTATTTTTTTCCTTGCCGGTCCTTCCAGCCCTCGGTGCGAAGCCTCATTCCTCGGCGAGCATCGCTAATAGCGTTGGCAGAGAGCTGGCATCGACTTGCACTTAATATTCCTGCCCCATTGGATCTGCTGATAAATCTCAACTCTGACGTCAAAGTCTTCACTTATATTCATGATCCAAGTCTGTGAATCAGAGCCGCTGTGATCAGAATAACAACAAGGCTGGCTCCCCGCTCCACATCCCCATCCACACCCGCGGGCACGCGGGGGGTGCGCGCACCCGCCCCGCCGATCGTTCATTCATGAGCTCCGCCGCCACCCCGACGCACCTCCCCAAGGTCGGGGCCCGCCGCACCTGCGTCCTGCGGATGCAGTTTGGGCAGCGGCCAGGCCCCGGCGCCTCGCAGGGTTTATTTTTACCGCCCGTGCCCGGGGATGCGAAGGGAGGGCGGCGATCCGGCGCGCCGCGCTCCTCAAGGACAATGCCCGGGACAGCGGCCCCGGCCCCCGGCGGCGGCTCGGGGTGCTCGGGGATCCAGCGCAGCCGGGCTGGGGCGGGGACATCCCTCCACGGGCGAACATCGCTCCCCAGAGCCCTCGCCCCACACGGGCTCCCCTTCAGGCAGAGAAAAGCTGGGATGAGCAGGATCTCGGTGGAATTGGAACCTGCCCAAGGACGCTGAGTGTGAGGGTCTGTCCTCCTCACCGCAGCACCCACCCATCCCCAGAGCTTCCTCCCCGACTCTTTGGGAAAGGAACAGCCTGGAAAGGAACAAATCCCAAAGACACGATCATTTTTCCCAGCTATAAATGGCTCCGTGATTCATCTTGGGAGCAGGATCATCAAAGCAGGGATGCTCAGCTCCTGGATCCACAGGATTTCAGCTACACCTTCTCCCCTTTCCCCCACTGGTTTCATAACACTCCAGCTTCCCTCTTACATCCCCCTCTCTGTGTCTCCCAGGCTGGAGCTTTGCGGTGCAGCCAGCTCAGCGCTGGGAAGGATTCCCAGCTCCCGATGCGCAGAGATATTTAGGTGAACATCAGTGATTTTGGCTGAACCCAGCCGCCCCAATTTGGAGCATCTGGGTTCCTAATCAGGCCAAGCCCCATCCCAGGGGACTCGAATCGTCATCTACCTGGGGCCGCCGGCCGCGTGACCGAGCGCCGTGAGCCGAATGACAGCGGCGACATCACAAGGGGCGGAGGAAACCCGAGCCAGGAGCTGAATGAATTCGCTCCCGCTCCCGGTAATTACGCACCGCCCGGGAAAGGGGAGGCGGGCGAGGAGCTCTGCCTGGATCCCCTCGGCAGCGCTGCCTGCCAGGAGCGCTGCGAGGAGCGGTGGATGCAGAGGGGATGCGCCGGCCGTGCCCGGTGGTCTGTGGGGTCAGAGCACACAGGGCTGAGCGGGGATGTCGCTGCTGTCCCCGAGCGCCAGGTGCAGCCAGGATGGGCACACGCAGCACACGCAGTGACCCAGCCTGGCCCTTGTCACCCGGAGCTGCCCCTTGAAGGGACACGCACGCTCCCAACTGATGCCAAAGCTCGTGGGCTCGATGGAGTTGCCTTGGCCCTCCTGCTCCATCCAGCATCCCGCCCTTCCTGCCCTGTCCCTGCAGAGACCGTCGAACACCCGGCACTCCCACTGCAGCCCCTTCCTTTCCACTTTCAGTTCCTCTCCAAGACATCCCAGTGCAAGTTTGCCACGATCCCGGGATGTTTTTCCTGTGTCCTACAGAAACGTCAGTCCCTGGTAGATGTTTCCCCTCTCGGCTCCAGCAGTGCCCCCTCCCCATACACACATCCCAGTGGATTTCAGCCAGTGATGGGAGCTGCTTGTCCTCCTGCCCAGGGAAGAGCAGCCCCGTGTCCCCGGTCAGTTTTTTTGGTGTTTCACCTGTGCCAGGAGGTGCAGTGGATTGGTAAAGCACTGGCTGGGGTACCCCGAGAACGCTGAGATTTTCTGGTCACAAAAATGACATTATCTGCCCCCTTTTGAACCAGGGTTTGATGTCCCCAGAGCAGCCCTGGTGCACATGACAGGTTGAGCCACTGCACACCCTGTTTTCAGTGTTTGAGAATCTACTTTTTGAAGTTGTATTCAGTGTTCTGAGCTCCCTGAGTAGCTGCAAGGCCATTCTGGCAATATTCAGATATCAGATATCTGTATTTAAATTTATTATCTGTGGTTAAATTACAGACTCAATAGAGAGGAGCAAAGATCGAAGCTAAGCAAAGACACGAGGCTCACTGTAATTACAGAGCAAGGGGCCACCAGCCTCACCTGGGAATGCTGCTGAGCACGGAAAAACTCTCCCACCTTCATTCCTCATCATCCTCCTTGGATTTTGGCCCTTGGGAGAGGGCTCAGCGCTGAACAAGGCAGGATTTGGTATGGCACTGCCCTGTGGTGATGCCAGGTGCTCCCAGCACACAGCAGGGCTTCACCTGGGGCTCATCTGCCTTAGATTTTGTGCTTTTCTGGTTAAAACGAGTGGGTGGCAAGTTAAAAGCAGGGTGGCAATCACTAATGACGTGGCTGTCCCAGGCCCAGCCCGCTGGGAACCAAAGCTGGAACACGGGCTGCAGTTTAAGGGCACACTGGTGCTACAGAGCAATAACTGCAATTCCAACCCCCCATCATTTTTTACCCCCGGAAGCATTAAAATCGGCTTTGCATCTTTTCTTTGGGGAAACGCCACCACCTCAGCTTTCCCCACTCCTGTGGCTGAGCTGACAAATCCATGAGCTCACTGCCTGGTGACCCCCAGCCAGGCTGCAGCGCTGCTGGAACGTTCCCCCACGTTTCATTGATCCCGGCGTCATTCCCGCAGCGAGCGGATCCAGCCTCATCCCAGCACCTCCCCTGCTCCCTGTTACTCCACCGGCGCTTGAGGAGCTCTAAGGAGGAAAAGCAGGGCTATAATTAGCAGTGCTGACTAATCAGGGTGGCAAGCAGGAGCTCGGAGCCCGCCAGCCTCCCCAAAACGGGGCCGTGGGGGCCGAGCGCCGCCGGGGAGCGAGTGGAGCCCTACATTCAAAGGCTTTGCATAATTCCTGCAGGAAATGAGGCCGTTTCCTCACTGCCGCCACTGGAAAGATGGGAATTCTCCCAGTGCTGCGCCGGCTGAAGCATCCCAGCCTGGTGGGAAGAGCCAGGGCTCCACGGTGGGTTGGGGTGGCTGAGGTGCTGATGCCAAAGCCCGGCACTGGAGGAGTTGGAGGGTGGCAGGCAGGAGTGCGGCTGGTAAAATCATCCACCTCTGTGGAAAAAGAGCTGATTGTCCTGAAAAGCCTCTCTCCAGGTAGCTGGAATGGGCCTCTCCCAGCTCCTGGCTTGCAGGGGTGAGCTCTGCCATCCCCCTGCAGCAGCGCTGCTGCAGCCCTGAGTTCACCTCTTGGAGAGCCACGGGCGGATCCTTGGCTCTCCCAGCACCAGGGAACTCCTTCCTGCCCCCAGGTGAGCTCTGTCCAGCTTGTCCAGCCTGGGGACGGTGGGGACACCGTGTCTCACTGCCCTGCTGCTGTTCCACATGCAGGGAACATTCCCCATGGAGGGGGACAACACCCGGCCGTGCCAGGAGGGAAGAAGCCATTCCAAGACTTCTCCTGGTCCTCACCAAGCACTCAGGCCAAGCCAGGGGAAGGATTTTTGCTCCTCCCATCAGTGATATCATCCCCACACTAACGGTTTTGCTCCAAGTCCTTTCCTGAGCCAGAGGGACCCGTTTTGGAGCACCTTTGCTGGCACATGCCGTGCCACCATATGTCACCGAGCAGGGCTTCTGGGAAAAGGTTGGTTTTTTTGTTTTGTTTTGTTTTGTTTTGTTTTGTTTTTCTCTCCCAAAATAAAGGGGTTTGCACTGTTTTACTACTCCTCCCAAGCTGTATGCGCTGCTCTGGCTGGGTGCCTCATCAGCAGTGACTGTGTTTCCCTAAACTGCCATTCAGCCACAGGGAACACCAGGAGCATGCAGAACAGGAGGCAAAATATTCGGGCATATGAGTGTGATAATTAATAATTAACAGTAACCCAATTTACCTGACGTGGCACCGAGGTAAGGAAGGTTTTCTAGGGGTTTGGATGGGGAAAAATAGGAAAGAGCCTTAAAAAAAATAGAAAATCTGGAGGTTTTTGCATCTGAGCGCTGGGCAGCCGTCCCTCCTCACTGTGCCCCTGCCACCTGCTGCCATCAGTGTGGGTTTTCCAAAACCAGGCTTGGAGTGAGCTGCTCCAGACCCTGGAGCTGCAGCAGAGAAGCAGCTCTGAGCACCAGGACGGGCCTGGGTCTGTGTGGAAATGCCCTCGGCTGCCCCAAGGACCTACAGGAATCCACAGGTGCCGGCAGGGATGGATTTGCTGCTCCATTCAATCCCTGCACCCCCTGATGATCCCTCCTGGGGGATTGGCATGGGGGGAACCCCCCCTGTGGTGGCACTGACAGCACCTCCAGCCTCCCCAGCTCCTTTCCCAGTGGGCAGGAAGGATGTTGGGTTCCAAAAATCCCGGGGAACAAATTCCCGGCTTTGAGGTGGAGCACAAGGGATGGATTTTTTTTAAAGCTCCACACCCCCACACTGCTCCTCTCTATTATTGATTTTTTGACTGGGGCTCCTGACATTTAAACAGGATCCTGCGTGGGGTCACAGCACTGGGCTCCCCTCCTGAGCACAGGCACATTCCCGGGAATCAGGCTGGGGAACCACAATGCCTGGATCCAGAGTCCTGGCCTCCAGGATAGGGTGGCTCAGGACATCACCCAGAAAAGGCAACAGTTGCTTGCTGAGAGAAAAATAATTTGTATAAAGCAAGTGCCTGGCTTGGAACAAATCTGTTTACCCAAAGACAGCCACGAGTGGGGTTTGCCAGCAACGTGGTCACATCCCAACCCTCAGCCTGAGCTGTGCCCACCTGGATTTCGGGGATGTGGAAATATTTTTCCCTCTCTGGGCATTGCAATTTCTCCTTCAGCACCACTGTGCAAAGCTGTCTCAGCACTCGGGGATAAAAGAGACATTTCCAGGAGTGTGAGCACCCAGCTGGAGTGGAGAGCTGCTAAACATCCTGGGAATCTGCCTTCTCCATCCTCCTGGCTGGGGTTTAAAGCAGAGAGGTTCTCTGGCCCCACAGGAATTGGGGATTCCACCCCAGAGCTGTGCTGGGCTGATGTTTGGCTGACAAACATCCTCCCCCTGAGATCCCCACAGATGAATTCATGGCAAAAAGGCACTTGGAGGAGGGAATGGGAAAAGCAGAAAACAGGGAAAACCCTCCAAATACTTTAAAACTGCCGAACTTGAAGGGTTATGGGGAGATGAAGGCAGCAGGATGGATTGGGGACAACGAGACCCGGAGCTGCACCTTCCCACCCAGTTTTGAGCTGTTTCCCTGGGGGGGGGGTCTGGATTTTTTTTTTTTTCCTCCTGAAAGGTCAGCTCTCTTGTCAGAGCTCGAAGTCACAAGCAGCATCCGTGATGTGAGTGTAATCGTGTTTGATGAGTCACTTGTTTAACAGGAAGAGGCTGCTGGTTGCTATAGGGATGGCAGCGGAGGGGAGAGGATCCCTCCCTTACCCTGCTCAAACACAAAACGCAGCAATTCCAGGCCAAACCCCACCTCTGCTGTAACTTTTTGACCCAGTTTGGTATCCCGGCTGCGGGGATGGCCAGGCAGGTCCTTGAGCTTGGGACATCTTGGAGTTTGGGGACTGGGAAAGGACCAGGAGGGGTCAGGATGAGGGCTGGGCTTGGGCACACGGGGGACGGGGAGCTCCAGGGGCTTTGGGGTGACAGAAGCTGAGGTCCCCATCCTTCCTCAAGGCTTTTCCCTCTATCCCAGAGAATCGCAGCTCTCCCGGGAGTGCCTGACCCCTCCGCAGTGGAGCTGCTGCCCTGCTGGGAAAGGTGAGATCAGGGGGAGCTGTGGCTGTTTTCACCTTTGGAATGAGGCCACCAGGTCACCGAGGACACTCGCCGATGTCACCGTGACCCCTCCCCTCCCGGCTGGGTGGCTGCCAGCCTTTATCCCCCGGGCTTTCAGCAGCCAGGCTCCCCCCAGGGCTGCTCTGTCACTCTCTGCTTTCCCCCCTCGTCCCCCTTCCCCTCTCCCGTGCCGGGCTCGGGGATCCATTCCCAGACCCAGACCCGGAGGAGGCTCCCGGCCATTTTACAGGGACGGGGTGGGGGAATTGTGCCAGTTCCATCCCTGCAGAGCCTGGGTAACCCCCCAGCTCGGCAGAGATGCTGCTCTGCCCCGGGACAGCCCCAGCTCCTCATTAGGGAACCGCTAATTACCTCGCCTTCATTCCTTGAAGCCGTTTCACGGCTCTGTGTGCACGGGCTCAGTTTAGCTCCCCTGCTCCTGCCAGGGATGCAGTTTGCCCACTCACACTTTTTTCCTGTGGATCGGGAGAATTTGGTGCCACTTCGTGAGGAAGAAGCCTCCAGCTTTCAGCCGTGCTCAGCCAAAGTGTTTGTGTTCGGATCCCTCCTGCGTGAGAGGGTTGAAGAGATGCTTACTGTGCTCCCAGCAGCTCTGGATTCCAGAGAGGAGCACCTTCTCCCCTCCACAAACCCACTGGGAAAAATAAAAGGTGGGAAAAATAAGAAGAGGGCACTGGGAGAGCCCCAGACCTCTGTGGGTATCACGGTTTGGGGTGTTGTGGTGACTCACTGGGGAAGGCTCTGTCCCACCATCCCCGACATCTCCAGGCCACCACGGCCCCGCCAAACCCAACCTGGCACATTCCCCAAGCGTTTTGGGAGTTCCTCAGGCTGGCAACACCACGCCCATGGATGGGGGGACTGCTGGAATTCCCGCTGCTCCATGAATCCCTTCATGGGGTCTGTCCCCAAATCTGCCTCGTTGGGTGCCTGAGTTCCCCAAATCCTGCCCTGTTGAGTCCCTGCATCCCAAATCCTGCCTAGTTCAGTCTCTTGGCCTCAAATCCCACCTTGAGTGCCAGCCCCCAGATCCTGCCTCAGCGAGTCCCTGACCTGTGGGTTTGTTATCTTCTTTTCTTCTCTTAGAGCTGGGATTTAATGCACAGGAGACACAGATTCCGTGTTTGGACTCATTTGTTAATTAATTCTTATCTATGTCAGTCTGGTGAGTTGTGAGCTCTAGCTAACAAAGTAGAAAATGGCTCTGTCTCTAACTCTTTCCAAGGTCTTTGAAGCAAAACTTATCTATGAGATGACACCTATATTATTTTTACTTTTAACCCAATATCTGACCACCCAAGGTCCGCAATGTGGGCCTCTTCACCCAATTAGAAGAAACCACCCAAAGCCATGAAGAAGAACTTACTCTACACCCTAAATCTTCCACATTGCTTTATATTGCAGTATTACTCTATACTGAAATCTTAAACTCTAAGTTTTGCAGCCTATGATATCACACACTTCTATTCAAACTACACCCCTGTAATCCCAGTGCTGTCACTCAATTTTGGAATTCTGTTCCACAGCCTCAGGTCAAATGTGGGTCAGTGCCTTGAGGGTCAGTGCCTTTTAGCACAGAAAACCTGAAGTTCTCAGCCTCCAGGGTCCCAACACTGACCCTCAAACCCCGTCCTGCTGTCACCCCGCACCTCAAGGTGCACAACCCCAACTCTGGGGAAGGGAGACATTCTCCACGGCCACCCAACTAAATTATGACAGCCCCGCGCTTCATTAAATCCGACCCGAAATCAGCCACTTCGGGATTATCTGAGGCCAGCTGGCTCTTCCAACGAGGGAAAAAAAAAAAAATCTCGTTTTTCCCATCAGGTGTTTCTGGAGGCGCACAGAGGTTCTGTAAATAGCGCAGCGCAGGAGGCAGCTCCGGGGTGGGGCTGCTGGAGCTGAAGGTCGGCTCCGCACTCGGATTCACGCCGGGACACCGCGGGCGAGCGGCTATTTTTAGCCGCGTGGCTTTTTAAGAAAACAAAACCCCATCCAGGAAAAACATCGCGGGGATATCGGGAAAGACAAACCGAGCCCGAATTCCCGGTCCTCGGCAGCGCCCGGTGCTGGTTGGAACATCCCCGACTCCTCCAGTGCCGGGGGTGGGGACCCGACCCTCAGCCCCGGCTCGCTGCAGATTTGGGGAAATAAACCCTTGGGGGTGTCGATGTCACCCCAAGGCACGGGGTGCTGGCATTTCCTGACTCTGTTAAACTGGAGACGCGGAGCTCAGAGCATCCTCTCAGCGCACAGCTGGGTGCTCGGCGTTAATTAGTGCCTCAGCTCAATTAGCGGGTGGGGAAGGGGAGGGAAGCGGAGGCAGCGGGGTTGGTTTGCGGAGCACCCAGGGCAGGGGGGTCACGGCTGTCCCCGAGCCCAGGGCACGGCCAGAAACCCCCCGGCAGCCTGGCCCGGCCCTCGGGGGCTGGTTTGGGTTTGGGGCATCCCCACGGGCTGGGCTCTGTCCCTCGGGGGCTGGTTTGGGTTTGGGGCATCCCCATGGGCTGGGCTCTGTCCCTCGGGGGCTGGTTTGGGTTTGGGGTATCCCCACGGGCTGGGCTCCGTCCCTCGGGGGCTGGTTTGGGTTTGGGGCATCCCCACGGGCTGGGCTCCATCCCTGTGCCCCAGCAGAGGCTCCCCAAGGTGTCCCTGTGAGCACCTTCCTCCCTGTCACTGCACTTGGATCCTGCAATTCCAGGGGGGTATTTTCCCCTCTAATTACAGCATTTTCATCCTCAAAACCTTTCAGGGTGTCACAGCCCCGGCACCCAGAGCAGCACAGCCCAGTGCCAGGGCCTCACCTCCCCTGTGCCCTGCAGCGGGACGGGTGCTGGTGCTGCCTCTGCCCAGCCAGGAGGGACTGTCAGCAGAAACGACCCCAAATCCGGGTGTTTGGGTGCCCTGGCGAGGGGCAAAACCCTGGCGGGGAGCAGGGCTGTGTGTGCAGGGCAATCTGCTCAGCAGGGTAAAACAAAGAGAGTTAATGCACAGCAAAATCCACTGAGAACTCCTCAGCCCATCCTCCATCCGCTGCTCCCGGCTCTGCAGAGCTTTTGAGACAGCCCAAGTCATGTTGGAGCGAGGGGAACGGGAGAAAAAGAAGCAGCGCAGCTTGTCCCAGCCCCCGAGGGAGAGGAGATGCCCCTGGAGCAGGGCTGGGGACGGCGGAGCAGCTCTGGCTGCCAAGGGGAGAGCGGCAGCTCAAATCCACCAAAGGCGCACGAGGGGAAGGGAAACCTCCCTAAACACCTCCCAGCAGGCTTGGAGGAAAACCAGGGTGGAAATGGATGGGATGAAACCCAAGGCAAAGCGACTCCTCATCCACGGAAGGGGTTGGATGGGACTTGGGGCAACCTGGGAGAGGGGAAGGCGTCGCTGTCCCCGGCACGGGGTGGAACGAGATGATCTTTAAGGTCCTTTCCAAACCGTTCCGTGACGATTCTCTGATGACAATCACCAGTGCGGAGAGGGAGGAGGGGTCTGTGGGTCCGCACAGCGCCTGCTCCGAGGGTTTGGGGCATCCAGCCGCTCCCAGGACCCCTCCCAGCAGATTCACCGGCCCCGTTACTCTTCTCGGTGCTGAGAGAAAATTCGTGCCGCTTCTCCAGGAGCTGTCACTCTGTCACTCCGTCACTCAGCACCCCGCAGCGTTGGCTTTTCTCGGGATTGTGACTAACAGGCAAACCATTAAACACGCCCGGGGAAGGTGCAGGGGAGAGCGAATATTTTCTTTCCTCTCCAGGACGGGGGGAAAAAAAAACAAACCAAAAAAAAACCCCAAAACAAACCCAAACAAAAATAAACCACACAAAAAATCACCGAAACCCCACAAAAACCCTCGAAAAACCGCAAAAAAACCCCAAAACAACAACAACAACAAAAAAAAACAAACAAAAACAAACAAAAAAGAAGAAGCAGAAAAAATAACCCCAACTCCAGGAGGCACTTTGCAGCCTCGGGGAGCAGAAGACACTGGGCAGAGCTCGAGGTGGGATGAGGGATCCACCTCCCAGTCAGCCCCGGCCCCTCCCAGTGGCGGATACTGGGAGCCCCTGCCGGGAGCTGGGACCACCGAGATCCCGGAGCCACGGCCGGGAGGCGACCACACACAAAGTCCCCCCCAAGCTCTTGTTTTTCCCTTCTCCCAGCGCTCCCGCCTCCCCAGAGGCCGCTGCTGCTGCCGCTGCCCCCCAGCACAGCCCGTTTGTCACTCGGGTTTGTCACCTCCCTGCTGTCACCCGGGTTTGTCACCTCCGCGCTGTCGCCGCTCCAAGGACGGACACAATTCCTTCCCCCTGCTCAATTCCTGCCCCTCAGCCCAGGATCGCCCCCCGCTCCTTCCCTGCGTTATTCCGGAGAGGTTGGAGCGTTTGTGGGAGATATTTTTGGAAGGTAACGCGGTTGCCAGCTCCCCCGGGAATCCTTCTGTCCCCGAGTCATTGCTCTCCGAGCACTTGGCTCAAACTGGGTGGAAACAGCTCAGAGAAATTGGTTTTACCAAAATCCAGCGACCTCCTCCCGGCGGGAGAGGAATGGGAAACTTTAATAAAACCCAAGCTGGGCTTTTCTGCTGGGTCTGAGGTTCAAGAAATTCCCTTTAAACCTGGGTTTAGGTTCAGTTTTATACCATCCGTGAGAAAGCGGGGGGGGGGAAGTGTAAAATCTCCATTCATTTTTTCACTTTACTACTCCCTAGGGGTGAGTTAATAAAAATAATTCCATTTTGCTCTGTGTCTGCTGGCTTCGGGCATCCCTTAATGCCCCTTCCTGATCCTCACCACGTTTGTCCCCACACCTCAGGGGACACCCCGGGAACCTGGCAGGAGGCTCTGGAAGGAGATGAGCACCCTCAGCACCCTGGAGGTGTTGGGGCTGTCCCTCCATCCCCACCAGCAGCAGCTTTGGCTCTTTGGTGCTGAAATGACGGCAGAGGGATTCTGAAGGAATAAACTGGATTTTTTCCAGACTCGTGGCCTTTCGCTTGGAGAAATATTGTGACTCAAAATCTGAAAATGAACAGTTTAATGTTCAAAAAAAAAAAAAAAAAAAAAAAAAAAAAAAAAAAAGAAAAGAAAAGAAAAGAAAAAAGAGGACTCGGGGAGGATGGCCAAGAATAACCCTTTTCCCTGATCACCCCCTCGTGCAGTTCCCTGGGAATTTGCTGAGAAGGGGCTGAGGGTGTCAGGGTGGGAGCAAAGGGACCTGGAGCAGTTTCCAAATGGAGCAAACACTGACGTATTTTACTTCAGCTTGTCCAGGTGATGGGAAAGGTGAGGATTGTTACAGGTGTGGGCTGGACCTACACGGGTTTCACATCCAGGGATTCTCTGGGATGGAAATTCCCACCTGCTCTGCCAGGACACCACTATGCAGCTGATGCTTCCAAGGCATTTCAAATCACCCAAAAGGACCAGCAGACCCAAACTGGGGGGGGATGAAAAGGAGTCAAGGAGGTCTCACCGTCTCTGGAATCTGAGTTGTCATCACTGTGAGATTCCTGGTTAAACACATTTTCCTGCTGGCTGCGAATGGGGTTTATCCCACAAAGATCTCCAAGATACCAACGCTGTGGTCCCAAGTGCCTCTGGACACAGCTGGGCCTGCACAGCAGCGCTGACAGACGGGATTTCCCATCCTTTGGGGCATCCTGTCCCATCCCTCCACAGCACTTCCCTGCTTTCTGCCGGGCAATGATTTGCTGGAGTAGCTGCGGCTGCTCCTCAGAGAAGGAAACAAAAGCACTTCATCGAGTGCTAATGAGGGCATTTAATCACTACCAAACTCAGCTCCTGCTGAACTCCACCTGCGATTCCGTGGACTCACAAACTCCGGCTGCATTTGGCCTCAGCCTCCCATGGGCTGGTGGCAGCAGCAGCCCCAGGTTCACTCCCACTCTTGATGGGTTGTCCCTTCTAATTCCAGGCCTTAAATCCAAGTTAATGTCTCTTTTCTACATCAAAATTCCTCACACAACACGTTCTGCTAAAGCAGCTCGCTCCAGTCAAAAACCACCTGGGAAACAAAATGAACTCGGGCAGATCTGGGATGTTCCCGACTCCAAACACAGCTCCCAAACCCCATCCTCGCCCTTCTGTCCCTCCTTCACACTGCCCGGGGCTTGGAAATCACCAGGGAAGACCCAGCTGGGACCATCTGAATGTTTTTAATTGATTTTACACAAGCTGAAGTGTTGCAACCACTGCAGTGTTTTGTATTTGCGTTTGTTATTTGTGTTTAGGAGCTTTTAAAACAACTGACAACCACTAAATGCGCTCATTATTAGCAACTCAAACATTTAACAGGCTGCTGCTGCTGCTGTGTAATTAATTCATCCTTCCCTTCCCAGCTTTCTCTCTCCTGCGGGTGCAGAAACATCCCCCACACTCCAGCACATCCAAACAAGCACCAGCCGGGAGGGAAGGGATTGGAAGGGACCTTAAAAGGATCATCCCAATCCATCCCCTGCCATGGGCAGGGACTTTCCACTGTCCCAGGTTGCTCCAAGTCCTGTCCAGCCTGGCCTTGGACATTTCCAGGGATCCAGGGGCAGCCACAGCTGCTCTGGGCACCTGTGCCAGAGCCTGCCCACCCTCCCAGGGAGGAATTCCCATCTCAAATCCATCTGAACTGCCCCAGTGTCACTTTGAGGCCATTAATTCTGACAGAAATGACGCGTAAAGATCGAAGCATTTCCCTTTGCAGCACAAAAGGACAGGATGACCCTGGCACCACCCCACTGCCACCGCTTCGTTTCTAACCTTCCCCACCCTGAGCTCTCCCTCTCAGACATCCCATCCCACCTGGATCCTGCCCTGGGGACCACACGAACTCCTGTGTTTGCAGGAGCAGGAGGGAGGCAGAGCAGAAGCAGCCCCGAGGTTAATTAGTGCAGTGAGAGCAAACGCCAGCAGCACTTTACGTGTTGGGAATTAATTAATTACCTTTCAGGGATCGTTTCCTTTTGCTAAATGCCCAAGCCCACAATGGGAAGGTCTGATTTGTCTCAGGGGCCTTTGTCAGTCCATTTTCCTTCTTGTACCAATGAAATGGGATTTGTTTTAAATATCTCCCAAACCGAGCTGGCACGGCGAGTTGAAAACCTCCTGCTGGTAACCAGAACATGCTGAGCACCAGCAGCAGGTCAGAAAGCACCTCTGTGCTGCAGAGCCGAGGGCACAGCCTCTCCACAAACGCTGCAGGAGCTGTGGAATTTGAAGCAAAATGTTATTTCATAAAGAAATAATAACCATGGGATGGTCTCCACCCTGCTCCAGCAGAGGTTCTGGAGAAGAGCTGCAGTGACCAAGCCAGCTCCCAAACCCCAGCCCCCAAACCCCAGCAGCAGCCCTGCCCTCGTGGCACTCAAAGCTTGAACCACTTTGCTTTCAGCCCTTCTGGGTTGGGTTGTTTTCTCCCAATTTCCAGGGAATGCTCTTCCTACAGGCCCAACTCACATTCACCAGAGTTAAAATCAGCTCAATTTATTTATTTCTTGCTAAGGTGAGACCCTGCAGGACAAGGACCAGACAGCATTTGAGATTTACAGAGCAGCTGCCTTCTTCCACTCTCCCTTGGACTCCCATGAATTCCTCCTCGCAGGAGCAGAGCTGATCCCATTTTCCCAGAGCAAAGGTGAACTGCAGTGAACCACAAGGAAATGAAAACCTGTCCTGCAATGAACCTCAGCAGCTCCAAGCACAGGCTCCTGCGTTCGCTCTTAAATGTCTCTGCTCCAGATCAGTCAGATGATATTTGCAACAAAGGCTCAGGGAGTCCAACATGGGGGGAAAAAGGGAGAAGAAATCCCAGGCAGAGGCAGCAGCAGAGCTCCAGGGCTGATGGAGGAACAGAGGCCCTGGGTAACCTCTCCCTGCTGGACCAGCACTGCAGTTCCAATCTCTGACACTGAATTATTGAGTTCTCCTGCCCTGACCCATTTCTGCACAGGTTACAGGGATGCAGACACAGCAGGACCAGGATCCTCAGCCAGCCAGCAGGGTGGGAGAAATCCAGGAGTGAAATTCAAGGAAAAGCCTCTGGGTGCTGTGGGTTTGATCATAATGACCTTTATTGGAGACAGGTGGGGTCATTTATTATACAGAAGTAACATCTCGCCATTCTCTTCCCATTTAATTCCTTTTAGTCTCCTTATAAATCTGTAGCAAAAGTGCACTTTGAACAGTTTTTAATCTATAGTATATATCTTTCAATATTATCTCTCAGTCAGGTATTTTATTTGTAAAAAGGTATCACCAGATATACAAAATACATGTCTAGTGTACTACATTATTTTTTTTGTATTTACTGTTTAGATTATTTTTTAACTCAGTGCTCTCTTTTTTTTTTTTTCTTTTTTTTTTGCAAGACTCAGTGATGACAATCTTCTGGTGGCATCACCAGGAGAGGACTCACAGCTTGTGTGTGGAGAAGGGGAGAAGACTCTTAGCCAGGAACAATTGTCACACAACAGGAACAAGATGAACAAGAACATTTGCTGCTGTTGAATGTGTCTCTTAAAACGACAGATACTCTGTATAATAAAAAAGAATTAAAAAACCTAATGTCCATGTTTGATCTTCTGGAAGAGATGTGCCAGGAGAATGAAAGCTGTACCCAGCTGGAATACAATGGCAATGGTTCATTTGCATTTTGAAGGCAGGAGTTAATTGCTAAACATCACCTTTGTGGTCATGAGAGGGAGGAACGGACACAGGCAGCACGAGGAACTGGGGAATGCTGCTTTCCTGAGGACAGTGTTTTGGTAAAGTATTGAATATCCTGCACAAGCCACAGAATTGCATAAGTTAAAGATCCTCAAGAACAACAAGCACTGGGGACAGAGGAGGGGCTGTGCTGGGGACAGCCACACTGAGGACACACAGCTCAGGGACCCAGCAGAACACTCATTCCCACTGGGAGGCTGGAGCCAGCTGCGCCAGCCTTTGGCACAGCCACAGGACTTCTCCAAAAGAAACTTGCACGAGATTTTCTGAGATTTCTCACCCACTCCCTTAAGTCTTTTCTTCCTAGTTATCCTTGAGATTAGAATATATATACACAGGACAGATAAATTGCTTCATTTCAGTCTTCAACAGACCAACGATTTCCCCTGGGAAGCAAGGCCTAGAGAGGTGAAACAATCAGAAGCATTTTAGGGCTGTTAAGACTCCCAGATGGAGACAAACATCACCAGCAAGGACTGCACCACTGACCAGGTAATGCCTGGTGGGTTGGTTGGTTTTCCTTCTCACCTGTTCATTACCCTGAAGACTCAGAACTCGTGGATTAGTTCCCTAAAGACCCCTTCCCTTGGTTAACCCTTCCCAATTAGTGTTTCTGTGGATTAGCATAGATTCAAAACACAACTTGCATCGGTTTGCTGGGAATTGAGTGAAATGTGGAGCAGATCCTGCTTCAGAATGAGGGCACTTTTGGTTTATGCAACAGCTCCAAGAAAGGCTGGAATTCCCAACTTTTCTACAGCAGAGATGGTCTTTGACAGGTCAGGGCTGCTCTGCTCCCCTGGAACCTGCAGCAAGGGGGACTGGAGGCAAAACTGCTGCTCCCAAAGGAAAATGCACAGCAGGAAAGGCTGGATGTGGAGACAGCTCTCTGCCTTCTGCAGGAGAAACACAACAGCACAAAGAGAGTACAAAAAGAAGCAGTGCTGTCAGTGTTCTCTAAACCCAAGAGGATGCAGAATGGGGAGGTTTACAACGCTGCAGAGAGAGGGGCTTGTCTGCCTTTTTCCTTTATAAAAATTACAGACTTGACATTTCCAATACGTCTTAGCTTTGTACTGCTTCTCAAGTCTGAGTCACCAAAAATATCCAGCAACCAGCTGCTGCTCATATCCTAAAATATGCCTTCAGCTGACACTGAATATCGAAATCGTTCTGCTAAAATACAGAAAAACGACGGCAGAAACCAAGGTAGAGCCTCAGGCCGAGTTTCAATGGTAAAAATCCTACAATGCTACTTTGAAATCTCTTCTGGAGTTCATGAACAAAGAAGCAGCCGGGTTTTCAAGTAGAGGTAACACAGATTTTGGAAGATAGCACGTT
>VXBN01012032.1:1306474-1321977 GCA_013397395.1 Sinosuthora webbiana | reverse complement strand
GGGGGGGGGGAATCCTGGCTGGGAATGAGGGGAAAGGCTGAGCCTTGTTACAGCAAGGGGAGGGAGAGGAGACAACACTCACAGGGTACTGGGAATACACAGAAAAAGTAATTAAGGGTTCAGCAAAGAATTAAAATTTGTGGAGACACAGCACTACCCATCATCCTAAGAGAGGTACCAGGAACACTAAACAAATGAATAATAAACTTCACAGAATATTTGGAGTTGGAAGGGACCCCCAAGGATCACAGAGTCCAGCTCTTAAGTGAACAACCCACACAGGGATCAAACCCACAGCCTTGGCATTACCAACACCCTGCTCTGACCAACTGAGCCAACCCCAGTGGCAAAATGTATTATAAATTAACATTAAAATCAATTATTTCCTGCTCATAATGGAATGTTTGGAGCAGCACATGATGCAGGGCCATGCACAGAGCAGCTGGTTTGCATCTGGACTGTGTGAGGGCACAGATAAGGCCCGGCAGAGGCTGAGCAAGGAGGGACACCAGGATATCAGCTTATCACCCACAACATCATCCCAGGGCTCCAGAGCTGCTGCTCTGCAATTTACTGGGCTGTTGCTTCAAAAAAGGGAGACAAATTCTGCATCTGCCAGTCCCCAGATATTCTGGTAACAAGGTTTTGCACCCCAAGATCAAGATACTGTAAATAAACCAAAAAAGCATAAAATCTGTCTACAGAGCAGGGACACACTGAGACACAGCCACTGCTCACCCAAATTCGGTGTGGCTTTATTGCAGCAGAATGGTTTCAAGCTAATAATCACTTGGACTGAAGCAGAAAATGAACACCTTGATTCACACAGCTCAAAAGGTCACGGATTATAGCTCCAGTGACATTGATTTACACCACATGCAAACAACAGGGAACAACAGTTAAAATTTATCGACACGAGGGACATAAATATGGAAACTAAACACATGAATTAGGAGAGAGGATCACTCACATGCTTGTTAGTGACCTAGAAACACAAAGAAGCAGCATGCTAAATAAATGTGCACACCACACAAACCAGCCAGCCTAAGTCTGAGGGCTTATTTGAAGACAGGAGCTTCTTAAAATGAAAACGGAGATGAAATTCTGGGATGACACCATTGTTCCATCCCTCCTGTGCTTTAGTAAATATAAACTATTTTTAACAATTTCCCACGTATTTTGCAGTGGCTTTAGACACAGTTTAACAGAGTCAGGTTGCTTTAGCTCACTGATTCAAAAATTAAATAACTATTCAACCCCAAGTTTTGGTTTCCACTGCCCATTTGTATTTGCAGTGCAGTCACACATTTAACAGCACCGGCGCTGAAGGCAGGAAACTGCACTCTTTAAAAATGCTCCAATTAATTCCAAATCGTGAAAGAACCAGAAATAACTGCAGAAAAAAAAAAAAAAGCTCAGCAGAAGGACAGTGTGAAAACACCACCCTCAAGGAAGCAGTTGCAAGAAATGAAGTGCAACAGTGTTAGTCATGTTTTGTCCTTCGAAGCAGAGAGTGGATGGGGTTCCAATAATTCTGGTTATTTTTAGGATGCTGTTTTTCTCCTCCACACCATTCAGTGCTCTGCTATTCCTGTTACAATTCCAGGGGTTTTTTCACCATTCTGGTGCAAACCTCAGCAGCTTTGGAATGGCCACCAACACCCTGCTTAGGGACACAGAATTCTGTGTGTTTGGATAAATGGGTGTGTGAAATATGAACTGCTGGAAAGCCACACAAAGTCAATTAGCTGGGTCTCTAATGAGCTCAATAAATATCACTTAGCTGGCCATACTTGGTGTGTGAAGAGATGAAGCATCTCCCAGCTCTCAACATAACCCTGACGACCAGCACACGGAAATAATTCTGTTTCTAGTGAGTTCTGCCAAAAATGCCTTTTTCCCCTCATAAATAGGATGCCACAGAACCACTGCTGCTCTGAACTAACCAGGACCAACATCCTCTGCACAGTTAACGCAGGCAGACAACTCCACAGCCCCACAAACTGCACAAATTCAGCTTTTTTGGAGGGTTCATGGCTGCCAAAAATCCAGAAGAGTATTACTACATGAAGGAATTATCCACCCAGTCCGTGTCATTCATCTCCTGCACAAAACTTCCACTCCTCCCACCACAGGGGTGTTTTTAGAAAAGTAACACATTTTCATTTTAAAACCTCCCCTGCACTGCAGCATCAGTGGAAAAAATCTTCTCTGGAACAGCACAGGAACAATGGACACACTTTATTATTTCTAATTTTCCAGCTAAATATTAAAATCTTCGAATTAGAAACGCACTGGAGGAGGAAGGGTTCTCTCAGAGATTTT
The DNA here is from genome assembly GCA_013397395.1 of Sinosuthora webbiana. Lineage (NCBI taxonomy): Eukaryota > Metazoa > Chordata > Aves > Passeriformes > Sylviidae > Sinosuthora > Sinosuthora webbiana. The sequence continues at coordinate 1,319,652 of VXBN01012032.1, read as the reverse complement.
TACAAGAAATACATTTATTTTTCCTGTGCTTCAGATGAAATGATTTCTTGGTTAATAATCACCCTGCAGGACGTGGTGTCTGTGCTCAGGCCCCTCTAAGTGAGAAATTCTCATGGATCAAGTTCTCAGAGAATCCTGTTAAGCTCCAAATGAGGATGTGAATTAAAAACCAGCAATTTTAAGCACAGAAAATCGACTTACATTGACCAAGCCAAAGTAATGCTCATTCACAGGGAACTGCTCAGGACCAATCTCTTTCTCCAAAGCAGAGGCATTGGCGCCCTACAAAAAAACAATATTTATATTAGAGAAAACTCAAATGTCCTAAAAAAACCCCAAAGCTTAGAAAATAATTGACTTCCATTGAAAAAATCAGTATTTTGTGCTTGCTGTGTCCTTCAGAATTAAATGGACATGATGCTTTATTATCATAAATGTACCAAGGTTTCATTTAAAATCTCAGCTCCATCAGCCAGAATTAGTTATCTGATCTACCAGAAGGCTTTCCTACATGTGAGTTTATTTGGAAATTGCCACAATCGACTGTTCTCACTTAAAATACCAGGTTGGCCACAGTGACCTAGAAACAGCAACTTGATTCAGCCAAGAATGCACTGTAAAAATAAAGAGGCTTATCCTGGATTTTTCTAGCTTGATTTTGCAAAATACCATAGGCAAGTGAAAATTTTTGATGACAAACCCCCGGAAGAATGGAAAGAAAGAGTTTTATCCCATCTCAGATCACCTGGAAGCGCTTTGGCTTTGCTACCTTTCCTTCCAGGGTGATGTCTGAGGCTCACAGCGCATTTTGACACGTCCTTGAGTCTCCAGCAGTACAATGAGGAAGGAATTTGCTGGTTTAGACACAGCTGAAAAACAGCACTGCTCTTATTTGGCATAGAAAGCAACAACTAAAGCATTCCAGTGTTTGATTTTGAATTTTAACTCGCTCCACTTCATGTTCAAGGTGGTTTCTTTGCCTCTTTCCATTTTCAATCCAACACTTTATGGATGGGAATACCTTGGGATTTGGAACCTTCCCTCATTCCTCTGCACCTTGTTCTTTAATGTTTCTTGCTGAAGCTCCAACAATCCTGAGCTCCTCTGATGCAGAATCCCAACACTTTGGGTTCCTAATTCTGTTTTAAACGCCCAGGTGACTGCAACTCTAACCTTGTCCAGAGAGAAATCCCTCTGCACACGTGAGCCACCTTCAGACACCTCAGAAAAGCATCGAACCAAACGTTACAGTCCAGCAAAACTCAGTTAATTTATTCCCCTGAAGCTACCAAAGCCTTTTAATCGCTGAGGAAACATTTCCATCATCCCCGTGTTAATATAAACCACAGAGCAGACACTGTAAGGACAGTTCCCTCCAGATAAGTCTTTAACAGAGAAATAAGTAAAAAATTTCCTAAAAAACCAAGGAAAAACCTGGTTTCACAGCTGTGGCTGGATGTCCCCCATCAGATTTACACTGAGTTCCATTTCTCCAAGCAGAGAGAAGGAGGCAGGCTCAGAGCTGGGTGCTCCAAACCCCACAAAACACTCACAGGGTGCTGACAGATTTACAAGCAGAGCTCTGCTCAAGCAGCAATTACACACAACATTTCTGAGGCACCAGTGCCAGCTCAGGCAGCTCCTTTCATTTGTTTCCTTGCAGCTTCCAAGGAGCTCCTTTTCCTCCAACATCTCCCCCCAAAAAACCCAAACCAAACCCAAAAACAAAAGGAGAAGCACGAGCAAGGAGGGTTTGCTGACAGGGTCTCTCCAAGGGCTCCCTCAGCTCTCCACCTCCACTGCTCTGATCCAAACCTGCCTTTGGGAAATGGTGTAACTGGAGAGGAGCATCAAAATTCCAGGGAAATGCACAAGAGGTGAAAATTCAGGAATTTTCAGCCTGGAAATCAGACCTGGCTCCTGCTGAGGTTGTTTGGCTCTTCCACTCTGCATGTTTGGTGATGAGGAAAGGAGGATTTGTAAATCCTGTGAGCTTGTGAAGAGCAGTTTCAATTTCTCTGGAGTTTCCTCGGCCCCTCCACGATCTCCAGTATTTTATTAGGGAAACACTGGAGAAAAGCCCATGAAAGGAGGTTCCAAACCTCAGAGAACCACTGAAACCTGACAGCCCAAATGCTCCAGTGGAAAAGCAACACATGGAATAAATAACTGAACAAATAAATAAAACCATAAGGATTATAATTTTTAATAAAACTATGATATAAAGAATTGAATAACCTACCACAAACCAGGGTTGTCAACCAAACCACCAACTTGTATCCATTTAACCTGACAGGTTATAGGTGGGGTTTTTTTTTTCCAAGTGTTTCCTTCCAATTTTTGCCCAAACTTTATAAATTTGGGTAAACTAACTGCAGAGGCAGATTAAAAAAAATAAAGTTTCCTTAATAAATTAGATTATATTTAATGTATGATTTACAATTAAAGTTGTAGGTGCCTCATCCCTGGAAGAGTTCAAGGCCAGGCTGGAGCAACCCGGGACACTGGAAGGTGTCCCTGCCCAAGGAGTGGGATGAGGTTTAATATTCCTTCCAAACCATTCTGGGATTCTGTGATGATTCTAAACTTTCTTGCCAGAGAATATTTTCAATTCCTAAAATCATAAAAAACAAACCCCAAAGCAGGACTCGAAGCACTTGTGGGAGGAATCAAAAGAAATCACGGATTAACCATAAATAGTTCTGAAGATGCAAACTCGCAAACGAAACGGTGAGACAGCTCCAGGAAATGCCATGCCCAGCATTCCGTGGAAAAAGAACTCCCCTGCAGAAACACGGATGATTCACCACGGAGTCAATGTCCAGGAGAACTGCACTGAACAAGGAAAAAGGGGGGAAAATCCACTTTATGCTCAGGGCAGCACTCGGTCACGTTTGGGGCTAAGGTCCAGAGCTGCAGCCAAAGTCCAGCTCCTCCCAATCAGGGATCTCTGCACCTCAATTAACAATTAGCCAATTAACGCAGTGCAGATGAAATGGTTTGTTGTGTCACACACCTTTTCCCACCCCAGCTAAAAGGTTGTTCCATCTGCCCCAGATCACAGGGGTATTTCCTCACGAGAAACAATCCACGCTTCATCGTTTTGGAAATGTGAAAGTCACATCTTGTCTAGAATTAAAAATCTAACCCGAGTGGCAAGTGTCCATCATATGAAAATTTATTTTGTTATTTGGGGAATTAAGAAATGCACCTCTTTGGGGTGCCACAGCCAAAGTGTTCCGCATCTTGTGGTACTTTCCACACCTAAAAACATAAGAAAAATCACAGAGTTTTGCTAAACTGTGTCACATATTGTGGGAGCAACAAGAAATGCCACAAAAAAAAAACCCTCTTCCATAGCAATTGAGTTTGCCTGGCACAGAACTGCTAAACAAACACTAAAAACTAAAAGACAGCTGGATATAAAGATGAAGGCAGGAGATTGGTGCAGGGCAAACAAATGAATGTTTGAACAAGCCCAGAAGTGCATCCTTCACTCCTGGGAGGTGCAAGGAAACGCTCTCAAGGATCTGCTGCTCTGCTTCAGGACCATCAGACTGTGAGCAGGAATAAAGCCACATTTACACCACACACATCAGCCCAGGAGGAAAAGCTCCCCCTCATTAATTACCTGCTAATAGCGATTGACTTACATAATGAGATGTGAATTCCGTGCTTTACAGCGCTGGAGGAGGCCACAAGGGAAGTTTCAGCACTTGTAAGCTGGATCTTCAGCTTTCTGCAAATTCCTGCGACTCCAAGTGTTGTCTCAGAGCTCCCCTTTTCTGTTCCCAGCCCACTCCCAGAACTGGCTGGGCTTCCACAGCTCTGCAACTACCCAACAGGAAAATGCAAAACTGCCTGGCCCAGCTCAGCCATCCCCACCTCAGCAGGGATACACACAGCTAAAAACGGCCAAGGAAACCAAGAAAACAACAATAAAATACTCCCTGTCACAGTTTCAGTCGTTTTGCTTTCAAAAAACAACAATAAAATATTTCCTACCATAGCTGCAGTGGTTTTGCTTTATGCCTATCAACTAATTAAATAAAGGGTCTATCCAAGAACATTTTGCTCGCTGAAAAGACAAAGAGCACCCTTAAAAAAAGCCAACATACCAAATATTAAAGAATCAAACAGCCCAGGGAATTAATAGTCAGGTTTCCCTCACTTTCTCATACCGACACAGTGAGGGACATCACACCGATGTGTTGATTTGAAAATGCCAGAAAAGGCTGGATGTGGCACCCAGTGCTCTGGGCTGGTGACAAGGTGGGGATTGTCACCTTGGACTCCATGATCCTGGAGGTCTTTTCCAACCTAAATGATGCTGGGATTCTGTTCCATGCTCAGATCTGGATGAGATATAGAGAAAACACCATGGGGGTAAGCGAATATTTTTACCCAGAGAACACCCAAGGCAAGTTTTGTTGGATTTTTTAAAGCAAAGGGATGTGAAAAGAGCAGCTTCAAAGCCCCTTCCCTGAGGGAGCTGTCTAACCAGGCCATCCTGAGGCAGGGATCTCACAGTATTTCTGAAATTTTAACTGAATAACCCATCCAAAACCAGGAGAGGGATCTATCAGCTCTCCCAGCTCGTAAGCTCTGAGTGATTTTTGCTCAGTAGAGAAGTCTTAAAGATTTATTTCCAGCTCAATGCACCATGCAAGGGGAATAAATGGTAGCAGATTTCTGTTTCTTAGCCAGTGGTAACTCACTGCAGCACCAAAAGGAGAGCACAGACAACATTATTGCTCCTTTTAGCAAAAACAAATTCCTATTCCTGCAAAGAAAATGAGTATTTTGCATAGCCTAGATTTAATTGATTTCAGAAAATGGAAATGTATCAAGTTTCCAGGGGCTTCAATACTTGGTGACCTTAAACTTCCTGGATTTGGAATTATTCTCACAGACAAAAAGGCCCATAGGTTGCATTCACTTATCTGACAGGAATCAGTTCCCTGTATTATATTTAATTAGCTTTATGGTAGAAATTGCAATGAGGCTGGGAGTTGGAGAGTTTTGGTGAAGCTGTGGATGAATAAAAGCTGGGAGTGATCAAGAACAACCCCCCAGCTGAGAACAGGAGCTGCTGTCAGCTGAGAATTCCACATTTCCAGCACCCTCGTGGTTCCTGCTTCAAGTTACAACCTCTTCCCTTTTCAGCAACGTGAGTTTTACAAAGTTTCAGCGAAATCCTGACTGACCACAAACCCTGGTTGGGAATTAGTGGATTGTTATTTCAGACTACCCAATTTTTCACCCTGAACTAACACTTCCCCACTTGGCTGGAATCCACATTTCCATTCCCAAATATCTTTGTGCTGCTCTGAAGGTAACTCTGCACATGGTTAGAAAAGCAGAGAGAAGGGTGTGAGGAAACCTTCTGAGCATGGAGCAGCTGCTGCTGCAGCTCCTGGAGAAAAAAAAAAAGGAGCAAAATTAGCACAAGTCTGGGTCAGGATCCTCACGGTTATTCTGAGCTCTTGTCAAAATAATCAGGTCAGAGCTGTGCTGCTGCTCAGCAAACTGAGCACTGGGGCTGGAAAATGAGGGGGAAACACACAGAGCAGGGAAAGGGGCAGGAGTGGGAAGACCCCACTGCCCTGAGAGCTCAGGGCATTTACCTCTGACAGGCTCTGAGGGGCTCTAATGACACGGGGCTGGAATTGCCAGGGGGGTTAGAACCACTCCATAAGCACCAGCAGCTCAATGGAATGACAAAAACAGACTCAAGATCTCTTCAGTGACATTGGCAGACACGGAAATTCAGGAGGACTTGTCAAACAAATGCTGCATGAGGTTTTAACTCATGGGGTTAACAGGGATGAAGCAGCTGCTAAAGCACAAGGGGATTAACTAAAATGGTGAAGTCCTTTCAAAAATACAACTACAAACTGGTCTTTTGGTCAAACAGTTTGGTCTTTTCTCAGTATTGATCCTGCCAAAATCTACAAGAAGTCAATTTGTTTTTTGGTTAAAGTTTGCTGTGCTTATTTTGGGCACTCCACTCCTTTAGGTGGACACAGATAAAAACATACACCCCAACACATGCTCCATTTACAGTTCATTTGTGGACAGTGGCAGATTGTCAAAGAGAACTTTTTGAAGTCTGGACGTATCTCCCAAAATTTCAGAGAAATTTCTATCTGTTGGTTGTATCCTGTTCAAACGGTGGCTCTCTATGCTTGCCTCCTTCACCCTTCAGCTGCTTGAGGCCTGCCTAAAACACACCCAAGACTAATTAATTCCATTAGCTCACTTTGGACAATCAGTTAATTTAAAGCCCTCTCCATACAGACAATGCAAATTGGAAGACTGAGCCTTTCTTTAAGGATAATTATTATCATTTTAGCTCAGTACCAAATATTAATGGCCACATTACCTGATTTTTATGCATTTCTCTCTTTGCAATGACTCTAATTCAGCTCAAATGAAGGAATTAAAGGCTCATAACTCAGGGTATCTCTAACCTTTCCCTGCAGCTGGATGCACACCCAGAAGCTGTGCTGCACCACTGGAGCAAAAACCTGATGAAATAAAAAATCCCTGAGGATATTCTGGTTGGACTCCACACCATCCCGACTCCTGGACTGGAACCAGCTGCTTCCCACTGAGCACCTGCCTGCAAAAGACATTTCCCTTAAAGAAATGCAAAAAAAAGGGAAAAAAAACCCTACAGGATTTCAGTGTCCAGAACATGCCTGGAGCACAAGTCTTGCTCTCTAATTACTCACTTGGCTGTTTCCTTTTAACAATTGAGAGTGGGGGAAGATTTAGCATTTAAAGCAAGCTGGGGAGCAGCATTCAGGTTGTGTGGAAAGGCTCAAACCACCGTGCAGCACTCCAGATCAGAGGAGCTGCTCAAACCCACCGCTGAGGAGTTGTTTTAAGAGTGAATAAACAAATCAAAACAAAAAGGGGAAAAGAAGAACAAGCAGGCCAAGGCAGAGCTACTCAAAACCTCTCAGGAAAGGAATCTGCAGGAGCTGATGCACAGGTCTGCCTGCACTTGCTGTAATTGCTGAGGTAACACTTCCAGCTCCAGGACTATTCAAATTACCCCAGGGGGAAGTGGAAACGGAGCAGGTTGGGGTCGTGCTGCTGCAAATTTACAGAACACACCGTCATGGTTTTCTAAACACAGATTAGATGTTGCTGCCCCCATCCTTTAGAACTCCTTGGCTGTGGAGCACCGAAGTCAGATAAAAGGAGTTGTCAGCTGGGGGTTTGAAAGGATCCCTTTTCATGGAAGGCTGTCTGTGCCCCGGGCATAACAAATGACTGTAAACTGAACCCGGGATGGCAGCGCTTTGCCTGCATAACCATTCCAAACAAACCGATAATCCTGACAGGAGCAGTGTCACACACTGCCCAAAGCTCCACGGAATCTTCCTCCTGGAAAGGCTGTGCCCGTTTCCAGTGAGGAGGAGAGCTCACAGAGCACCCTGACTGCTGCCAGCTCACCCGGAGAAACTCCGGAGCGCTGCACTTCCAAAGAAGTTCACTCCTCTGAAGCCTTAATCGGAGTGGTTTGAAACCAATGAACGCAGGGTGCTCTGTGAACTCCTCCAAGCACATGTTTATTCCATGAGGAGCTGGTCCTGCGAGGAGCACAGGATCCACTCCTCCCAAAGGCACAGCAGGGCCCACACTCCTGGGAAACCCTCTCGGTTTAGGCTCTTTGAGTGAGGGAGCAAAGCTGAGCTCCAGGGAAAAGAGCGTGGGGAAAGGGTGTGGGGAAAGGGCAGCAAAACCTGAACCACCGCCTGGTGCTGACCTTGGTCAACAGCTCCTTCCCCTCCTCAGCCACTGCCTCCCTCACCACCAGTGCTCCCAGTTCATCCCAGTACATCCCAGTCCATCCCAGCCACTGCCTCCCTCACCACCAGTGCTCCCAGTTCACCCCAGTATATCCCAGCCACTGCCTCCCTCACCACCAGTGCTCCCAGTTCATCCCAGTCACTGCCTCCCACATCACCACTGCTCCCAGTCCATCCCAGTTCATCCCAGCCACTACTCCCAGTTCATCCCAGCCACTGCCTCCCACATCCCCAGTGTTCCCAGTCCACCCCCTGACCTCCCCACCCACAAGACTCCTCCCAGTGCCCCAGCAGCACACGCAGGAGTGGAGCTCTGCCAGCTCAGCTCTCAGGGACTCTGCAGCTCCCTGGGGCTCCGGGAGAACAAACACAAACAGCTCCAGCTGTGCAAGGCCCAGCGCTCAGCAGCATTGTTCTCCTGGGAGCTGGCACAGAGGTCTGATCAGGAGCCTCACACATCAAACACTGCAGGGACAATGCTGTGGGCAGTGAGGAAGCGGACGCTGAGGGAAGGATTTATGAATAGGTTTATATTTCAGTTATAAACAGGTTGTAACTTCAGACATGACACAGAGCAGTGAAATTCAGCTGTGGGGCCAATCAGCGTGTCTGAAAGGGGAAATACATTCACAGCTCCGTGCAGGAGAGGTTAAGTGGATAAATCATGGAATAGTTTAGGTTGGAAGGGACCTTAGAGCTCACGCACTGCCAGGGGCAGGGACATCTCTCCCTATCCCAGCCTGGCCTTGGGTGCTGCCAGGGATCCAGGGGCAGCCACAGCTTCCCTGGGCACCCTGTGCCAGGGCTTTACCACCCCTAATGGAAAACATTCCTTCCTTTCTAGTCAAAATCAACCCACTTTTAGTTTAAAACCATTCCCTCCTGTCCTTCCATAAGGAAGTTTATCCCCGTCTGTTTTACAAGCCCACTTTAAGTATCCAGTATAAAAGGAGCTGAAAATACAAAACACAACACAGGAACAAACCACAACGATGTCCTGTGCTGCCCTTTATTCTGGCAGCAAGTGCAGGAATCCCCCCAAGTGACATCTGCTGAAAGCCAGTTCCTTTTTAACAGCAACAAGACAGTGAGTGATGTGCGTGTAAACAGAGGAATCCAAGGCAATAAAAGCATTTGCTCTGAATCCTCGTTAAAGAGCCAAACACCAGAGATTCAATAACACAGAGCACGTCTTGAACAAGCTACACTCTGTTATTTCAGCATCTTTCCCCGGGTGTTCTCACTTCATTTTTAAATGGTAGCAGCTCTGAAGGAGAAGTCCTGTCATATAATCAGTGTCTACTTTGAACAGATGAACCATGGGGTGCCCGGTTTCCCCAATTCCATGAGTTGGTATCTCTCATGATCCCTCATTTTCCTCAGGACAATTAAAGCACCACATTTTAAAAGTTTATAGGCAGCCAAAGCAGACACCAGGACAGCACAAAAGCTCATTCATGTGTTCAGGACTCCTGTAAAATCCCAAGGAAGCCGTGTGGTCCACCTGAACTGCAGCCTGGCTTTGCTCCCAGCCCCAAATCTGCAGCAATAAACACCCATCACACAGAGCATTAAACCAGCATACACACAGCACCTTGGAAAGCCTTGGAGTGACCTCCTCCCTGCTTTCCCAAGGCTCATGGATTTCTTTCCCCCCTAAAACAATTATCCTCAGGCCGAGTTTGAAGTGCAAAGACGAATATTTTGTTTCTTTCAGCTTAACAAGTCTGTGAAGAAGCAGAGCACGGCTGGAGACAGAGATCTGCTTAGCCAGCTCTACTTCCACCCTCCCTCCTTCCAGTGATAAAAATAAATGCTATAAATGTTAATTCCCTGATAGAGCCAACCCAAAGTCCCACAGCTACAGGTGACATTACACACCAGGGACACCACAGCCCTGCCCGTGAATTATTCAGGTGGCAAATGGAAACGTGGGACTTCCAAAGGCTGCAGCCACCTCCCCTCCAGCACCCAGTCAATAATTACGTCCTGATTCAGAGTAGGTACAACCACCCCCAATTTGTAGCCCGGATCGGAGCTCTGCAGGCACGTCCTACTGGTTCAGCAACCAATTAGCCACGGACCTGGAGGAAGTGGCCCTGATTGCCACAAAGTAACAACATTCTGCTCACGGCTCGCTAAAGGCTCCTCACAAGGCGCCGGGGAGGAAAAGCCTCGCTCTGGGCTTTGCTCCATTCTCAAGTCCTGCTCTCCTTTTCCCAAAGTTGTGTCCGTTCAACAAAATCCTCACGTTCTGACTCAAACGCTCGGTTCCACAGCTGCCCCGGGGCACAGCAAACACGTCCTGGGGCACAGGATGCAGGCAGAGCCAGGAATTCCCCCCTGCTCACACACAGACACCCCTTGGAACACTCTGGAAACACCAACCGTAGATTTTTTACACAAAACGCCTCAGCAGAGCTCTCTGCTCCCATTTCCCCCCAACAGAGGGAAAACCCCCGAGCCGAGGGCAGGGCTGGGACACCGAACTGGGGCCAGGGAAGCAGAGCTGGGGCAGCGGCCCCGTGTGGGGTCAGAGGCTCCCCTGCAGTGAATCACACCCAAAGGAACGATCCCTGCTCCATCCCAGCTCCCATCCCTGGCCCTGCCACCCCGAAGGGACGAAACCCTGGGAAAGGGAGCGAGGAAATGGCACCAGCAGGGCTGACCCTCCCCGAAGCACGGCGAAGTTACTTCAGGGAGGGGGAGATGGCTCGAGTCCAAGCTCATTACCGGCTGCTAATGAGCTCAGGCTGCAATTTCGTTTTTAAAGTGACACTGGAGAGGCTGAGCAGCAAAGCAACATCCCTGGGATGTCCCTGTCAGTGTCACAAACCTGGCTTTGTCCTTTCCAGCCCGGGGTACGGGTGATGATGGGAAATGTTGGTAAAAAAATGCACATTTTACTAAAAACATATATGTAAAGCTCCTATGGATTTGATCAATAATTTATTTCTATTATAAAATCATTTTATCAATGCTTCTAACAATCACTCTGGATCAGCACAATCCTGAAGAAAGCAGCTCCCTAAGGGGACTTTGTTCATACATTTCAGTGTTTTTATAAAGCAGGCTCAGGTTTTTCACGTACCTTCATGACAAAGGTCACAAAACAGTATTTTTACTTGCTGGGCATGCAAAGAAACTGATCCAGTTTTAAAAACACAGCACCCAGACCTTCATTTCCTGGGCTAAATGAGGGAATAAAGGTAAATATTGGCAGGAAGTCACATGCACCTAAAACACTGATGCTGACAGATCCCACAGCACTTGATGAAATGACTAATTAAGGCATTTGGAAGCCAGTTCCATGCAATTATTTAGTGCTACTGCTCTACAATAAACAGCAAATTCTCCACCTGAAGCACAGTGAGGAGGATCTGCCTCCCCAGAAAAGTTTCTTGGGAAAAGAGCTTCAGCAGGGGGAGTGGGGGGCTTCCAGCCACCATCCCAGCCAAAATCCAGGCAAGCACAGGAGCAAAAGTGCCAAAATCCCCCTGGGATGTGCTCAGTCAGGAATGCACCCAAAATATTCCCTGGATCGAGTCAATGCAGCCCCTGGGGTGGAGAACTCCACAGCAAAGCCCTCACTCACCCCTCATGGCCTTAATCCCACCCCGTGGCTGTGATGGGCAATTAAAAAACATAAATCACGTTAAACCCCCCACATTTAGTGGGATCAGGGAAGGATAAAGTGCTGGGAAGTCTTCTCCCAAAGACAGGGATGTGAAAACAAGACCAGGGTCTCTTGTCAGGGCTGTGGAGCTGCAAACAGCCAGCCTGGAGTTACACTGGGGTCAGCACCTGCAGGGGAAAGTGGGAAAATCCTGCTCCTCTGCCATGCAGGTGAAAACAGAGCCAGGAAACCGGTGTGGAGCAGCCCCTGCTGGGATTGCAGAGAGGAGCTGCAGACCTGCCCTTGGAGCAGTGGAAACCTGGGATTGTAAAATCCAAAGTTTGGGAATTCCAGCCCCATCCTGGGCTGGGTCTGGGAACTCCAGCCTGACCCTGGGCCGGCTTTGGGAACTCCAGCCCCATCCCGGGCCGGCTTTGGGAACTCCAGCCCCATCCCGGGCCGGCTTTGGGGATCCCAGCCCCATCCCGGGCCGGCTTTGGGGATCCCAGCCCCATCCCGGGCCGGCTTTGGGGATTCCAGCCCCATCCCGAGCTGGCTTTGGGGATCCCAGCCCCATCCCGGGCTGGCTTTGGGAACTCCAGCCCCCGCCGGCGCCCAGAGTCAGGGCAGGCTCCCCGCAGCTCCCCGCAGTCGGGTTTTGGTGTTTCCCGGCCGGGCCGGAGGTGTCACGGTGAGTCAGCCACTGCCGGGCTCTATTCACACAGCGCCGTAACTTCATTAAAAATTCTGCATAATCACGCAATTATCAGCCCGCCTCCCTCCCCTGGGACACGCACGCACGTGGAGCGACTGCAGAGCTTTGATAAACGAGTAGAACAAGTTTTAAATGAACTCACTTATCACAACAGCCGACTGCGACCTGGGCACGAGGCCAATTAATGCTCGAGAATTCCTGTTCTCTCCCAAAGGCAGCGCCCACCGGCCCGAAAGGCATCTCAGGCGGCGGCAGACACACCCACCGAGAGCGCCGGGTCCGCGTTTGTGCCGAGCCGCCCAACACCTTTCCCAGCCGGGATTTCAGCCCATTATCCCAAAACCCCTGCGAGCCCCGGCCAGGCTGGGACCGGCACTCAGGCCGGCCGGGCTCCCCGCGCTGCCCTGGCCCTTCCCCGGCCCCCTCAGAGCCCTCAGAGCCCCGGTGCCGCCCCGGCCCCCTCAGAGCCCCGGGGCCGCCGGCGGGGCCTCCCGCAGCCATGGGTCTGAGCCACTTCTGCTGCTCGCAGCGCGCCGGGGCGCGGCGGGCGGCCCCCCCCCGCCGCTCGGCGCGGGGCACAAGGCCGGGAGGAGCTCTCACCATGGTACAGACGGCGGCGAGTCTCCGCACCGTCACCAGCGCCTCCATCCGCCCCCGGCCGCCGCCATCTTGGGCCGCGACTGACAGCGCCAGCTGCGCACCCGATAACCGGCCCGGGCCGTGCGCCGCCCAAAGCGCCCCGCCCGGGCCCGCGAACACCGTTCCCGGGCGTTCTCGGTCCGGGGCGGCGGGCTGGGGAACGGGAACGGGAACGGGATCGGGATGGAACCGGGATGGGATCGGGATCGGGATGGGAACAGGATCGAGATGAGAATGGGACCGGGATGGGAATAGGACCGCGATGGGGAACGGGATCGGGATCCGGGCGGGATGGGAACGGGATCGGGATGGGACCGGGATGGGATCGGGATCGGGATGGGAACAGGATCGAGATGGGAATGGGACCGGGATGGGAATAGGACCG